>JAPKLW010001033.1:169079-278689 GCA_026898455.1 Plectranthus barbatus | reverse complement strand
CGGTTTTGGCCATAACTTTTGCTCCCGAACTCCGATTGATCCGATTCTAGTTGCGTTGGAAAGCTAACTCAAAGATATTTCAAACCATGTGCTCCATTAGCTCGGATTCTATCTGTGGAAGAAGTCGTGACTGTTCCTTTGAACATCTGCTGCTTTCGGTATGGGTTTTCATTGAATTTGGCCTAAAACCTGCAAAATATTACCATGACAAGCATAATATCCCCTATAAACACTTCATGCTCGATTATTAGCTAAAAACTCAAATAAATGCAAGAAACCAATAAGAAAACGACGTGATAAGTGAGGCAAAATACGAGCTTATCAGACTGCTATGGCGGAGGCTCTGAAATTGAAGGAGAGGGCCAGAGGGGACGCCGATCAATCAGAGAGGAAGCGCCCTTCTTCAGGCAGGCGTGCCAGCTCCCCTCCGCCCAAGAGGACGACGATTGAGTAAGGGGAACGACAGTCATTTGCTCGGAGCCAGGAGAAATCCCGAAGGGGCAGCGACCGGTGGGAGGACCAAGCGGTGATCTCTGTGGAAGACGATCGTGACCAGCATAGGGAAAGGAGGCGGAGGGCTAAGGAGACCGCGCATGAGGAGTCCCAGGATCGGGAGGTTGACAGGCCTCAGATCCAGCCTCCTCCTCCTCCCTCTCTTCAGGGTTGTGCCTTGGATGTTGAGGCCTTCGTGATGCGAGTGCGTCGGCTGTTGACTGGTTTGGTTACTCCTCTGGACATTTCACTTGGATAGGCCATTCAGAGGGTGACAGATGTGGATCAGAAGGTCGTTGAGGTAGTAATAAACCTGCTTTACTTTCATTTGTGCATTGTGTGTTTATCATATTTAGGTTCGTGTGTTTGTGCAGGGTGTGATGGAGCTGTTGGAGTTCCACAGGGACATGGCCCTCCATGTTGAGGATCAGGCAAGAGAGCTCTCGAGAGCTAGATCTGAGGATCCCAAGGTCCGTGAGCTGGTGGAAAAGGTGCAGGAGCTGGAGATGCAATTGGAGAGTTCTCAGACGGAGCTGCAGCGGTGCCAGTTGGAGCTGGACAAGATGAAGAAAGGGTCTTCTGAAGTGAAGAAGGAGTTTGCTCAGGTTGTGGCGAAGGTCGACTCTCTCCGATGTGAGGTCTGTACGCTGACTGCTCAGCTAGGGTCGGCGAGAGAGGAGCTCCAGGCCCAGGACATCAATTTCAGACAGGAGATGAGTGACCTGGACGATGAGATCGCCAAGCTGAAATGAGGGGAGGGTCTGGACTACTCCGCCATTGTCATGTCCGAGTACTTCGGTGAGACCTACGAGGTAAGGTCGTGTTTAGGGGTGAACAAAACTGAATCAAAAACCGCAAACCAAGCCGAACCGTTGGGTTTCGGGCGGTTTGAGTAGGTTTGAAAACATATGTGGTTTAGGTTTGGGTTGAATTTTAGAAAATTTTTGGGTTATCGGTTTGGTTCGGTTTGGGTGCGGTTTTAACCAAACCGAACCGAACTGAAATTTACATTCATATGTAAATTATTAAACATTTTGTATTTATTCTATATAAAATATAAGGTTTATTTTCTAGAAATTACAAAATATAAACGTAACAAACCAAATCCTATTATGTTTCCCTAACTGTAATTGCACGTTTACGGCTTCACGCTGGATTTTGATTGAATCATGTTTCATATTTTTATTTACTAAACTTATGTTTATGTATTAAATTTGTGGATTATGGATTTTTATTTTTATTACATGTTTGGAGTGTGATTTTTTTTTTTTGCATTAAATTGTGTTAATTTAGCAATTTTATAAAAAAATTCTAAGAATTTTTGGTTAAAACCGAAATCGATGATTCGGTTTTGTTACGGTTCGGTTTTAATATTTTCATTCGGGCGGTTTGGGTTGATTTTTTAGAAATTTGCGGGTTCACGGTTTTGTGGGTTCGGTGCGGTTTTCAACCCAAACTGCCCGTTGCTCACCCCTAGTCGTGTTGGCTTCTTTTCTTTTTTTTCTTTGCGCTCATTTTGATAACTTTGGGTCCTTCCACAGATGATGGTGGGACAGGCAATGGACGAGGTTCTCTGATTTGAACCTGGGTTCTTTGGACGAGCCGGAGGAAGAAGTCGCGCACAAGGAGCCATCCCCTAAACTGGAGAAGAATGACCAAGAGGGTCGCAAACTAGAATCCACTAAAGAGGTTCTCCACCAGACTTTCCATGTCGACGATTTGCAAGGTGGGGACAAGCCTGATCAGCAGCTCAACGTCCCGAGCCCTCCAAATTTGCCGCCACTTGAGCAAAGACCTGTTGTCTGAAGACTTTTATCTTCTGTTGAATTGTTTAAGATTTCTGAACTCCATACTTTTTATTTTGTTTGATGCTTTTGTTAAATAGTTAGTTCTATATGAACCGCGGCCACCCTTCCCCCTTTGGGTGCTCAAGGGTGGTCTTTTTTATATGCATGTGTTGGTTACTTTTACGCACGTCTTGTGGCGTTTTGACTTTGTTCTTTCTGTAGGCTGTAGGAGCAAAACAAGGGAGATTCGTGAGTGTGAGCGATGCCTCCGACGCTCTAGTTAGTACTTAGTATTGAAGGTAAAATGACGAGTTATGAAATAATGCAAAGAAAAAAAAGAAGGAAGTGAGGGAGAGGGGCTTATCTGTTGGGTCCCTCGTGTAGGACCCAAAAGTGTTTTTACTGGTGGTATTGTTTCAAGTGTTTGACATTCCAATTGTTGCATACGGGCCTCCCATCGAGGTCAGCGAGGCTGTAAGCCCCTCGTCCGGAGATTCCGACTACCGTGTATGGTCCTTCCCATTGGGGGGCGAGCTTTCCCGCCTTATCCTCTTTGGTGTTTTGGAACACCTTTCTTAGTACGAGGTCGCCTTCTTGGAATGTCCGCAATCTAAGTTTTTTGTTAAAAAACTTCTCAACTTGTTGTCGTCTTCGTGCCATTCGTGTGTAGGCTTCGTTCCTTGATTCATCAATCAGCTCACGACCCGCCATGAGGTCGTGATTATTGGCCTCCAGTTGGCAGAATTTAACTCTTGGGCTTCGTGTCTATGTCTCTATGGGTATCACAACTTCTTCACCGTAGGCCAGGGAGAATGGGGTAGCCCCAGTCGTCGTGCGTGGGGTCGTCCGATAGGACCATAGGACCCTTGGTAGCTCTTCCACCCACTGTGACTTGTGATCTTCCAACTTCTTCTTTAGGGTGTTGATGAGCGTTTTGTTTGTGGACTCGGCCGAGCCGTTGGCCTGAGGGTACCTCGGTGTCGAGAATACAAGATTAATCTTGAACTTTTTGCAGAAGGCTCTGACCTTACTGCTTGTGAATTGCGCTCCATTATCCGTCTGTATCTCCTTTGGGATCCCGAACCGGCACATGATATGCGCCCAGAGGAACTTGATGACCTCCACTTCTCTTGTGTTTCTTAGTGCTTCGGCCTCCACCCACTTCATGAAGTAATTAGTGGCTATGAGGATTTATTCTTTTTTGGCTGACCCTTTGAGCAGCTTGCCCACGGTGTCCATTTCCCACAACATGAAAGGCCATGGGGTGACCGTTGCGTGCAATGGTTTGGCACTTATGTGAGATGTGGCTTCGAACCTTTGGCACCGGTCACACTTCTTGACGAACTCTCTTGCGTCGTGGCCAGAGTCGGCCAATAGAATCCCGCCGATATCGCTTTATGAGCCAGGGACCGGCCTCTGGAGTGGTTGCCACTATCACCTTCGAGGATTTCATAAAGCACTTGAGTTATTTTGGGTTTGTCGATACACCTTAGTAGGGGTCCTTCCAAGGACCTGCGGTACAATGTGTCGTTCGTAATTGTGTATCGAGCGACTTGTCATTCGAGTTGTATTGCCTTGTTCCTGTCAGTCGGTTTGGTTCTGTCGTTTAAGAATGATATTATGGGAGTCATCCAAGAGGATTCATGGTTCGCGCTTAAAGGAGCGGTCTTTGCTTTGCGGGTGGCGATTGGCTGCTCAACCCTTGTGATCGGAATTGGTTTAGGGATTGGGGTCATGGTCGCCATGGCCAGGCCGGCCAAGGCGTCGGCAAGGTAGTTCTCTTCCCGTGCTACGTATTTGAGATTGTACTCCTGGAAGGAGTCTTTTAACTATTTCAGCTCCTCGTGGTAGCATAGTAACCGAGGCTCCTTGATCTTATATTCTTTGTTGGTCTGGTTAACCACCAGTTGAGAGTCGCTAAAAACCTCTAACTTCCTTGGCTAGGAGGGTTCCTCTGAGCAAAGCTTCGTACTCGGCCTCGTTGTTAGTCGCGTCAAAGTTCAGTCGTATGGCCCTTTGAAAGGTTTCACACCAGGGGCTGGCTAAGTGTAATCCTGCTCCGTTACCGTGTACGTTGCTGGTTCCATCTATATGCAGGATCCAAGGGTCCTCCAACAGGGACTGATGATCGAGGTGGGCTACCTCATGTTCTGCTTGGATTTGGAGGTCGCTTGTGAACTCCGCCACGAAGTCTGCGAGTACTTGTGACTTGATTGAGGTCATTGGCTTCTACTCGATGTCGTATCCCCCGAGTTCTACGGCCCACTTAAGCAACCTACCAGATAGGCTGGGTTTTGAGAACACTGTGCGAAGTGGGTAGGCGGTCACGACCTTGATAGGGTGTTCCTCGAAGTAGGGTTTTAGCTTCCGGGCGGAGTTGACTAATGATAGTGCCAAATTTTCAAGGGCGGTGTACCTGGTTACAGGTCCAGTAGGGTCTTGCTGGCGTAGTGGACTGGATGCTGGACGGTCTTGACCTCCCGTATGAGGACCGATCCTATTGCCTTCTTGGTCACCGAAAGGTACAGCAGGAGCTCCTCTCCAACCTCTGGTTTGACCAGGACTGTAGGACTGGTTAGGTAGTGCTTCACTTCCTCTAAAGCCTTAGCACATTCGTCGGTCCATTCGAACTTCTTTTCCTTTCTTAGGACCTGGAAGAATGCTTGGGTTTTAACGAAATATCTCGCTACAAACCTACTTAATGCGGCAATCCTTCCGATTAACCTCTATACCTCTTTCGGGTTTCGGGGATGAGGGAGCTAGTGTATTGCTTTAATCTGAGTAGGATCCGCTTCGATCCCTCTCTTGGTGACTACGTACCCTAGGAACTTTCTGGAGGATACTCCAAATGCGCATTTGGCGGGATTGAGCTTCATGTTGTATTTCTCCAGGGTCTTGAATGCTCGTGGAGGTGCTCGACATGATCCTCGACTTTGAGGGACTTGACTAACATGTCGTTGTGTAAACCTCCATTGTTTTTCCGATGAGGTGCTCGAACATCTTGTTGACCAACCTCTGATATGTTGATCCAGCGTTCTTGAGGCCGAATGGCATTACTTTATAGCAGTATATTCCTTTATGGGTCATAAAGGCCGTCTTCTCTTGGTCCGATGGGTGCATCTGAATCTGGTTGTATCCTGAAAAAGCGTCCATGAAGCTTAGTAGTTCGTGCCCCGCAGTTGTGTTTACGATGCTGTCTATGTGGGGCAGCGGGTAAGGATCCTTGGGGCAAGCTTTGTTGAGGTCCGTGAAGTCGATGCATACATGATTCTTGTCGTTCTTCTTCTTCTTCACGACCACAATCTTTGCCAGCCACGTCGGGTACTTGACTTCTTAGACTGAACCGAAACTCAAGAGCTTGTTAATTTCTTAGTTGATAGCTTGGTTCTTCTCAGGGGCGAACCTTCGTCGCCTCTGCTGAATGGGTTTCTTATGAGGATCCACCTGCAGTTGGTGGGTCATCATCTCTGGGTCTATTCCAGTCATATCCCTATGGGACTAGGCAAAGACGTGTGGTTGGGACCGCAAGAATTGCACGAGCTCGGTTCATACTTCCGGGGTAAGCTTCGCGCCTATGAAGGTGATCTTTGTGGGGTCGTGCTCGTCCAGGTGGACTTCTTCCAATTCCTCGGGCAATGTGGACTTAATAGGCCCTTCGACGGTGTTCACCACCTCGAGATTGGTGTAGTAACATTTACGGGAGGATGTCTGTTCCCCATGAATGGTGTGCATGATCGATGCTAAATCTGCATACAAATTATAGCATAGGACAAATAAATTTATAAGTACCCGAAGGTTGTCGAACCCACAGGGATAGTGCAACGAAGGAGAATCATGTACTGAATATGGTTTTCAAAACCTTTGTTTGGGTAAATCAAACTTTGAAGGGTTTTGGTTTTTCAAAACAAATAATTAAAGGGATGAAATTCAGATATTAAAAAGCATAGATTCTAGGGAAATCTACCAATCTGATCAACATGCAAGAAACAAATATTCAAACCCAGAAAAGATAAATTTGGTGGAAAATCTATTAATGTGGAATTAATTCCTTGGTCGGGCAATTAAATCCTAAATTACTAACTAGTGGTTATCTCCTCTCGGTGTCAAACACACCAATTAATCAATTTCAATAAAGATTAAATTTTCCTACGATTGAATTCTTCTTGGTCGGACAGAAAATCAAAAGTATTAAATCCTAACTTCCTATTACTAACCTTTACCTCTCGGTCCTTCGATTAATAATTGTAACCTACCTCAATCTTCATCTCTCGATCCTTCGATGAGAATAGACTTAAAACAAAACATAGGATTTAAACCAATTTTAAGAGTTTGAACAATTGAATCTAAACATGCATCACAGATGGAGAAACCCTAGAACCTGTTTAGGGTTCTAGCCTAACATATTGAAAATAAGCATTGCAGGGAAAAATAAAGATTGCATTAAAACTAAATAAAAATTAAAGAGGAATTCTGACAAAAACTAAAGTAAAAACAACTCTGAAAATAATTAATAACTGTAGGGGGCTGAGAGAGTGTACAATTCTGAGCTAATTATGAGTTTATATAGTAGTAGGGTTGAGGCCTTGGATGGTATAATTGCTCCAAAATTCGTCCCTATCTTGATATGGTATCTTTTCCTTTCAAATCTTCTATCACGTGCAAATTTGGGTTGCAAAAACACGCGTCTCGGCCGAGATAAGCCTTGCCACGGCCGAGATGGACCTGCCCCGGTCGATATGGACTTCAAATCGGTCGAAACAGAGACCATTTTCGCCTCTTCCGACCCTTCTGCGCAGTCTCACGGTTTTGGCCATAACTTTTGCATCCGAACTCCGATTGACCCGATTCTAGTTGAGTTGGAAAGCTAATTCAAAGATATTTCAAATGACATGCTCCATAAGCTCAGATTCCATCGATGGAAGAAGTAGTGACTGTTTCTTTGAACATCTGCTGCTTTCGGTACGGGTTTCCATTGGATTTGGCCTAAAACCTGCGAAATTTACCATGACAAGCATAACACCCTCTAATATATACTCATGCTCAATTTTTTAGATAAAATAAACTAATTTGCATAAAACAAAAGAAAAACAATGCGATAAGAGAGTAGAAAAACGAGCTTATCAGTGCACTCCCCACCTTGTGGAGAATTTAACCACCTGGTGATAAGTAGAGGGGATGGCTTGGAGTTCGTGCAGCTATGGTCGTCCTAAGATGGCATTGTAGACCGAGGGTGTGTCCACGACATGGAAGGTCAGATCTAGATTTATCCCTCCGCAATATACGGGGAGACGTACGTCCCCCAGGGAGTTCCTTTTCTCCCCGCTGAACCCGGTCAGCTGTGTGATGTTGTCTATCAATTTGGATTCGAGGATACCTATCTTTTTGAAAGCTTGATAGAATAGCACGTTCGCTGAGCTCCCATTATCCACCAAGATTCGACGACCGCCGGCAGTTTGAGATTAGCAGAGAGATGACCAAGGCGTCGTGATGCGGGTGGTGGATCCTTGGCGACTCTTCACTGCTGAATTCGATAACTTTGTGCTCCGGGTTTGATCACTGCTTTTTCTAGCAGATTAATTATAATAACAGTGGCAAATAAATTTGTAAACCCTAAGGTTATCGAATTCATGGGAATTGTGTGGGGAAATTATCTTATGTACTAATTATGAACCTAAGATTCATTGTTTGAGTGAACAGAAAATCAGGGTTTTGATTTGGAAAATAAAGATGACAATGCTAAAAATTAAAGAGGTTTTGAAAGCAAATTTAAAGGAACACAGATTCTAGGGAAGAATTATTATTATGGATGACATGTAGGAATCAATTAATTTAACAGGTGGAATACTGCAATAATGCTATATTTCCTTGTTTGGCAAATATAACCTAGATTACTAATTAGTGACTATCTCTGCTCGGTCTCAAGTACACCAAATTAGTCAATCTGATAAGCGAATCAGTTCAATTCCTACAGTCTAGTACATCTTTTTGGATAGTCTAGAGTGTATCATGCATTCCTAATCTCACTATCAATATTCACCTCTCGGTCCTTCTATCAATAGCTAGACATCTAAATTAATCGTCACCTCTCGGTCCTTGAATTAAATTAGAATTATAAAATAATCACAGAAATCATGAACCTAATTAATTAATCCTAACATGCATCCATAATAATATCAAACCCTAGAACCCGCTAGGGTTTCTAGCCACTCATCGCAGATAGAAATCCAAAAGAAAACATATTAAATTGCGTAAAAGTAAAGAACTTACAAGAAAATAAAAGGGTTTCGTGTTTCCCAACTCTCAAAACTCTAAACACTGAAAAATATGATAATGCCTCTGATAGCTCTCCTGAAAAAGTCGAATTTACTAAGTACTTATAGGGGTGGATGTTTATCCTATCAAATCTAGGGCTAAAGATATGAATAAATCCGATTTTCATCAAATTCCTGCGCCAGCTGACCCGCGTCGATCGATGTGGATTGGCGTAGATCGATGTGGCTCTCTCTTTGGCGTTGATCAATGTGGATTCACGTCGATCGACGTGGTCTCTCGCCCCTTCTGCGCGGTCTCACGGATTTGGCCATAACTTCCTATCCCGAACCCCGATTGACCTGATTCCAGTTGCCTTGGAGAGCTAACTCAAAGCTTCATCCATTTCCATGCGCCAATATCCTGAATTCCTCTTGTGGAAGAACTCTTCACTGCTACTCTTACACATCACTGCTTTCGGAATGGCTTTCTCGTGAATGTAGGCCTAAAACCTGCAAAAACACCAAAACGCGCATAATACCACCTAATATAGACTCATGCATAGAATATATATATAAACTCAATAAAACTACATAAAATAGTAGAAAATAATATAGATAAGCGAGTAAACTAATGAGCTTATCAACCCCCCAAACTTGAACGTTTGATTGTCCTCAATCAATAGGCAAGAAAGAAATCAAAAGATCATGCGATTAAAGTGCAATGCCTCACAAGATTCATCACAGTCAAGAGTCAAAAATCCACTACACACAAGCAATTTTAAAGAGACGGAAAATTCATCAACAGTGGAAGAACTCACGGGAAGTGTATCGCTCAATTCTCAAGTGTTTAAGGTATAGATGAAAGCACTCAACAACATGTATGAAGAAATTTCTACCATAGGCTTGCAAATTTTCTAATATCTCCACTGCTAGAATGTGCACACAAGTCTAGAATCAAAAAGGACTTTCAATAGGTTGTAATGTAGGCTTTTTCTGTTAAGGTAGGGAAATATTGTCAAGTGACTAGAATCCATTAAGTGGCCAACTCAACAAGCTACAACCACTCTCAATCAGCATCCACCTCTTCTCCTCAAATATATCAACAAATACACAACTTTTTTTTTCTTTTTTTTTTTCTAGCTCATTTTGAATCTCTTATGCTCTTTACATAATTTTTGTATTCTTATCTTTTCAGAGAGCTTATGAGAATTCTAATTATTTCTTTGAGCTTCTTTTTCACACATCTTTTCACCACTAATTTATATTTTCTTATCTCCATTTCACAATCATTCCACCCCATATACCACAACTCAAGACATGAGAGAAACCAATACTTCTTCTTAATCTCATAGACAAGGAAAGAAAAATTTTGTATAGGCTCAAAAGTGGCTAACTAGGGAAAATTTAATGTGGAGGGACAATGTTTAGGGAATTGGGCAATCAAAGATAGCCTAAGATCATTTCCTAAACTTGTGCACACTATGCAGTCTCAACACAGAAAATAGGCAAGTTCTAGAGAAATAAAAACACACATGTGAATCTCACATCAAACGAACTAAAGGCTCAAATTTCTCACACAAGGGTTAAAAATTTTCTTCCACAGTCAATTTCAAATCAGCTCAATCGGCATGCAAGTGTAAGTGTCAAATCAATCATGTCATGCGGTATTCTACATTCATAGGCATCTAACCACAATCACAATCAATTCAAACTCAACCCTCAACCGATTCTACTCTCACAATCTCATTCGGGTTATTTCAAAACTCAAAAATTTTCCCCACAAAATAGAATAAAATTAAAATTTAGGGCAAAAATTAAATACGGAAAGCAGAATAAATAAAAGATAGAACGTTCCATCTCTTGTCCACATCCCCCTAAACTTATTTCCAACTCGAAGAGTGGAATAAGTTTGAAAATCAGACAATAGAGGGAACGATACCTGGTAGTTGATCTCAGACATCAACTTTTTATCCCCCGGAGTCTTAGACATCGCACGATGTGGAATAATTGTTGCTAGCACTTCGCGTCGATCGACGCAAAGCATTCTTATTGATCCTTGTTGTGGATCGAAGAGTATCACGTTGGGCTGCTCGGCGTCGATCGACATCGAGCCGTACTCCAATTTTTTTTTTTATTATTATTTTAATTAAACTGCAAAATAACTGTTAAGTCAAAAATAATAGAAATTCGAAATAAAAAAAATAAAAAAGGGAAACATGAAAAAGGGTGGGTTACCTCCCAACAAGTGCTTGATTTAACGTCGCAGCTCGACGATACCTCAAATCACCACCAGGGAGGTCAGGTCAAGACTCACCGACCTTTGGCATCCACCATGTAAACTTTCCGGTCTTTGATAATGGTGGTGAGTTGAGAAAAAGGTGGTGTAGTTGACACTTTCACCCTTTCGTTTCCTCTCTCCCACTCAATGGCAGCTGCTTCTTCCTCTTCAGATTCATCTCCTTCCTCAGTAGCGGATACCCTATTGCACTCCGCTTTCTTCTTGCTATTGTCGATCACAAAGGTGATCTTCTCATTATTTGCTCGGAGTGTGATCTCGCCGCCTCGACAGTCAATGAGAGCGGCGCTAGTGTCGAGAAACTCACGCCCCAAGATCATGGGCATGTTCTCGTCCTCCTTCATCTCGTGCACCACAAAATCTGCAGGAAAAATGAGATGGCCCACACGAATGAGCACATCCTCTAGTATACCTTTCGGGCAGGACATAGACCGGTCCGCCATCTGCAGGGTGATCGTCGTGGGCCTCATCTCTCCGATGTTGAGATGCTTGTAGATGGAGTACGGCATCAGGATGATACTGGCCCCAGTATCATATAGTACTCTCTCGAACGTGTGTCCCACAATCTCAACCGGAATAGAGAAGCATCCAGGATCGCTTCTCTTGATGGGCACCTGCTTTTGAAGTAGCAGGCTGCACTGCTCGTGGATCTTCACCGTCTCATTCTCCAGGAATTGTTTCTTCCCACTCATTAATTTTCAGAGGTACTTCATGTACCCCAGAATCTCCTTCAGTGCTTCGATCAGCAGGATGTTAATGCTGACCTTCTTCACATTCTCCACAAATCTGGAGAACTTCTCGTCCTCTTTCTGCTTCGCGAACCGCTATGGAAATGGCAGAGGAGGGAGTTGATCTTCCGACTGCTTTAGCTTTGCACCTAGAACAGCCTTCTGCATCGATCGATGCAGAGTGGCATCGATCGACGGGGCTCTATCTTCTGCGTCAATCGACGCGGGTGGTGCGTCGATCGACGTGGATCCCTGTCCTGCGCAATTTTGCTCCTTTTTGCCTCCAGAATTATTCACAGCCGTCTCGGTCTCGGAACCATTGTAGCTCGTCCCAGACCTCCGTCCCGGTAGTTCCAGACGAACTGCTTGCACCCCGATTGATGTAGTCGGCCTCCACCGGAACAATAGCCATGCTTGGCTCTATAACTGCTGCAGCTTGTGCTGTGCCCAATTTTTCAATCTCTTCCCGGAGCTTTTTCACCTTGGCAACCACATCAATATCTGGCTTGGCTTCCACAGCTTTGACCGGAATCTGTCTATCAGTCGGCCATTGGTGGCTATTCAGCGCCATGTCCGCCACCAACCTCATGCTCTCTGCAACACTCTTCTTCATCAGTATACCACCAGCAGATGCATCAACCAACTCCTTCATGTGAGGATTCAAACCCTCGTAGAAATGGCACACTTGCATCTCCAGATCGATGTCATGTCCAGGACAGAGTCGTAGAAGCTCTTTGGATCTCTTCTAGGCCTCGTAGATTGACTCATCATACATCTTATTGAAAGTAGTAATGGCCGCTATCCTCTTCAGCAGCAGGCTCGGTGGGAATTAGTTGGTAAGGAACTCTGCTCGAAGCTCCTCCCATGTCCCGATTTGACACTTATCCAGTCTAGCAAACCAAAACCGTGCCTCGTCTCTGAGTGAGAACGAGAATAGTCTCATTCTGATTACATCTTGGGTTACTCCATTCTGCTTCACAGTGTTACACACCTCAATGAATTGGTTGAGGTGGGTATATGGATCTTCTACAGCTCTCCCCGCAAACTAATTTTGTTGCACCATCTGAATAAGGCTTGTGCGCAGCTCAAAGTTGTTGGCATCGATGCCAATTCTGACTCCGGCCTCCGCTTGCTGTGGAAGAAATCAATCCAAGATGGACCTTTGCGGAACCACAATTTGCCTGTTGTTCAAGTCTGCCAGTCTTGCAGCTTGCTCTGCCTGAGTAGTCTGGGCTGTTTAAAAATTAAAGAGTTTTTGAAAGCAAATTTAAAGGAACACAAATTCTAGGGAAGAATTCTTATTATGGATAACATGTAGGAATCAATTAATTTAACAGGTGGAATACTGCAATAATGCTACATTTCCTTGTTTGGCAAATATAACCTAGATTACTAATTATTGACTATCTCCGCTCGGTCTCAAGTACACCAAATTAGTCAATCTGATAAGCGAATCAGTTCAATTCCTAAAGTATAGTACATCTTTTTGGATAGTGTAGAGTGTATCATGCATTCCTAATCCCACTATCAATATTCACCTCTCGGTCCTTCTATCATTAGCTAGACATCTAAATTAATCGTCACCTCTCAGTCCTTGAATTAAATTAGAATTATAAAATGATCACAGAAATCATGAACCTAATTAATTAATCCTAACATGCATCCATAATAATATCGAACCCTAGAACCCGCTAGGGTTTCGAGCCACTCATCGCAGATAGAAATCCAAAAGAAAATATATTAAATTGCATAAAAGTAAAGAACTTACAAGAAAATAAAAGGGTTTCGTGTTTCCCAACTCTCAAAACTCTAAAAACTGAAAAATATGATAATGCCTCTGATAGCTCTCCTGAAAAAGTCGAATTTACTAAGTATTTATAGGGGTGGATGTGTATCCTATCAAATCTAGGGCTAAAGATATGAATAAATCCAATTTTCATCAAATTCCCGCGCCAGCCGACCCGCGTCGATCGATGGGGATTGGCATCGATCGACGTGGCTCACTCTTTGGCATCGATCGATGTGGATTCACGTCAATCGACGTGGTCTCTCGCCCCTTCTGCACGGTCTCACAGTTTGTGCCATAACTTCCTCTCCCGAACCCCGATTGACCCGATTCCAGTTGCGTTGGAGAGCTAACTCAAAGCTTCATCAATTTCCATGAGCCAATAGGCCGAATTCCTCTTGTGGAAGAACTCTTCACTGCTACTCTTACACGTCACTTCTTTCAGAACGGTTTTCTCGTGAATGTAGGCCTAAAACCTGCAAAACACCAAGACGCGCATAATACCACCTAATATAGACTCATGCATAGAATATATATATATATATATAAACTCAATAAACTACATAAAATAGTAGAAAATAATATAGATAAGCGAGTAAAATAATGAACTTATCAACCCCCCAAACTTGAACGTTTGATTGTCCTCAATCAATAGGCAAGAAAGAAATCAAAAGATCATGCGATTAAAGTGCAATGCCTCACAAGATTCATCACAGTCAAGAGTCAAAAATCCACTACACACAAGCAATTTGAAAGAGACGGAAAATTCATCAACAGTGGAAGAACTCACGGGAAGTGTATCGCTCAACTCTCAAGTGTTTAAGGTATAGATGAAAGCACTCAACAACATGTATGAAAATATTTCTACCATATGCTTGCAAATTTTCTAATATCTCCACTGCAAGAATGTGCACACAAGTCTAGAATCAAAAAGGACTTTCATAAGGTTGTAATGTAGGCTTCTTGTGAAGGGTAGGGAAAATTTGGCCAAGTGACTAAATTAAGTTGAGTTGATCATTCTCAACCATTGCAACCACCATCTATTCATCATCCAACCTTCTTCTAATATTTTGAAAAAAACTCATTTTTTTTTTTCTGGCTCAGTTTGAATCTCTTATGCTCTTTTTGATAATTTTGTATTCTTTTCTTTTCAGAGAGCTTATGAGAATTCTAATTATTTCTTTGAGCTTCTTTTTCATACATCTTCCACCACTAATTTATATTTTCTTATCTCTTTCTCACAATCATTCCACCCCATATTCCACAACTCACGACATGAGAGAAACCAATACTTCTTCTTAATCTCATAAACAAGGAAAGAAAAATTTTGTATAGGCTCAAAAGTGGCTAACTATGGAAAATTTAATGTGAATGGACAATGTTTAGGGAATTGGGCTATCACAGATGGCCTAAGATCATTTCCTAAACTTGTGCACACTATGCAGTCTCAACACAGAAAATAGGCAAGTTCTAGAGAAATAAAAACACACATGTGAATCTCACATCAAATGAAATAAGGCTCAAAATCTCACACAAGGGTTCAAAAATTTTTCTTCCACGGTCAATTTCAAATCAGCTCAATCGGCATGCAAGTGTAAGTGTCAAATCAATCATGTCATGTGGTATTCTACATTCATAGACATCTAACCACAATCACAATCAATTCAAACTCAACCCTCAACAGATTCCACTCTCACAATCTCATTCGGGTTATTTCAAAACTCAAAAATTTTCCCCACAAAATAGAATAAAATTAAAATTTATGGCAAAAATTAAATACGGAAAGCAGAATAAATAAAAGATAGAACGTTCCATCTCTTGTCCACATCCCCCAAACTTATTTCCAACTCGAAGAGTGGAATAAGTTTGAAAATCAGACAAAAGAGGGAACGGTACCTGGTAGTTGATCTCAGACATCAATTTTTTTATCCCCCGGAGTCTTCAAACATCGCACGACGTGAAATAATTGCTGCTGGCACTTCGCATCGATCGAGGCGAAGCCTTCTTATTGATCCTTGCTGTGGATCGAAGAGTATCACGATGGGCTGATCGGCATCGATCGACGCCAGGCTGCGTCGATCGATGTCGAGCCGTACAATTTTTTTTTAATTAAACTGCAAAATAACTGTTAACGTAAAAATAATAGAAATTCAAAATAAAAATATAAAAAAAACGAAAATTAAAAAAAATGGGAAACATGAAAAAGGTTGGGTTACCTCCCAACAAGTGCTTGATTAAACGTCGCAGCTCGACGATACCTCAAATCATCGCCAGGGAGGTCGGGTCAAGACTCGTCGACCTTTGGCATCCACCATGTAAACCTTTCGGTCTTTGACAATGGTGGTGATCGCAGAAAAAGGCGGCGTAGTTGACACTTTCACCCCTTCGTTTCCTCTCTCCCTCTCAATGGCAGCTGCTTCTTCCTCTTCAGACTCTTCTCCTTCTTCAGTAGCGGAGATTCTATTGCACTCCGCTTTCTTCTTGCTCTTGTCGATCACAAAGGTGATCTTCTCGTCATTTGCTCAAAGTGTGATCTCGTCGCCTCGACAGTCAATGAGAGCGGTGTTAGTGTCGAGAAATTCACGCCCCAAGATCATGGGCATGTTCTCATCCTCCTTCATCTCGTGTACCACAAAATCTGCAGGAAAAATGAGATGGCCCACGCGAATGAGCACATCCTCTAGTATATCTTTCGGGCGGGAAACAGACCGGTTCGCCATCTGCAGGGTGATCGTCTTGGGCCTCATCTCTCCGATGTTCAGACGCTTGTAGATGGAGTTCGGCATCAGGTTGATACTGGCCCCAGTATCACATAGTACTCTATCGAACGTGTGTCCCCCAATCTCAACCGGAATAGAGAAGCATCCAGGATCGCTTCTCTTGATGGGCACCTGCTTTTGAAGTAGCAGGCTGCACTGCTCGTGGATCTTCACCGACTCGTTCTCCACGAATTATTTCTTCCCACTCATTAATTTCCGGAGGTACTTCATGTACCCCGGAATCTCCTTTAGTGCTTCGATCAGCGGGATGTTGATGCTGACCTTCTTCAGATTCTCCACAAATCTGGAGAACAACTCGTCCTCTTTTTGCTTCACGAATCGCTGTGGGAATGGTATAGGAGGAGCTGATCTTCAGACTACTTCAGCTTTGCGTCTGGAACAGGCTTTTGCGTCGATCGACGCCAGGTGGGATCGATTGACGGGGCTCTATCTTCTGCATCAATCAATGCAGGTGGTGCATCGATCGACGTGGATCCCTGTCCTGCGCAATTTTGCTCCTTTTCACCTCCAGAATTGTTCACAGCCGTATCGGGACCCTTGTAGCTCGTCCCAGACCTCAGATTAATTGCATTCACTGGCTTTTCCTTTGCAGGGTTCACCTCTGTCGTACTTGAAAACTGTCCCGGCTTATGCTGATTGCTGAGGGTAGTGGCGATTTGGCTCAGTTGGGTGTCCAACATCTGAAGATGTTTCGTCATCAACTGCATGTGGTTGGCCATCCCCTTCACCTCGGTTTCTACTTTCCCAAACCAGTTATCCGAGATCTTGATGAATTTCTCGAGCGTCTCCTCCAGCACGAATTTCTTCCTTTCCACGATTTCTCCTCCAATACCTACATCAAAACCAGACGGAGGGTGTTCTGCAGCAGAAGGGTTAGAATAAGAAAAACCAGGGTGAGATCGCCCATGGTTTTAATGATACCCATGATTGCCTCGGTAGATATTGTGATAACCACCGCCAATGTAGTTCACCTCCGTCCTGGCAGTTCTAAACGAAATGCTTGCACCCCGATTGATGTAGTCGGCCTCCACCGGAACAATAGCCATGCTTGGCTCTATAACTGTTGCAGCTTGTGATGTGCCCAATTTTTCAATCTCTTCCTGGAACTTTTTCACACCTTGGCAACCACATCAATTTCTGGCTTGGCTTCCACATCTTTGACCGGAATCTGTCTATCGGTCGGCCATTGGTGGCTATTCAGCGCCATGTCTGCCAGCAACCTCATGCTCTCTGCACCATTCTTCTTCATCAGTATACCACCAGCAAATGCATCAACCAACTCCTTCATGTGAGGATTCAAACCCTCGTAGAAATGACACACTTGCATCTCCAGATCGATGCCATGTCCAGGACAGAGTCGTAGAAGCTCTTTGTATCTCTTCCAGGCCTTGTAGAGTGACTCATCATACATCTGCTTGAAAGTAGTAATAGCAGATTTCCTCTTCAGCAACAGGCTTGGTGGGAAGTAGTTGGAAAGGAACTTTGCTCGAGGCTCCTCCCATGTCCCGATTTGACTCTTATCCAGTCCAGCAAACCAAGACCGTGCCTCGTCTCTGAGTGAGAATGAGAACAGTCTCATTCTGATTACATCTTGGGTTACTCCATTCTGCTTCACAGTGTTACACACCTCAATGAATTGGTTGAGGTGGGTATATGGATCTTCTACATCTCTCCCTGTAAACTGATTTTGCTGCACCATCTGAATAAGGCTTGTGAGGAGCTCAAAATTGTTGGCATCGATGCCAACTCTGAATCCGACCTCCGCTTCTTGTGGAAGAAATCGATCCAAGATGGACCTTTGTCAGTCTTGCAGCTTGCTCTGCCTGAGTAGCCTGGGCTGCTGATAAGCTCATATTTATACTCACTTTTCTATATTTTTCTCCATTGTTTCAAGTGTTTTACATTATGTTTTTACTTATTTCTGTGCATGAGTCTACTTTAGAGGGTGTTATGCCTTTGATGGGTAAATTTTGCAGGTTTTAGGCCAAATTCATTGGAAACCCGTACCGAAAGCAGATGATGTTCAAAGGAACAGTCACGACTTCTTCCACAGATGGAATCTGAGCTAATGGAGCACATGGATGGAAAGATCTTTGAGTTATCTTTCCAACGCAACTAGAATCGGGTCAATCAGAGTTCGGGAGCAAATGTTATGGCCAAAACCATGAGACTGCGCAGACAGATGGATTTGTGTCGAGAGACAGGATTCGTGTCGACCGAAATCCTACCTGTCGATCGAAACAGAGGTCAAAATTTTAGAAACGTCACAAACTTCAGCCCGAATTTCGACTGGATGGTTGTGTCGATCGACACAGAGGTCCGAGAAGGCTATTTTTGGCCTGTTTTGGCAGTTTTTGCTATTTTGACCCAATACTCAAATTAGGTCTTCTTCCCCCTCTATAAATAAGAACTCAACTGCACGAAAATTGTACTTCTTTTATGCCTTATTTCACTTAGAATAATTGAGCTTTGGAGTTTTTCAAGACATTCAAGGTTCCTATTTCTTTAATGATTCAAGTAAGCTTATTCATATTTATTGCAATGTTTATTTCAATTATGTTAGGCTAGAACCCTTAACAGGTTCTAGGATTTTCTCCATCCTCTTTAGCATGTATTAATTCAAGTAAATCTATACCCTAATTAATTGGTTCAAATTCTATGGTTTTGATCTGAAAATCTATTTTCAATTGAAGGATCGAGAGATGAAAATTGGATTAGGTTTATAATTATTAATTTAAGACCGAGAGGAGATAATTAATAATAGGAAAATAGAATTTTGATACAACTATTTTCTGTCTCAAAAAGGAAGAATTAGTTGTAGGGTTTTCAAATCTGTATCTTTATTGGGATTGACTAGTTTGTGTTCTTGAGACTGAAAGGTGAAATTCACTTTCTAGTAATCTAGGTTTTAATTGCCCAACAAAGGAATTAATTCCAATTTATCAGATTTTCCACCTTAATAATTATTTTGGGTTTGGATTGATTGTTTATGCATGTTGGATTGGATTAGTTGATTTTCCTAGAATCTGTGCTTTTTATTATTGAATTTTATTCCCAAGTTATTTTTCTGTTTTGAAAACAAAAACCCTATTCAAAATTGGTTCACTCAAACAAAGAATTGATAAACTATGCCAGTACATGAGATAATTTCATTGCACTATCCCTGTGGGTTCGACTAGCCTTCGGGTTATTATAAATTTATTTGCTGCTGTAGTTCTATAGTTCGATCAAATTGGCACCGTTGCCGGGGATAGTCAGATTTTGTCTTGTTATTGGATTGTTTTGATATTTTCTGGATTGAGTTTTTTTTATTTCTGTTCGCGTGCGTGTGTGTGAGATTTTTGCTTCTGTTTCGATCGACAGAGCTTCTATCGATCGACACAGAGGCAGCATCCGTGTTGATCGACAGCCTCCCTGTCGGTCGACACAGAGACTGATTCCCAGTTTTCTGTTTTCTCTTCAGGTGCATGAACACAAGAGCTCGGGGGAAGAATCTTGAAGCCCTCGATTTAGAAATTGAAGCTACCTGTAGGAGAAACAAAAGCAAAGGAAGGAGCAAGGAAAAAGAGCCTGAGATGGAGCAACCACCAGAAGCACAACTTCAAAACATGACTCCTGAGGAGCAAAGACAGTTCATGAATGAGGTCCGACAACTCAGGGAGCAACTTCAAGTAGCACAAGCAGTTCAAGCAGAGCAGGCTGCCAGACTGGCAGCCCTGGCCAATGAAGGAAACCCTGAAAGGCGAATTGTGGTGCCTCAAAGATCCATTCTTGATCGCTTCCTGCCACAGAGAAAGGAGTCGGGATTCAAGGTTGGCATTGATGCCAACAACTTTGAGCTGAAGACAGGCCTTATTCAGATGGTCCAGCAGAACCAGTATGCAAGGAAGGCCATTGAGGATCCATACGGCCACCTCAGTCAGTTCATCGAGGTGTGCGACACAATCAAGCAGAACGGAGTGCCCCAAGATACCATCCGGATGCGTTTGTTTTCTTTTTCTCTCAGGGATGAGGCCCGGTCTTGGTTTGCTGGTTGGACAAGAGCATAATTGCCACATGGGCACAACTCCGAGCAGAGTTCCTCACCAACTTCTTCCCACCCAGTGTCATCATTAAGAGGAAGTCCGACATCACTCACTTCAGCCAGAAGTACGATGAGACCCTCTATGAAGCTTGGAAGAGATACAAAGAGCTGTTGAGGATGTGCCCCGGCCATGGGATTGATCTTGAGATGTAGGTATGCCATTTTTATGAAGGATTAACCCCTCACTTAAAAGAATTGGTTGATGCTTCAGCTGGAGGACTGCTCATGAAGAAAAGTGGAGAAGAGGGAATGCAACTTCTCGCAGACATGGCCCTCAACAGTCACCAATGGCCTACTGAAAGGCAGAAAGCAGTCAAAGCAGTGACCACTACTCCGGAAATTGATGTGGTGGCAGAAGTGAAGAAGCTCCGAGAAGAGTTCAAACAGTTGGAGGCCGGTAGAGCTTCGGTAGCAGCTATTTCAGATCCCAACATGGCCATTGTTCCCATTGAGGGCGACTACATCTACTAAGGAAGTAGTTCGAGCACCTCCAATACCGCTGAAGTGAACTACGCCAATGGAGGTTACAACAACAACAACTACCGAGCCAACAATCAAGCGTACACTTACAATGCTAAGAACCATCCTGGTTTTTCTTATTCTAACCCTTATGCAGCTGAGAATCCTCCACTGGGGTTCAGTGTTGGAGCCGGGGGAGAGATTGTGGAGAAAAAGAAGTCTGTGCTGGAGGAGACACTTGAAAAGTTCATCAAAAGCTCCGACAACCGGTTTGGCAAGGTGGAAACTGAGGTGAAGAACATGTCCACTCACATGCAGCATATGACAAAGCACCTTCAGATGCTCGATGCACAGTTCAGTCATATTTCCAATGCTATGAGCAATCAACACAAGCCGGGCCAACTCCCCAGCACCACAGAAGTCAATCCTGAGAAGGCCAAACAGGTCAATGCCATTTCCTTGAGGTCCGGTACGAGGTACGAGGGTCCTAGCATGTCCAAGGATGATTTTGGGGTTGAAAGAGAGGAATTTCCCGCAGAAGATACCTCTGTTTCGATCGACACAGAGCCTGTGTCGATCGACACAGAAGCCAGGGAGAGCAGTAGAGGTCGACATGACAGCAAATCGACAGACAGGGGGGATGCAGCCGTGTCGATCGACACCCCCCCTATCGATCGACAGGCAGGACAGGAAGAGGCAGTCGACAGGCAGACAACACAGGTGCGACATAGAGCTGAAAATTCAAAGAAGAAAGGTGATCCAATTCCTCCAATGCCCTATCCCCAGAGATTTGCAAAGAAGAAGGAAGACTCCAAGTTTGCTCGATTCGTGGAGAATCTCAAGAAGGTCAACATCAACATTCCCTTGATCGAGGCTCTCCGCGAGATTCCCGGCTACATGAAGTTCTTGAGAAAGCTGATGAGCGAGAAAAAGCCGGTAATCGAAGATCAAACTATTTCAATTCATGAACAATGTAGTCTTCTTTTGCAGAAACAGGTTCCAACCAAGAGGTCTGATCTGGGATGCTTCTCTATTCCGTTCGAGATTGGTGGAAAGGAGTTTAGGAATGTCCTCTGCGACACAGGAGCCAGCATCAACTTAATGCCATTTTCAGTTTTTCAAAAGTTGCAGATAGGCGAGATGAGGCCAACCTCAATCACTCTTCAGATGGTTGATCGCTCAATTTCTCAACCAAGGGGAGTTGTGGAAGATGTTTTAATTCGTGTTGGTCATTTAATATTTCTTGCTGATTTTGTTATTTTGGATATGAAGGAACAGCATGGAATGCCAATGATCCTTGGAAGAGAGTTTCTGAAAACAAGTGGTGCACTGATAGACTGCCGAGGTGGGGTGATTACACTCCGAGGGAATGACGAGACAATCACCTTTGTGATTGATCAAAGCCAAAAAGGAAGCAGATTGCAATAACATCTCCACCACCATTGAGGAAGATGAAGAAGCCGCCGAGATTGAATGGGAGCGCGAAAATGGGATGGCAAAATTGCCAATTACACCATCCTCTTCCGAGCTCACCACTGTTATTCGCGATCGGATGGTCTACATGATTGATGCAAGGGGGCGGCGAGTCTGGACCCGACCTCCTTGGTGAAGGATCCCTATCGTCGAGCCACGACAATAACTAAGGCACTGAATAGGAGGTAACCCATTGTTTTACTTGCTTTATTTCAAATTTTCTCTAATTTTCATGTGCTATTTTTGTTATTAAAAAAATAAAAAATAAAAAAAAATTTGGAGCTCTGTTTCGATCGACACACAGGGTGTCGATCGACACAGAGGCGGATCGACAGAGCACTTCGAGCCAGCCCTTCGGTCGACAAGAAGGCTCTGTGTCGATTGACAGGGCCCCTGTCGATCGACACAGAGTGCCAGCAGCCACCAAATTCTATCTTTCGCGTTCTGCAGCCTCTGGTGGATAAAAAGTCGATGTCTGAGATCGATAGTCAGGTACCGTTCTTCTTCTTGTCTGATTTTTAAACTTTTTCTTACTCTCCGAGTTCGAAATAAGTTTGGGGGAATGTGGACAAGAAGTTGAACTTTTATCCCTTATCTTTATTCTCTTTCCTGCTTTATTTACTTTTACTTGCTTTATTTGGTTTGTTTAATTTTTGCCAATAATAATAATAATAATAAAAATATATAGATAGTATGTGAGGAAAATCTTTAAGTAATTGAACCCTCTAGCATTATATTCAATGTTTGGAATCGATCTTTGATTAGTTGAGTTAATTTCGATTGTGGTTGATTTGTCCATGAATGTAGAATACCGCATGATAGAGTCTAATTGAAACTTACACTTGCATGATGTTTGAGTGGATTGAAATTGACTAAGGAAGAAAATTTGAACCCAAGTGAGTTTTTGAGCCTTTATTTGTTCATGAGAGATTCGCATGTATGTTTTCGTTTCTCTAGAACTTGCTTTTGTTCTGTTTCGAGACTGCATAGTGTGCACAAGGATAGAAAATGATCTTAGGCCATCTTTGTTAGCCCAATCCTAAACACTATCCCTTCATATGTTGAAATTATCCCTAGTAAGCTCCATTGTGCCTAACTCCATTTTTTTGTCTTGTCTATGAGATTTGCATGGAGTTATAATGGTTTTTGTCTTGTCTATAAGATTGATGGAAGAAAGGGTAGTTCAGTATGTGCATTGGAAAAGAAATTTGTAGTATAGTGGTGAATAAAAGATGGGAGGTTGTATAGCTCAAAATAAATTAGAATTCTCATAAACCCTATGAATAAAATCATGTGTTAACTTTTGATTGGGTATAAGGGATTCAAAAGAAGAGCTAAAAGAAAAAAAAATGTTTGAGTTGAATTGAAAAATTTAAGGAGAAGGGTAGATGTTTATAAGATGGTGGTTAGATTGATTGAGGGTGTACAACTTGATTGATTTAGTCACTGGGCCATATTTCCCTACCTTTCACAAAAAAAAAAAGCCTTCATTACAACCCTTTCAAAGTCCTTTTTGATTCTTGAATTGTGTGCACATTTGAGCAGTGGAGATTTTAGAACTTTTGCAAGCCTATGGTAGAAATTTCTTCATACATGTTGTGAGTGCTTTCATTTGAAACCCAAACACTTGTGTGATGAGCGATACACTTTCCGTGAGTCTTCCGAAGTTGATGAATATCTTATCTCTTTCAATTGCTTGTGTGATGTGGATTGATGAACCTTGATTGTGATGAATCTCGTGAGGCATTGCACTTTCAACTGCTTGAGATTTCTTTCTTCTTTTCTTCGATTGTGGACAATCTAATATTCAAGTTTGGGGGGTTTGATAAGCTCATATTTATACTCACTTATCTATATTTTTCTCCATTGTTTCAAGTGTTTTACATTATGTTTTTACTTATTTCTGTGCATGAGTCTACTTTAGAGGGTGTTATGCCTTTGATGGGTGAATTTTGCAGGTTTTAGGCCAAATTCATTGGAAACCCGTACCGAAAGCAGATGATGTTCAAAGGAACAGTCAGGATTTCTTCCACAGATGGAATCTGAGCTAATGGAGCATATGGATGGAAAGATCTTTGAGTTAGCTTTCCAACGCAACTGGAATCGGGTCAATCGGAGTTCGGGAGCAAAATTATGGCCAAAACCGTGAGACTGCGCAGACAGATGGATTTGTGTCGAGAGACAGGATTCGTGTCGACCGACAGGATTCCTGTCGATCGAAATCCTCCCTGTCGATCGAAACAAAGGTCAAAATTTCAGAAACGTCACAAACTTCAGCCCGAATTTTGACAGCCTGCCTGTCGATCGACACAGAGGTCCGAGAAGGCTATTTTTGGCCTGTTTTGGCAGTTTTTGCTATTTTAACCCAATACTCAAATTAGGTCTACTTCCCCCTCTATAAATAAGAACTCAACTGCACGAAAATTGTACTTCTTTTATGCCTTATTTCACTTAGAATAATTGAGCTTTGGAGTTTTTCAAGACATTCAAGGTTCTTATTTCTTTAATGATTCAAGTAAGCTTATTTATATTTATTGCAATGTTTATTTCAATTATGTTAGGCTAGAACCCTTAACAGGTTCTAGGGTTTTCTCCATCCTCTTTAGCATGTATTAATTCAAGTAAATCTTAACCCTAATTAATTGGTTCAAATTCTATGGTTTTGATCTGAAAATCTATTTTCAATTGAAGGATCGAGAGATGAAAATTGGATTAGGTTTATAGTTATTAATTTGAGACAGAGAGTAGATAATTAATAATAGGAAAATAGAATTTTGATACAACTATTTTCTGTCTCAAAAAGGAAGAATTAGTTGTAGGGTTTTCAAATTTGTATCTTTATTGGGATTGACTAGTTTGTGTTCTTGAGACTGAAAGGTGAAATTCACTTTCTAGTAATCTAGGTTTTAATTGCCCAACAAAGGAATTAATTCCAATTTATCAGATTTTCCACCTTAATAATTATTTTGGGTTTGGATTGATTGTTTATGCATGTTGGATTGGATTGGTTGATTTTCCTAGAATCTGTGCTTTTTATTATTGAATTTTATTCCCAAGTTATTTTTCTGTTTTGAAAACAAAAACCCTATTCAAAATTGGTTCACTCAAACAAAGAATTGATAAACTATGCCAGTACATGAGATAATTTCATTGCACTATCCCTGTGGGTTCGACTAGCCTTCGGGTTATTATAAATTTATTTGCTGTTGTAGTTCTACAGTTCGATCAGCTGCTTGTAGTTTTGCTCTCAGTTGTTGTACTTCATTCTCAAATTGCCTCTGCTCCACGGGAGTCATATTTTGCAGAGGTGCTTCAGGATTCTCAGCCATCTCTCGCTATTTTTCTTTTCCTTTGTTTTTGATTTTCCTGCAGGTTGCTTCAATTTCAGGGACAAAGGCCTCGAGTGTTTTTCCTTTGGCTCGCGTGTTCATACACCTGCACAGAAAATAGGTAGATATCAGTTCGGCGTCGATCGATGCAAGGTGTGCGTCGATCGACGCAGTAAGATGATCCACGTCGATCGACGCGAGACGCAGACTCGAAAACTCACACTCGCACACGTACAGAAAAATAAAACTCAATCCAGTAAATTCTAGGACAAACTAGTAACAAGATAAAATCTAACAATTCCCCGGCAACGGCGCCAATTTGATCACTGCTTTTTCTAACAGATTAATTATAATAACAGTGGCAAATAAATTTGTAAACCCTAAGGTTATCGAATCCAGGGGAATTGTGTGGGAAAATTATCCTATGTACTAATTATGATCCTAAGATTCATTGTTTGAGTGAACAGAAAATCAGGGTTTTGATTTGGAAAATAAAGATGACAATGCTAAAAATCAAAGAGGTTTTGAAAGCAAATTTAAAGGAACACAGATTCTAGGGAAGAATTCTTAATATGGATAACATGTAGGAATCAATTAATTTAACAGGTGGAATACTGCAATAATGCTATATTTCCTTGTTTGGCAAATATTACTTAGATTACTAATTAGTGACTATCTCTGCTCGGTCTCAAGTACACCAAATTAGTCAATCTGATAAGCGAATCAGTTCAATTCCTACAGTATAGTACATCTTTTTGGATAGTGTAGAGTGTATCATGCATTCCTAATCCCACTATCAATATTCACCTCTCGGTCCTTCTATCAATAGCTAGACATCTAAATTAATCGTCACCTCTCGGTCCTTGAATGAAATTAGAATTATAAAATAATCATAGAAATCAAGAACCTAATTAATTAATCCTAACATGCATCCATAATAATATCAAACCCTAGAACCCGCTAGGGTTTCTAGCCACTCATCGCAGATAGAAATCCAAAAGAAAACATATTAAATTGCGTAAAAGTAAAGAACTTACAAGAAAATAAAAGGGTTTCGTGTTTCCCAACTCTCAAAACTCTAAAATCTAAAAATATGATAATGCCTCTGATAGCTCTCCTAAAAAAGTCGAATTTACTAAGTATTCACGTCGGTCGATGTGGTCTCTCTCCCCTTCTGCGCGGTCTCACGGTTTTGGCCATAACTTCCTCTCCCGAACCCCGATTGACCCGATTCCAGTTGCGTTGGAGAGCTAACTCAAAGCTTCATCCATTGCCATGCACCAATAGCCCGAATTCCTCTTGTGGAAGAACTCTTCACTGCTACTCTTACACATCACTGCTTTCGGAATGGTTTTCTCGTGAATGTAGGCCTAAAACCTGCAAAACACCAAGACGCGCATAATACCACCTAATATAGACTCATGCATAGAATATATATATATAAACTCAATAAAACTACATAAAATAGTAGAAAATAATATAGATAAGAGAGTAAAATAATGAGCTTATCAAGGTTCTTGCGAGATATTTCGTTCGCATTTCTCGCAGCGCGACAAGCCCTTTTGGCGGAGCTGTGGTTGATCCCACTTACTTCAGACCCCCCGGTGATGTAGTGAACGATTTATTCTGTGGTCAGGGAGGTCAGGACCTCATCCTCATTCGGCTTCTTCTCGGGATTGGTCTTTCCTCGGGTCCAGGTCTTCTTTCCCTTTGGCGATAGATATTCTATGAGCATCCTCTTTTTCAGGAGTTCCATGACTTCGATCCGTAGAGCTCAACACTCTTCTGTACGGTGGCCGTGGTCTTTATAAAATTCACATAATTTTTTTATGTCCCGGGAGGCAGGGTCTATTGCCATCCGAGGAGGCCACCTTACGGCCCCGGGCATTTGCTTTAGCACGTTGTTCACAAGGTATACGGGTGCAATGCTCAGGGTGTAGTCAGGTACGTAGGGAGCATTGCTCCTAGTCGTTCGAGCATAAGGGTGAGGCCTTGTATCCTTTTTTTCACGAGGGTCGTATTTGTCATCCCTTGTCGATCTTCCCGTGGTGCGTAGGGCATTCCTTCGTGAGATCCGGTAGGGTTCGTCCTCTTCCCACTTTATGCGAGCCTCGACCTTATTGACGGCGTCGTCCAGTGTCTGGCAAGGGTACAGGGTTGATAAGATCGTTATTTCACTCACTTATCTATATTACTTTTATACTAATTTATGTAGTTTTATTGAGTTTATATATATATTTTATGCATGATATCAATATTAGGTGGTTTTAGGTGTGTTTTGATGTTTATGCAGGTTTTTAGGCCTAAACTCACAAGAAAACCGTTCCGGAAGCAGTGACGTGTAAGAGTAGCAGTGAAGAGTTTTTCCAAAAGAGGAATTCGGGTTATTGGCGCATGGCAATGGATGATGCTTTGAGTTATCTCTCCAACGCAACTGGAATCGAGTCGATCGGAGTTCGGATGAAAAAGTTATGGCCAAAACCGTGAGACCGCGCAGATGAGGCAACAGTTGCCAAACGATCGACGAAGCAAAGGAGAAGGCGATCGACGGGAGAAGGAGGCCGCGTCGATCGACGCAATTCAGAAGCGGTCGACGAGGCAAGAAGTTGAGACGCGATCGACGCCAATCAGACACGGTCGACGCGCAAGCGGGAAACCTGATCTGGATCTGATTTGGAGATTAATGCATATCTTTAGTCCTAGATTTGATATGATACACCTCTACCTCTATAAATAACCTTGTAAAATCGAGTTTTAGGTATGCTTTTAGTAATTTTATTTTAGATTTCAGTTCTTAGGAAGATTCCAAGAGTTTTTAGGTTTATGTTTGAAGACAGAAGTTGGTGGGAAGACATTCCAACCCAAGTCTTTATGCAATTCAGGTTTTATCTTTCTATGATGAATATTACTCTGAATATGTGTAACTAAACTTCTTTTCAGATTCTAGGGTTTCGAACTATCTATGTATACATGTTTTGACTAATTGAATTATTTTCCCTTTCCCTTCGTAGTTTGAGAAATCTGGTTTTATTCTTAATCTTTAAGTATGCTGGCCACAACTTAAGATTACTAGTTGAATTCTAGAGACGTAACTGTAATAGTTTTCAATCGAAAGAGATTTTCACAATATAATTTGATTTCTTGTCGTAACTGAAGGAGATTAATTGTAGGAATAAATCTGTAGATCTTTGGAGTTAGTTAATTTATCTTGAGACCGAGCGGAGATAGGTAGTTGACTAATCTACTTTACGAATTGTCCAACAAAGAAGTTTGTAATACTTTCCTGATGTTTCACTACGAAGCGGAATTAAAGTTGGGAATTAATCAATTCATTCACACATGTCATACTTGATAGATAGATATCCCTGGAATCTGTGATTCTCTTATTTGACTTCAAAAGCTTTTTAATTTTTCCTGTTTACTTTTCGATAGCAAAGATTGCGATTTTCAAAACAAACAAACAAAACCTTTTCATTCGATTTTCCTAATCAATATTTTCAAGAACGCCTGATTTAGTACTTAAAGATTATTCGTTACTTCTTTCCCTGTGGGATTGATAATTTTATCTTTGCCGCTGTATTATTAGCTCTGCTAAGTCGCAGTTAAATAATATTGCGATCAAGGGTTAGCTCCTTGTAGAGATCAGAATCTACGTTGAGGCCCTTCCTGAAGGCTCTAATTGCGGTGGACTGAGGGCAATTTGGGATGTTAACCAGCTCCTTGTTGAAGCGGGCGATGTAGGACCACAGGGCTCTCGTGGCTTCTAGATGATGGCGTAGAGTTCATCAGGGTGCTTTTCTAGCTTTCAGTTGCTAGCGTATTGCCTTCAAAACAGCTGATGGAGTTCGGCGAAGGTGGAGATGCATCCTCGCGGGAGGCTTACGAACCATTCCAGGGTAGCTCCATGTTGGGATTATATACTGAAAGCATATATGATTAAGTGTTTTGTACACTGGTCTTCATATATGTTGCTGCAACAATGCTCGCTATCTGATTAAACAATCATACAACGAACCATAATATCCTATTATCTCGCCTATAGGGATGATCATATGGTGTGTAGGATATCACAGAGGATCATATGAGTCGTTTGACCTAGCGAGATATAAACAGTATCACAGCTGAGACGGTCCCTGGACAGGCTGTCGGTCTAAGCTGCGGCACATCGGTTCATAAGTGGGCTTATCCTATCTACTTGATGTGTCGGTACATGGTTATGTATTGATGGGATCAACAGTGGGATGTGCCATTCTCATTGACATACGAATGAGCCAGATCCCTAACATACTTCCTATGATCTTAAACCTAACTGAAGGATAAGGGGCACACACAGATTGACCACACTTTGATTTACTAGAGTGGCGAGTCTTACATGTACTCTAATACTTGTATTTTGGGTGTTGGCGATTTGTGTGTGGCCTGCTTAGGCTGGACGTTTAGGTAAGCATATCCGTTTCAGGATGGTGACATTCTCTGAGGAGCTCACAAGTTTCATTATGCTAAACCCTGCAGGTTGAATTATTTAATTCAGGCATAAGTGAAAAAGAGTGAGTGGTATTACTCAGGAAATAAGAGATTAATTAATTGTGGCTGATTGTCATAAGCCAAATTAATTAATTAATGTCTAAAACCTTAAATATGTGGATCATGTTAGTTAGGTGCAACCCGTTCCTAATAACGTGGTAATAAAGGGGCGAGTCAGCATTGTTACCGTGGTGAAGGTTAAAAACAATGTTTTATTAATTAATTATGTTCTGGGTTGAACAAGGAAGGATTAATTAATAAAGAGGGCCCACTTCATTATTTGCATCTGGTCTCTGGTCTGGCCCATGAATTGCTCTCAGCCCATTAGGGTTAGGGTTTCTCATAACCGTAACACTATATATAGGCCTTCTCTCCATCAGATCAAGTTGGACTTTTCAGTATAATCAGTAAAAGGGGAGAGAACGGCGGCGGCTATCCAGAGGGAGAAACTGATCGATTTCTCCAGATCTCGGATTCAACTTGGTAGATAATCCTCACCAGATTTTCAAGGAGCAAGGGAATAGATCAGAAGATCAGATCTGTAGGAACAACTGTTCATCGCCGGTGTTCAGATTCAGATCTAGATCTATTTCATTGTTATTGGCTCCGATTTAGATCTGTAGATCAAACGGTGAAATCAGGTATTCCCTAATCCATCCTCTGCAATTAATATTGTAGGAGCATGCATAGGTTCGCATGGTTTATTTGATTGAAATTTATTCTTGATATCCTAAGAACGATCCTTGGCAAGAAATTAATTAATGGCAACTCGTGTTGTCCATCGTAGACTCAAACCATACACTCCAATCAAGCTAGACCCGAAATTCTTGCACATGAAAGCCTCGAGTTCCTCGGCTGGTATTGAGGCTGCAAACATCTTCTGCTTGTAGATCACAATGTGATTCTCTGGGTTAGTCGCCCCGTCATACAGGATGAAGTTCGGCAGGATGAACTTAGCCGAGACTTCAACGTTGGCAATGCTAGGGGTGAAGGGGGAGTCCGCGTAGCTTTCCTTTGCAATGTTTCTTTCTAGAGGCGGCATTCCTGGGATTCGAGCAAGTAGAGACTCAAAGTAATTCAGCTGACTCTCAATCGCGCTCATTGCCGCTGGAGTGTTGCCTCCTCAAGCCCCAGTCCTGGGTCTTTCGCCTTCGCCAGCCCCAGTCCTGGGCGCCCCTCCAGTGTTGGGGGGCATGTTTTGATCGCACCTGCTGGCGTTGTGGTCGAACTCCACATTCAAATTCCTCTGGGTGATTAGAGGGTGCCGAGTGGAACTTTCGGGGGCGTCGACCCACGACTGGGTGTTCGTTGTAGGCCTGGTCGCGCGGAGGTGCTAATTTTTCTCAAGCACTTCTCGATGGGCCCTTGTCATCTGCTCCATTTGGAGGTTGATCCTCGCAATTTCCTGTTGCGCGTCTCGAACCTGGTTCATGAGTTGTGCCACATTTGGGTCGTTCATCGACGAGGGAGGTGGTAGTGGAAAACTTAGCGCCAGTTGCATCGCGCGGTGTTGTTCCATTCCCAGCAGTAGATTTTGGAGCGCGTTCGCTCGTGTTTCTGGTACTTCCACTTGCGTGAACGGGGAGCTTTTAGCGTTGGAGCTCATTGCTGGAGCGTGTTCTTTGGCCATTTCCTGCAAAAAAGACCAGAATTTCGTTCCAAAGGCCCCATAGTGGGCGCCAAATTGTTGAGGTTCGATTTGTGATGAGATAGGGACCTTCGGAACTGGTCGCAATTCGAATAGAATATGACCAAAAAATGAAAGTAAAGACGATATATTTTTTAATGCGAGTGAGCTGAAAACGTAGAGTTATGAATACAAGTGTATATAGCCATAAAAAACATACATCAAAATGAGCTATCGATCCTCCTTTTATAGACCAAGGAGGACCGTTACAACCCTAGCTGCTTTTGTGGGCGGTTCCGATATTTGGGGCGGACCGTTGATGAAGGTAGTTGAGCTTTCCTTGGGATCCATGAGCTAGGGTTTCCGCTTTGCGGCAGATCCTATCTATTGGCGGTGCAAGGCATCTGGGGGTGGTTCCGACTTTTGGGGCTGTTGGCATGCGATCCTTCAACCTCCTTCCGAATCTTGCGCGCCTATGGATTCATATCTGCTGTCTTTTTTGTAGGTCGTGCACAGGCGATGGAGCTTCGCATTCAACCTCAAGGTGGCAACTCCGAGGCTAAGGAGGTCGTGCTGCTGCCTAGGAGCTAAACCACGCCGGTGGTTGGTTGGGCATAGCCCCGAGAGTTGGATCCGACAGGCCGTGAGGAGCTCGTTAAGTGGACTCCTTTCTGGGCCGTTACCCTCGTTATCAGGTCTGGGCCTGATTCTTACAGCCCAATCGTTTTGGGGTCCAACAAGTATTATTTAAAATAATTAGTGAAATTCAAAATTTAAAGAAAAACTAATACAAATATATTTTTGTTTAAAATATTATTATCATTATAATATAAAAAAAACATAGCAAAGACAATAATCAAAAAATAAGATTATAGTTTTATTTTAGAAAAAATGGTAATATTTGGAATTTTTTATTTTAAAAATTATTTATTATATTAATGTTAAATTATTTAACATTAATATAATAAATAATTTGATGTAGATATAGATATAGATAATGTGATGTTTTATTTTTTAAATAAAAAATTCAATATATAAAAGTTTTGGAGGGACCAATTTTGTGACTACTTTGATATATGGACTTGAACTACTTTTTTGAAATTAAGATTCGGATAATGTATTTTGAGTTGGTATTGTGCGAGACCGTCCCTCACAAAATTAGGTGAAACGAATCTCATAATATTCATATGCAAACTTCAAATATATTCGCCAACTTTTAATTCACTATCCGAGAGCAATTCAAGTCCCACCTAGTGCGCTAATTTAGGTTGTTTATCATGAATAAGTAGGATAATGTGATTTCGTTGTATATCACCGCCTCACCGTCCTTTACCAACGCAAACTTCACATCTACCTTCACCATATTATTTATAACTATAAAAAAAAAGTTATTTCTTAAATTTAAAGATGTATTCATTTCCGAATTATATAACTAAATGAATCATGGCTACACATTTAAACGTCCATTTAATTAATTTGATGGCTCATTATGCGACATGTGACCGAAATACATTTAATTTTTAATTAATAAGGGTGTTATAGGAATAAAACAATCTACAAATTTTAGTAAATTTATTACTGTTGGCAGCTTCTTAAATTCATGCAATTAATATATTCAATCTTTTTTTCTTGAGTTGGTCTCCTGAGAGATGGTTTCACCATTTTTTTATTGTGAGACGGACCTTAATATATCATTTCAATAAGTTAAATACATTATTTCGTTTTTAAAAATTACATTATTTGCAACAAAGAAATACATCATTTGCAATAAAGAAACACATTATTTCATTAAACTCGTTTCACAATAAAAATGGTTAGACATCATTTGCAATAAAAAAAACACATCATTTCATTAAATTCGTCTCACAATAAAAATGATGAGACCGTCTCATATGAGAATTTGCCTTTTTTCTTTCTTTTAACATTTTTCATCATTAACAACTTTCATTTACTCAAGACTTCTAAAGTCAAATATTCTTTATATACTCGTTTTTTCTACCAGTTTATTGGACGATAGCTACAATAAAATTGGTTATATTTTTTTATATTATGAATTGTCACGGTGATAATGTTCCAGGTATGTTTTTGGTTGTTCTCTATGTGCTCGTTTTTCTCATTGCTATTTTTTTTACAATTGAATTTTTCATATTTTTTTGGAAACAACATTTGCTTGAATGATTCAATGTATTTTTTTTTGTTCGGATACAATGATTGTATGTAATTTTTTTTTGCGCACTGTGTTTTAGGAATCAATATTTAATGTGTTTTTTTATCTTGGTATGTTAGTTTTGATGTTATTTTTCATATAATTATTTATCATTATATCTCAACTAATTATTCGTTTATTTTTTTGACAAAATAATTTCATTATTATTAAAGTTTTTTTCCGTATGTTTTTTAACAAGTAATTTTTTGTATTTTTTGTTCATCGTTATGGTTACAATGATTGTATATAGTTTTTTTTTTTTAACTTTTTCATCATAATTATGAGCGGGAATGCATTATGCTGATGTCGAGGGTACTTAGCAATTTTGGAAAAAAAAAGAGTTCTTTACATTTTTCTGTGACTTTTGAATGGCATCTGTTTTGGATAATGAAGTGTTGCATGTTATAATATGTGGGGAACTTTGTAGTTTAATGCTCGGAATTGTTTAGTGTTGGATATTAATCGACTACTGATAGCATTTCATTAGAATGTGCATATGAGTTTACTGCTTTTAACTAAATGATCTAAGAATAGGCATACTAAAGATGAGCACATCTTGCATATGAGTTCATTGTTTGATTTATTTGTTGTTATTACAATATCTGAGAATACACGAACACAGCAGTGTTGTAGAGAGAAAGACAAACACGACGATGTTAAAGTACGAAGAAATGACAACCAGAATAATGTTCAAAGTATGAAGGAATAACAAACAAAACAGTGTTAAAGCCGAGTCGAGGAGTCCTCTTCCCGCAAAACAATTACGCCACTGTAGTGCTCGGATTTAGGTGTGTTGTCCCCAAAAGTAAAATGGCTTCGTCTCGGTTGAAGCAGCATTGCAGTCAAACGAGCTCCGGTGAACTGAACGGAGTTTGGACTGAATTGACCGGTGATGTTGGACAATTTTCAAAGAGATCTTTTGGCAGAGTGTATGTAGCTGAGAGCTAAAGAATATTCCATCCATGTATGCACCTAGAGATGCCTATTTATAGGCTTCAACACATGAAGGAGCATGTCTGCCATTTATGGCATGACAACCGTCACAGACTCAAACATGAAGTCTGACAACAGTTACAGACTCAGACATGAAGTCTGACAATAGTTACAGAGTCAAACATCGAGTCTGACACCATTACACTCTCAAACATCAAGTCTGAGACGTTACAAACTCAACAGTTACACTCTCAGACATCAAGTCTAAGCAGTCATAACCTCAGACATTAAGTCTGGACAGTTACATGCTGAAGTTAATGATTGACATTACGGTGTTGACCGTAACGGTCCAAAATTCAAAACATGTGACCAAAACGGTCCAGAATTCAAAACATATATGTTGACTCATCAGCCACGTCATAGGAACTTAACTAAACGAAGTCAAGTCCATGTCCAACATGCTGGTGTTCGACAAGATCCAACAACAAGTCCAACACCCTTGTGTTCAACAGGTTCAACACTCTCGTGTTAGTCGTCCAAAAGGTTAAGGACATCATATATATGTTAAACCATTCCATACACCATAACGTTCCAACTATTGATTTAATTTCTCATAACCAAAATTCGGATTTGAGAAAATAAACATTTGTTACGAGAATTTACACAAGTAAACCCCGAATTTCCAACAATCCCCCCCATGAGTGGAAATGCCTAAATGCATAGCCAACTCAGTCCTAGAGAAACGTTAATGCACAAGAAGAGGTAGTTTGTGGCTTTGAACCTTTCATCTTCAATGCCATCGAGCACACTATCGGCTTAGTGGTAAGAACCTTGAACTAACCCTCCATCATGTGTACCTAGACAACGACATTGAAACAATAACATTTCAAAACTTCATCCCTTCTCACGTTTGTTTCCATTATGGGCCATAGAAAACCCCTTTGGATTCATAAGTGTTCGTTTGAAGCGGCCCCCACTTCCACTTATATAGGTGACCTCTTATTCCGAGCATTCCTGCCAAGTTCAACCATCACGAGGTTTTCAGGAGTCATTAAAAGTCACTTAGGACTTAACCTATACCACATGCAGGCTCATAACACCTTACTTGCTATCTTTAGGGAAGGGTAGATAAGTCATTCACAAGCCATCGCCACTAGAAAAGATATTATCTTGTCGGTGTTATCACTCGAACTTGTGTAGTTTAGTTGTCCCATTGAACCTAGTTTTTGGGATCTTCAATCATCTAGGTTGGGTATCCACTACACTCATTCATATTGTGGATTTCAATCTCATTCTCTTTAGCAACTTGATCTCATTCTTTAAACATTTTGTTAGTACTAACATTCTCGTCTAGTACTCAACTTTTAGAGATTTTAACTCAACATAGCGGCCGCTTCGGTTATATTTCCTTTTTACTTAGCCAAGTAAATAGATATAACCTCAATGAGATCAAACCATACATTATAACAAATTAACATGTCATTTACCATGTCATAATACACTATCTGAACTTACATTAGTTAATCAACTTTGAGCAAGAAACTTGCATTCTTTAGCTCATCAAAGATGCATTAACTATGTACAAAAGATATTACTATGTCTAAAAGTAGACATTTATAAATTCACCTTATAGTGAATTATTTATAATGTCATAAACAATATTATTTTGGCATTATCGCCACAATAACCCCCATATTGTGTTTAATTTGACCACCTAGAGCTTGAAGTTCTTTCATAGTTCAAAAGATGTTTTAATACACCTTTCCACCACAAAGAATTGAAGAATATTCAAATAAAATTGCATGATCAATTTCACATTTTAATTCTTCAAGTATTACTACATGAAGAATAATGTTCAATATCACATTTAGCAATTTGATTGAAATATTCATAATTCTTCATCACATTGAACTTGGTCAATTCCCTTAGTCATGTCTTAAAATGTAGTCATACTAAACAATACAATAGGGGTATTTCAATGCTCAAAATTTCTTAACCAATTGATTAAGTTTCCACTTCATATTTTGTGAGCAATTTTTTTTCTAACACTCTAACAAAGAATTGATACAACAATTTGTATCATACTATCTTTAAACCACAACTTTATTCAACTTGATAAAGTCTATATTTATATAAAAGCAGAACCCCTAAAAGAATTTTTTTCCCGCTCCATAAAACTTTCTTAAAATAGTTATTACATAAATAAGAAAATTATCACCATAATCACATAAAAGTCGCAATTATCTTAATTGTGAAAAATGTAAAAATTAAGAGTGCTATTATGTCTAATGTAACGGTATTAAACCATTCATTTTCAATAAATTAGGAACAAATCATGTTTATCAATAACAAGAATCATCAATCATGCACATAATTTCTTACATAAAACTTTCTAAAGATAATTTGGTGAAGCATATGGAAACGATAATGTAATCACTAATCAATAATAATTGAATGAAATGGATGTACAACATATGTCAATTATTTACATACCTTCTAAAAGTATTAAGGAAAGAAAATATTAAATTGACTAATATCAATTCATATAAATTATTAGCATAATTATGGGGTGGATTTATTCTTTATTATTGATTATGAAATTAAAAAAGTTATATAAATACCGTATGTTGGGTCTGTTGATTGATAAGTCATTTCAATATTGTTGGGTATGTTGTTTGTACGAAGTTTGTAAGATTTGTTGTTGTGTAATTATTATTTATTTGTGTAGGTTTAATATTTTCTCTTCAATTGTCAATCAGCAGGCCACTACCATGGAAATACAATAACAAGAGATCGTTTGAGGGAAAAATGTATCGCAACAAAAATTATGTGATTGCATCGTCGATGAGAACCACCAGATTGCGTTTATGCTACAAATGATTATTCTTCGGCAAATGGATAGATCTACAAAAGCCTAAAAGTTTTGCTTCAAATCACAGAATTTGGCTTTCATTTACCAGGCAGCATATGTAGGGGGAAAGGTCAAGATGTTCATCAATATTTTCAGAATTTTGATAGTCTATTGTTATCTTTATTTTATTATTGATTTCGATATTTGTAGCATTTTAAAGAATAAATATTTTATTTTATTACTTTTTATGGCCTAAATTACAATTGTGGGTGTTTGAAAGCTTCTCTTATTTTTTAAAAATGCCTTTTAGAATGGCGGTTTAAGGTTAAAAAAATAAAATTAAATTAAATAATATAAATAATTTAAAGCCTAAACAAGAAAAAAAAACAAATGTATTTGTATGTAAAAATGTTTAATTATCTTTCTAAAAAATTGTTTTTTAACGGTATGTCCTCATAATAATTTGTAATCATCAAAATCCGGGAATAAACATTTATGAGTCATGAGCATAAATAAAAATAAATCATGGTTATGAATTAATTAGTATTGATTAATTCCTAAAAGGTATTATATTCTCTAAAAATTAATCTAAATTATGATAAGTTAAAATTAAAAAAAATATTTAATACTGATTAATTATGTAAATAATGGAATAGAGAGTGGAGTATGAAAATGATAGTAGAGAATCTCATACCAATTAAATTGACAAGTTATGAAGATTAAAAATATTTGTTTATACAAATCGAGTATTTAATATTATTGAATTTAACTTATCACACATGCATGAATCTATATAATTTATAAATGTTGCCTAATCGGCTAATTGAATTAAAGTTAAATGTTAGGATTATTATATTTTTTGTTCTTTAAAATATCAATAAAGTAATTTATTTATTTGAAATTCTAACAATCTACTACACATAAATGATATAACTATAATTTCTCATGCAATTTAAAAGATAGAAGGGCTAAATCTAAATAATTATTATTATCTTAACAATTTTAGTTTTTTAATTTTTACAAAAAATTTTGAGAATATAATTATATAATCAGAATGATATCGACATGTAAATATAAAGTGAGCAAGGTGACTTTTGAGAATTTATCTATTTCATGTATTTGTTTTAACAAATCTTATTTAATATATGAGTTATATTTTTTCTATCGTTATTTATTAATTAATAATTATTGTATTTTAATAAACAAAATTTAAGAAAATTTGAGTGATTGTTTGAAAATTGAAGTTATTACAAAATTTATTTTACTATGTTCATTTAGAAGAGATTGCCATGATATGATACAAACAACAATCTAAAGTAAATATATAACTTAACATAAATATACACGAATAATAGGAAAAATTGATTTTCACGTATAAATATCTTATTAAGTATTAATAATCATTATACATTAATCCTTTTTTTTTTGGTAAGATCTTAATTGAGGTAAGAGTATGTGATTTTAGAAAGAAATCCCATAAAAAATAATATACTCATACATTATTAAATATATACAATCCATCATCATTGTTCTTAGAATTAACATAATATAATTAAATGAGTGATATTTGTATATTTGTTGGATATATTGTTGATGATTGTCAAGAATCATAAGTCAAACAAGACAATGTATAGAGCTGACTAATTTTGAGTGCTCATATAATGTAAAATATCAAGTGTTGTAAAAATAGTTAAACTCGGCCAGCTGAAAACTTGAAGATATAAAGAGCCAAATGAGAATAAAAGAGAACCATAACTTGAAGTTTGAAACTTAAACTGACATGGTTGTGAGGAGAGTATAGTCTATAACTGATTCGCTTCAGTTATGTGGACACTTCATAAAGAGAATGAAAGAAAGATTAGCTAACAGCCTGTGAACGAACGGCAACGAATGAATCATTAAGTGATATCAAGAGAGAAACACAAGTCATGTTGAATTTTCCAATGGGAAAGATCGTAGGTTATATTGTCAAATATAAATGACAACACGCTCAAGGACAAAAGGTATATGGTTATACATCTTCGTACATCAACGTTAAACTGCAAAATCATGAAATCATATCAAACTATTCCCAACATAAATAATTCAAAATATAATCTATATATATCTTACACATAGATAAGATACATATGGAGGATGACAATTGCTCATATCAACAAAATTGCTCTATTTCTCTCTCTAAGCTCTTTTAGCTCACTTTGTTTTCCATAACACAAGGTTACCATAATCTGATAGTTGTTTGTCAGAAAAGGTTGTGAGATCTTTCGAAAAAATTGAGAAGATTAATTCATTTATCAAACAACTTCTACATTTGTGAAGAAAACTCAAATCTCTATGTCCTACAGTTTAGAAGTGTTATAATCCACAACTAGTAGAAGAACATAAGCTATTATCCGTATTCAAGTACCATGGATTGTTATAGTTGCAGAAGGAAGAGGCTAGCACGTGGAGTGTGGTAAAGCTTAAAGAGATTTTGTGTTTATAATTGAGTAGTAGAGATTCAATTAGAGAAAAGTTTTATGTAGTAACTTGTGTACAAACACAGTGGACAACAAAGAATAGTGGATTTACTTATGTGAATGAAAAAGAGTGGACGTAAGGACTTGAGTTCTTGAACCATTATAACATTTGTGTTATTTATACTTTCTTTTATGTTGTGTAATTCCATAAATCACGTAAAATATATTTTTAAACCAAGAGTGGATGTAAGGACTTGAGTTCCTGAACCACAATTGTTGGAGTATAATTGCAATTTGTTAATGTTGTTAACATGCTCAACTATTAAGTTTTCATTAAGATTGGTAAATGGGCACGAGCCCGACCAGTTACACTTTCATGTTTCCTCACTTAATTATATTATATACTCTAATATTGGGATCAACAAATTAGTACACGAAAGTTCACCTACAAATAATATGGGTTGCCTCAAGCATATCTCAACGGTTCAATTTTATGGAGGGGGATATAAATTATCCTATCCAAGGTGGAAGTCAAGGTTACTGATTATTACTAATCATCATCGATCTTGCTTATCAAGATTCATCAAGCTTTATATTTCGGTATATCTCTCGAAGCTTACAGTGCATTCGTAAGCACGAGAACACCACCTATCTTTCAGACGAGACCATGGAGGCCACAATAGTTCTTGAACAAGTTTTCGAGAATATTCCAGTGTCCATCTATGAAGAAATATTTGCCTCAATTAAACTCTCGTGAAAAGAACGCAAATCTTCAACCAATAATAAGTTGAAGTGTTTAACACAAAGTGTGGTAAAACTCGAAGTTACAGTATCATGTGGCTATAGTAAGATAAAGCCTCATGTAAGTAGAAGAACTAAGTTGTAATCCATATTTATTACCAAAAGTAACTGGAGTTAGTGGATTTCCTTCCGCAAATGAATAAGAGTGTATGTAGGGACTTTTGGCTACTAAACCACTTTAAATATCATGTCTCTTAAATTTGCTTCAAATTAATTATCTATTTACACAACACAACTCAATTATCTTTGAAACCCAACAAAAGACATTAGTTATTGGTGTATAACTGAATCATAGTTAACTCTTGACGTAAGCTTTTGTCCAACTGACAAACTGATTTGTTCTAGGATAGCTGATAATAAACTTGGACCCACACACATGCGTTAATTACTTTCGCACGCGAATTTCTTCATATATTCTGATTAGTGACCAACAATATTTATACACTATGTTAATAAGGGTGTGGACTGTAGTAATATGAAAGATTGTTATAATACAAGAGCATGTTCTATAATTTTTTCTTCTGAATTCTTATAGTACATTTTTAATTAAAATAATCTACAATTGGTGTAAATATATTTTAAAATTTGAGAATATTTTTTATATTAATGTTTGTATTTTAAGATTTCATTATGTATATTATGTAAAAAGGTTAGAGAAGACAATACGTTTATCGCCTTGAATGTTATTTTGATTGCTGTGCATTTTGGCTTGACATTGAAGTAGACTATAAATCAAGAATGAAATCAATAAGAGAATAAGTAAAAGACTAAAAATGGAAATACAACCTTCAAATGAACGTGTCCATGAATAAGAGAACATTTAAATGATTTCAAATTCAAATTAAATTAAATTTGTTTAAATGAGTGTGTTCATATTTTAATATTTTATTACTATATAGTACTTATTCACACAATAAATAAAATTAATATTATTTAATAATAAATTATTAGTACATAAAAGCAAAACCCCTCAAAAAAAAAATTTCCCCGGAAATACTTACCATGTAATATATAAGGTAAGTAATATTAAATATGGAAAGGATTAGTAATAATAATATATAATGTTTTATTATTTTTTATTGTGTTGGAGATATAAAAATAATTATTATTCATACTTTTTATTAATTATGTATAAATATTATTTATTATTAATCATTTTGCTGGATATATAATTAACTAATAATAATTATATATTTGTGTGTGCGCGTGCGAGAGGGGATGAGTAAGGGTTGAGCGAGGGCCGCGAGGCTGCAAGCTGGCAACTGGCGAGCAGCGTGGGGCGATGGGGACGGTGAGCCGAGACAGAAAGAGTGCGTGAGGGGCTGAGTAGGGGTGAGTCATTGGGCAAGGGCCGGGACAGATTGAACGGCGTGCGTGAGGTGAGGGGCTTAGGCGAGCGATTGAGCGAGAGAGTTTGCAGTAGGGTTTCGTTGGTAACTACTAACTTGGGTTTGTAACTTTGTATTTTGCATTTTGTAAAAAATAAAAATTTGTAACTTATTTGGATATAGAATATATAATAATATAAATAAATACTAAATATTTAATTATTTATATATGTATATGAATTGCGGTTCGGTTAAAACCGAACCTAAATTGAACCAAACCGATAACCTAAAAATTTTCTAAAAACCAACCCGAATCGAAGCCGCATGTGTTTTCATACCACCGGAAACCCGACTGTTTAGGTTCGATTTTGCTCACCACTGTCACAAGTAATGTGCTTTCTCAACTACATCTAAGTAGTGGATGCATAATTGATTTTTTTAAAAAAAAATAGTAATGCATCCATCAGAATCACTTTCACTACTACTCTAAGCAGGGAACAAATAATTAATTTTTACAGATGACTATTGTTGATTCATTTTTATCCTAAACTTAAAATGGCTAATAACAAAGTTTTTACGAGTTTTTTTGTATTAAAAAGAATTTTCAAAGAGAAGTTATTCTATTCATCTATTTTTCTTATTTATATATATTATATTATGCATGATTTAAGTTGTAATACTAATATAAAAGTTAGATTCTCGTGCTTTAAGATTCAACATTTTATATTTTTTATAAAAAGTTTAAAGTTAAAAAAAAATCAGGGTACAAGTAACATTCTAATATTTCATTATCTAAAATTAATATAATTTTTTTCAAAATATCAATTTTACAATATATCTGACAACAAGAAGAAATAATTACAATTTTTTTAATATGCTATAATATATTTTATTAAAAATTAGTATTATGTATATATGACATTAAAAAAATGTAATATATTTATTATTAATAAATTATTAAAAGTAATATATACGCACCGCACATCGCGCGGGAGGAAAACTAGTAATAACTTTATTACAAGATAATCAAGAGCACAAGACTAACACATAAGTCTTCACATTCGTTGTCTTCAACAACTTGTACAACAACATTGCCTTTGCTTGGCTTAGTGCACTTGCTAGACATATGACAACACTTGCCTCAATTGTAGCAATGCCACTTGAACTTAGGCTCACCCAAAGGTCTTTTGCCATTGTTCTCAACTTTAACCTTAAAGAAAAATTGGCTTTAGCATCCTATTCAATCAAGAATTTAGGATTACCATTCTTATTGTCCTCTTCCACTTGAAGTTTGACAATAACGCCCTCAAGAGTCAAACATATGTTTAATGCAAAAGTTAGCTCTTGAAATCCTATCACGAAGGGTGTAGCTTTTCTATGACCGCAGTCACGTTAAAAGCATCGGGAAGCATCATCCCCTCGGCTTGAACATTGGTAAGGAAAGAGCGGTTCAACATAGAAGCATTTGGGTCATATCCGGGCACACCTCCGGATTCATTTCCAGTAGGGTTGGTAGTGTTGTCTCCGGTACGGGGGTTGTTGACGTTGTCAGCCATCCTACTCGTCTCAGAACTGTAGAGATATAATTGTCTTGCGATTGTTGTTACTACAGTATCTGAGAATACACGAACACAACAGTGTAGTTCAGAGAAAGACAAACACGACGGTGTTAAAGTATGAAGAAATGACAACCAGAATAATGTTCAAAGTATGAAGGAATAACAAACAAAACAGTGTTAAAGCCGAGTCGAGGAGTCCTCTTCCCGCAAGACAATTACGCCACCGTAGTGCTCAGATTTAGGCGTGTTGTCCCCAAAGGTAAAACGGCTTCGTCTCGGTTGGACTGAATTGACCGGTGATGTTGGACAATTTTCAGAGAGATCTTTTGGCATAGTGTATGCAGCTGAGAGCTAAAGAATATTCCATCCATGTATGCACCTAGAGATGCCTATTTATAGGCTTCAACACACGAGGGAGCATGTCTGCCATTTATTGCATGACAACTGTTACAGACTCAAACATGAAGTCTGACAACAGTTACAGACTCAGACATGAAGTCTGACAACAGTTACAGAGTCAAACATCGAGTCTAACACCATTACACTCTCAAACATCAAGTCTGAGACGTTACAACCTCAACAATTACACTCTCAGACATCAAGTCTAAGCAGTCATAACCTCAGACATTAAGTCTGGACAGTTACATGCTGAAGTTAATGATTGACATTATGGTGTTGACCGTAACGGTCCAGAATTCAAAACATGTGACCAAAACGGTCCAGAATTCAAAACATATATGCTGACTCATCAGCCACGTCATAGGAACTTAACTAAACGAAGTCAAGTCCATGTCCAACATGCTGGTGTTCAACAAGATCCAACAACAAGTCCAACACCCTTATGTTCAACAGGTCCAACACCCTCGTGTTAGTCGTCCAAAAGGTTAAGGACATCATATATATGTTAAACCATTCCATACACCATAATGTTCCAACTATTGATTTAATTTCTCACTTACCAAAATTTGGATTTGAGAAAATAAATATTTATTATGAGAATTTATACAAGTAAACCCCAAATTTCCAATATTATTTTCTTCATTTTTCGAATTATTTCTTTTGTTATGGTCCTTAAGGTTTGAACTGGACAAATTTTATTCTGGTTACTACAACATGTGTTATATGATTTTTAATGCATCTCTAGAACTAATGGTGTATTATATACTTTTGCTTTAACATTATTGTAGGAAACTGTGAGAGTGATGCATGAAATCAAAATCCGATGATAGATGTGGCTTAAATCAAGGTCTAGCGTTGCAATTGTCACTAGTTCTGATAGGGGATCGAACCGCTGTCAATGCTAATCGAGTTACCTGAAATGTAATACTGGATTCAATCTTGCTATCCGCTCGAGTCGACGACCGATGAGTTGAACTAGTCCGATTAACACTTAGAGCAAATGATGAGAATATAGAAAGACGAAGAAAAGGAAAACTAATCAAGAGGAATTTGACTATTGTTGGTCCCGGTTTATTATAGTATACTTAATGTGCACATCGGAAATTGATTTGATTAATTCAATATACTTGTACTTATCCAAGCCGATGGTGATGTGTCAGCTTGGTTTGTCAAATCTTTAGATTAGGTATTTAGGATCAAGTATGCTTTAGGTCAGTATTCGAAGTATACTGCAACACTTGAGTGTTGAGTTTTAAATGAAAGTAAACGGACAGTGTAAAGAAAGTAATAAATGACAAGCGATATATAGTGGTTCGGACCAAAATATCCTATGTCCACTCTTCAGACCTAAGTCTGGTAATCCACTAAGCTTAGAACTTTACAGGTGCTCCTACAATCTATTGCTTGATGAAGAATGCCCCGTCCTTCAGTCCACAAGCGCACTCGCCTAGTCCTTGCTTGATTCTTCGCTTCGCAGCTCCTCATAGTGTGGACGCACCACTCAGCCTCCTCATCGCTGGAATAGGGTGTTTATAGTTCTCCCTTGAACTTTCTCCTCGACGATAGATTGCCCGTAAAAGTCAAAGTACAAGACGTACTTGACTGTTGTAGTTTTTTTTGAGAGAAAGACTACCAAGAAATAACTCAAAAACACTAAGGTTATGAGTCTCGTGTTCACGAATGTGACACATGGAAAAACTTAATAGCCTCGAATGTCAGAACTTTAGCTTTTTAAGCTTGCTTGACTTCGATTCTCGTAAGATCTAGCTTGTAAAATCTTAACTTCGTGAATTCGTTGTGAGTTGTAACTTGTAACATTCTTTCATCGAAGATCCTCTGGTATTTATAGCCATGAGGTAGAAGGTTTGAAATAAATGTCTGTTAGAGACAAATTGGAATGTGTCCAATCGGATGTCTCTGTTGACTGCTGCACTAGGCAGATAGGTGGTGCTTTTCCAGATGTTTCGCACATACTTTCACTTTTTTCTGATAGCGACAGTGACGCTTCGCCTTTGTGTCAGAACGACAATATTTATTAGTTTGAGGAGTCTTAGACTGAATGTCCTAGGTATCGAAACTTAGAGTTTCGTACTTGCAGACTTAAAGGAATCTCCAATCCTTAAAGTTTGTACGATGTAAGTACGTTCCTCAAACGATTCTTCGTGTATCTTTGCGCTGGGACCTAGACTATGAAGTCTATGCTGATGCAGTCATACTTGCAAGTACATGTTGGTGACGTCATTCAACAGAGTATGCTTGGTCCCTATGGTGGCAAGTTTGTTGTCCCAAGCGAACCATATTGGTTAGACCCGTACTTGGCGAAAGCTAAACTTATCAGCCATACTCTTATATTCTCACTTGTGCGTTTGGCGCGAACCTTGGTCTATTGAGTCTTTTTTGCGCAATCTAGACTGATTGATCAGTCTAGTCTTCAGGTTAGCTCCAGTTTACAACTCGATATTAATTCTTTACAGGATTTTGCATTTTCAATTATGTTGAAACTATCTGAGATGTCTTTTACATTCTTTGACCCACCAAAACATAATAATAATAAGGAAAATTCTAACAAATTTCTTAACAAACAGTACGACTAGGGCTGTAAACGAATCGAGTCTAATCAAGTAGTGTGTTGCTTAAGTTTGACTCATTTATTATCGACTTAAGCTTCGAGCATTTTATCGAATATTTATTGAACCTTACTCGAACCTAGACAAACTTTCTAAATTTTGTATATATTTGAAGTATTCATTATTTTTTTGAAAAAAATATTTATTTAAAAGCGATATCATATTCATATTCAAATCTCATTTTTTCTTCAACTACAAAAATTTATCATATTTGTTCTAAAATTATGAAATATTAATTTTATATATTTTTACTAGTTTTAGCTAACAAACTTGTTCAAAAGTTCAAGAGTTGCAACTTTGATTCATTAAGCCATAACTACAACTTGAGCTAAGAATCAATATCCAAATATTTCACGAATAATTTAGTTTGACAAATTCTCAGATAAAACGGTCTCATTATTTTTATTGAGAGACGAATTTAATGAAATGCTGTGTTTCTTTATTGCAAATTATGTATTTTTGTGTTGTAAATAATGTAATTTTTAAAAATGAAATGATGTATTTAATTTTTTGAAATGATGTATTAATGTTGGTCTCTCAATAAAAAAAATGGCCTGACCATCTCTCAGGAGACCAATTCATTTAGTTTAATAAGCTTACACGTGGCTTGAGCCCCGCATATAGATATTTATATTAGGGAAAATATGCAAATCTATCCCGAACTTTGGATGAGTTCCCAATTTTATCCCAAACTTTTAAATATAACAATTTCAAGCTTAAACTTTGAATGAGTTCCCAATTTTATCCCAAACTTCTAAATATAACAATTTTAACCTAAATTTTGAATTTTTTCCCACTTCTCAATATTAAAAAATCAAAAATCTTACATGGACACAAATAATTACATGTCATGTACAAAAATCATACACGGACATTACTCTTCCATGGCATTCATGAATTTATTAAGAATAAGGAATTTTAGAGTAATACATTTTCATAAAACTCATGATATATTTATTAAATATAAAGAACTTTAGATAAATATATCTGATAAATTATTAAGATATGACTTGATTTTATGTATTTAGTCGTTTTAATATTGAATACAAATATATTTAAATTGTTATCTTAAATCTTATTTTTAAAAAAATTGTTCACGAAAATGATATTGTTTTAGAAATTATTTTAATTTGAAAGTAGAATATATAGTTTAGATTAATCTAGTATGATATGTAAATATGTGTGTCCACGTAAGATTTTCGATGTTTAAATATTAACAGTGGAAAAAAAATTGGGAACTCATTTAAAGTTTAGACCGAAATTGTTATATTTAAAAGTTTGGGATAAAATTGGGAACTCATTCAAAGTTTAAGACTGAAATTGTTATATTGAAAAGTTTGGGATAAAATTGGGAATTCAATCAAAGTTTGGGATATATTTGTATATTTTCCCTTTATATTATTATGAAATTTTTGAAAAAGATAGATTTAAAAATTTATGTGGACAATTGCTTACATATTGTCAAGAGAAGAAAAGCAAAAACATTCAAATAATAACATTTTTTAATTTCGTGGGCACTGCCTCTTTTTTCCGTTTCCCCAAATTTGAATTTCTGCAACTCTACTCGCCCGCTCTCTCCCTCTACTATCTCACACAAAAACGTCGATTGACGCACAGATTCGAGGAAGCCCAGCATGAATCACTACCACATCTACGAAGCCATCGGCCGCGGCAAATACTCGGTAATCGTAATCCAACCATATTAGCAGCTGAGAGAAAATAATCCATTTTTATTCATGTATTTCACATCTGAAGTCCGAACTGTGCTAATCTGATATCGATGCGCTGTAGACTGTCTACAAAGGAAGACAGAAGAAGACTATTGAGTATTTCGCTATTAAGAGCGTCGAGAAATCTCATCGGAGCAAGGTTCTTCAGGAAGTAAGTGTTTCCACCGTTGGGTTGTTCGATTCTTGTTCGGTGTTTGGGTACGAATTGTTTAAATGCGGTAGCTTATGCTGCCACTGCAGTAGAGTTGTTGGGTCAATGTGGCGCCTGCCAACAATTAACCTCTATGCAAGCATGCGATCATGTTCTGCTCAGTTAGATGTAGGGAAATCGCCTCACAATAACGATGCATTTTTTTCATAGAGGAATCCCCCATGGAGACCTCCGGGATGTTGAAGAAACTCATCGATGAATGTGCATACTACTCTTCTGTCAGTAGTTTAGTACTGGATTTATGCATTATTCAGTTTTCTGTTTTGTTCTTTTCATAGGTGAGGATTCTCCATACTCTAGATCATCCTAATGTGCTAAGGTTCTATTCATGGTAAGTTTTCCATACGAGAATGTAGAATATTTGTTATTTGCTAACTACGTCTCATCAATCACTATGTAGTGAACACGGAGGAGGGTGCTATTTTGATCACCATTCTCTATTCTACTCATTTATCATGTCGACTGACATTGTAGGTACGAAACGTCAGCCCATTTGTGGTTAGTTCTGGAGTACTGCGTTGGAGGAGATCTGATGACTTTATTGAAACAGGTGATTGATTGTTTAACTACTTAAATGTATCAACTAATTTCCTGCATCAAGACACACGACCGTATGTTGTCTTTATATAGGGACCTATATATGTTAAACCATCCAAATCACTATAATATTGTTTGTTTTTTGCTTTTTATTTTTCTGGTTTTAATTTGTTATCCACAACGGTATAACAATTTTCTCAATAAAACAACGAGAGAGTCATGACCGATGTGCCAAGTTGGCTTTCTTAGGAATTTGGAATGGAATCAATCCCAATATTCAGATTGAGCTCATCTTATGCTAGATAATACAACAATAGCCTCTAAACATTGAGCTCGTCTTATGCTAGATGGTATATATAGTTGTTACGAAGAGCATGGCTTGTCATATGTATCCACTATGGCACAAGCTGAACCATGAGTCTTGCCTTAATACTTTCTTGAAACTACCACACCTCTGCTTATATGGCATTATGACCCTAAACATATTAAGTTGTACCTGTGCTGAGAAAATTGGACATAAACTAAATTGTCTTGTTTGCTTTCTCACATAAACATTGTTCAACTAACCTTTGTTGTTTGTCGTTACATTTTTGGCATCGAACCTTCTACCTGTTGATATTACTTATCAACTCTAAATTCTTTTCTTTAACCTTTTGACTCTCACCCATTTAATAGCCAATCTGTATGGCAGGATGGCAAGCTTCCTGAAGATTCAATACATGACTTGGCTTATGGCCTTGTAGGAGCTCTGCAGTAAGAATTCAATTTTGCTAAAACTGTACTATTAATTATGGCAACTTGATTGCATATTACTGACCTCCCCAACAGGTACTTGCATTCAAAGGGAATTATTTACTGTGACTTAAAACCATCAAACATTCTTCTGGATGAAAATGGACAGACAAAGGTACTATGTTTCCCAATCCATGTCTAACTTTGTTAGTGCTTTGTATAATGCTGACAGGATCCCAATTTGTATCCTTCAGCTGTGCGATTTCGGATTAGCAAGAAAACTGAGTGACATATCCATGACTTCCCAGGTGGGTTTTCAAGTTAATACTTTTGACTTGGAAGTATGGCTTACTTGCAACTTGATTTATGAATAAATTTGCCACTTGCTTTTCTAAATGTTTTGTGCCCTGCATCCATACTTGATTATTCCATTATGTTTTCTATTGGACATCTAGCTACCCCAAGCAAAACGTGGAACTCCATGCTACATGGCTCCTGAATTGTTCCAAGATGGAGGAGTTCATTCATACGCTTCTGATTTCTGGGCTCTTGGTTGTGTGTTATATGAGTGTTATACTGGAAGGCCTCCATTTTCTGACAAGGAATTCACTCAGTTGGCAAAATCAATTCTTTTGGATGCACATCCTCCTCTTCCTGGATCACCAACCCGTCCATTTGTAAATTTGATAAATTCTCTCTTGATCAAAGATCCAGCAGAAAGAATACAGTGGCCTGAACTTTGCAATCATGCTTTTTGGAGGATAAAATTTGGTCCATTAGAATTACCTCCTCAGCCTGCTTTTGCTAACATGATTGGGCTGTCTTCTGAGCCACGTCTTACCGAGCGCAATGGAGATAAACCTCTCCGGAATAAGACTCCAACAAGATCTTATGGAAAAGATTCAAGAATGCCTAGTAAGCAAGATGAGAATCTTAGTGCTGCAGTGAAAGGAGAAGAAACACCGACTAAAGGTACATATAGTGGTCGTAAAGCTCCAAACAAACCTTCAGGCAAAATAACTGATGCAAAGCAAAGAGATGCCTCAAATAATACAGGTGGCGTGAATCTTCTGCGTCTTTCCAGAATCGCAAAAACTAACCTGCATAGGGAAAACGATAAAGAGAATTACCGAAGACCATTACCTAACAGTTCTAAGAATGATGCAGAAATCAAAATAGAAAACAATGACATGGAACTTGATTTTAATGAGAGTGCTGAAGATGAAGGACATGATGAAACTGATGTGTCTGAAAATGAATCGCCCACCACCGATGATATTTTATCAACTTCATGCAAGCATGCAGAGAAGGTTGAGGAGACAAACAACATAACAGTCCAGCCCGAAGTATCAAATGTTGTTGACACTCCTTTGCTTGATATTTCTACAACACAAGAGCAGGAATTATCTTCAGAGCCCATGGATGTGAGTCTAACTACACCACCCAGCGGTGCTAGTCCTCACCTGAAGACTCCAAGGATCAAAGATGTTTCTGGGAGTGTCTTGGATTATGATGAAACAAAATCATCTTCAGGCCTCATGGAGGTGCTATGGCATCCATCGGATCTCTCTGTTAGGCCAGTAATGCCTAGCAGAAAATTTGATAAAGGATCTGATGCAATGCCTTCTCTTCCATTCCATGCTATTCCCCCGTCGGATTTCACAAAAACTCCCAAGGACAAATTGGATCTTATGTATAATAAGATTTTGAATATCTTGAGTGGGAATGTAATTAGTGAGAAGCAAAACGTGCTTAGGTACCTTGAGATGTTGAGCACTAATGCTGATGCTGCCAATATCTTGACCAATGGGCCAATAATGCTAGTTCTTGTCAAAATGGTAAGGCAGTCTAAGGCTCTGGCCTTGCGGGTTCAGCTTTCTTCACTTATTGGCTTGTTGATTCGCCATTCCACTTTTATTGGGGATGATTTGGCCAATTCTGGGATTTTAGGTGCTTTAACTGATGGTCTCAGAGACAGACAGGAAAAAGTGAGGAGGTTTTCCATGGCTGCTATGGGTGAGTTGCTCTTTTACATTTCAACTCTAAATGATCCTTCAAAGGATAATCACCCTCAAGAATCTCCATCAAAAGACAGCAGATCATCTTCTAGCTGGCAGGTAAGCTTTTATCACTTATGCCATGAGTTTCGGTACACATTAACCTGCTATTATTTCTTCCTATTGTGCTTTTCCAATTATGATTACTCGTTTTTTCTTTAAACAGGTACCAAATTCATTAATTTCTTTGATCTCATCCGTCTTACGGAAAGGAGAGGATGATCTTACCCAGCTTTATGCTTTAAGAACAATAGAGAACATCTCTAGTCATGGAGGATACTGGGCCACTCGTTTCAATAGCCAAGATGTAATTAGCAACCTTTGTTATATATATAGGGCTCCAGGAAAACAAGAAACCATGAAACTGACTGCTGGATCATGTTTAGTACGTCTGGCTCGCTTCAGCCCGCCTAGCATTCAACATGTTATTGAGAGAATTCCGCTGAAGGACATCAGTTCTAGTCTTTTCAAGGGCAATCAACGTGAGCAGCAACTATGCTTGAACCTTCTTAACATGGCAATGCTTGGAAGCCATTTGCAGACAAATATAGGGCGTCTCCTTCTCCCCTTAATGGAAGACAAAAATATTGTTTCGAATCTTGTGTCTCTTATTGAGCAGGGAAGTGAAATCCTGAAGGGGAAGACACTCCTCTTTGTGGCTCTACTGTGTAAGCACGGGAAGAGATGTCTCCCGCTTTTTTTTTGCAATGCTAGATTACTATCAGCAGTGGATAGACTTGCAAAAGAGAAAGACAAATATGTACAACATTGTCTGGGTGCGTTTGTGCATGCTGTAGTGTCAACTTTACCAGGCTTGCTTGAAACAATAACAGGGGACATTCAACAACTTATGGGAGGCAGACGTCAAGGGCTCATTACTGGTCTCAACAGTCGAAGTTCTCCAAAGAACAGTATTCATTTCTTCCCTGTGGTTCTCCATCTTCTAGGGAGTTCTTCATTCAGGAATTCAGTAATCACTCCACAGGTTTTGGTACTTGTTGCAAATCTGCTTAAATTGACGGAATCGCCTTTCCAGGTATATAACTGAAAATTGTCCCTGGTCATGTTACCTACCAATGCCTTTTATCTTGGTGAATGACTTTCAAATGTAGATATTGGGAGAAAATACGGAAAAAATCTTGGCATTGTTTAGTATAAAATGTTGATGCACAATGTGATTCCATAAATTATATGTTTTTGTAACCCCGTCTAATACATTCAAGTGAGTAGGGTGTAGAATTTGCTAACATTGCCTTTGGATTTCTACTTTCAACTTCAGTTTTGCTTGGCATGCTTGCAACCATAAGTAGGAAAATATTTTATATGATGCTATACATTGTTATGAACGTGAAATGCATTTAATAGTCCTATTCATTCAAGTATAATAATTCAAAGTTTTGATTGCACTTCTCTTCTTAATCATATTGTCACTGTTTGTGGAATGATATCTTTTTCACTACTGATTTCAGGGGAGGGATGACTTTCAGATAACTCTTCTACGAGTTATGGAATCTATATCAGAGGAACCAACGTCAATCAATGACAACCCTGTTATCTTCATCCGCCAGATCCTTCCTAGCCTGGCTGCTCTGTACAAAGGAAATAAAGATGGAGATGCTCGGTTTCTATGCTTAAAGATATTTTTTGATGTGATGGTCCTTTTCCTGAGTGAAACAATGGAGGATGAACAAAGGGCAGAAGATTTGAAGTCTGTATCTAATATCCACTTCCTTCCACTATACCCATCTCTGATTGAGGATGAAGACCCCATTCCGATGTATGCTCAGAAACTGCTTGTGATGCTCATCGAGTCCAATTACATAAAAATATGCGACATTCTTCACATGAAAGCTGTCTCTCAGTGCTTCGAATCTCTTCTGGGTGACTTTTCAACTATTAATGTGAGCAATGTTATGCTGTGCCTGGCTCTACTATCTGCTCCAGAACTAGAAACTAAGATCATCTCCCAGTTAAAAGTTGTGAGAAAGATTGGAAATCTTTTAGAATATGTGTTAGCCAAGGAGATGGATGACTTCATTGAGCCAACGCTTGGCCTGTGCAGGGCATTCTTGTTACGCTCTGTAAACTCCAGGCCAGGGTTTGTCTATTCGAAAGAGCCCACACTCTTGTATGATGGTTCAAGTGAAAGTAATGCTGATCAGCAACAGTGCATAAAAGATATAACAGACTTTGCCAACAACATTGGGGCCCTGCTTGAACTGAGCAAATCCTCTGAGGCTAATGTTACTGATTTAGCTTCTGAATGTTTGATCTTGTCGTTCAAGGCAGCCCCAAGAGAAGCAACCATGAACTTTTTCTCGAATCTTTTCAAAGTTTCTGCATTACTTGAGTCTGGGCTCAGAGGTAGCATCTCCCATCTGGTGGTGGAGCGAGTCCTGCATGCTCTCGGTTTTTCTTGTCGACATTACCAGTTACATTCGATGATACTATCCATTGGAGCATCAGAGTTGGCCAAAATCGAAGCAATTGTTTCTAATCTCAAGGGTTCTAGCACGAAAAGTGTTGCCAATGCTTCCCTTCAAGTAGCACAGGAGCTGCAAAGGGTACGTCGTTAGCTCCCTTTTCCACAGGTTCGTATTCTTGGCCTACATTGTCTTGCTAAGTATAGAAATGTTTTACATCGACCTAACTTCCGATTTCCAATCATACAGAGCGGAAAGTGGTCATGAATGCAAGCAGGATCTACAACCCTGGTGGTGCATCAGTTGTATTGTAGAGATGGTGAGTCTGTTGATGCTTTTTGTTTATCAGTATTCTTATTACATCTGTATCATAATGATATGTGTTGAATCCAACACCATTTCTTTAACAATCAATTTTTCTTTCATATTTCTGATTCTGCTTAAAATATATTCTAATCCATCCTATGGGGAAAGAAACCCTTCAGATGCATCATATGTGGAAAGTCTCTTTCGTTCAAAGTTAATCAGGAAAACAGAAAATGTTAATAAGTCAAGGTTTGAAACGAGGTCAAGTTTGAATAATTCGAAAGTTTTGTACTTTAGTGATAAAAGATATGCATTTCCTAATTTGAAATTGTTGTACTAAATCTCAAATCATATTCTTAGTAGAGTATGTAGTGAAGATTGATCCCAAAATTTCTTGTTATGGAATCTCACACGTGAAAAAACTCACACTTTCATGCATATTAACTATTAAGAAACACATTTACATGACGAAACAACAGTAGTAGATCATTATGAAGAGAGAAATAAACCCTCTTTGTTTGTTCAAAAAATACTAAATTTTCTTCTTTATTTTCTCAATGTTGTTACGTTTATACGATCTACGAAGTTGCTAAACAAACGAGGGTGTTTTGAAAATTAAGATCTGATTTTCATGCTTAAGTTGGATGTGATAACGTGTTAATTTATTCATTTTCTCACAAAATAACTCCCAAGTAATATATGTATTAACTCAAGCCCTCGATTATGAAATGGCAAAATATCACAATATTTGAGAAGCTGAGTATAGTGCGAGAGAGAGAGAGAGAGAGATGACACCATAGGAAGTTCCAAAAATGATAGCCTTAGAAACCAAAGAGATTCAAGTGTAAGAGGTAAAAGTGCAGATGAGAAGAAGGTAGTTCCTTGGACAAGATAAAGCAAGCACAGTAATGAACTGTAACTTTTATGTTGTTACTACGTAATGCCCTCATTTCTTCTGGAGGAGTTCCTCAATGAGATCTGCAGCTTCCTGAACTGTTGTGATGCTTTGAGCACTCTCTTCCTCCACGCATATTCCAAACTCCTCTTCCAGTCCCATCACTATCTCAACCTATTTCCACAAACAAATATTCTTCACCTCTCACTCACCAACAAAATACCAAGTTATTCAGGCATAAAGGGACTAGTATTTACCGTGTCAAGAGAATCAGCACCAAGTGAAGAAAACTTCGACTCTCCACAGACAACCCGGTCGTCTGCAAGAGCCAACTGCTTTTTCACGATGTCAACCACTTTACCCACTGTCTCGGGTTTGGCCTGCTCAATGGAACAGTTAAAGGGTTATCACTAAGACCGTTCAAATTCTGTATACAACAACTAGGCAAGACTCTCTTAGATGCCAAAACTATTTTGGTTTCATTCCAATATTTTATTACAAGCTTACAAAAAGATAGAACATTATGTGAGAGCTTCAACTGGAATAGATAAGTGGATGATGCTAGAAATTATCATACCGCACAGGAAACTCGGAGGCGAAGCAACCGAAGCCTATGAGAAGGCAAACTCTTTCCACTGAAGGAAACTGAAGCCTTCCTGAAATTAGAAACCTGCTTAAAGTTGAATAACACATTGTCAGGAAAACTAAAACTAAAGCAGCAGGGACTGCAAGACAAAATCAACCTTATACAACCTCAACCTCATTTCATCAAAATTTGGTGAAATAATATATATATATTAATTTAACAGTTATTATGCTCTATCCACAGCAAATTATAACCATGTTTAATTCCTTTTAAAATAACCCCATTTTGAATTACAGCTGTTTCATAGAATTATTCAAAGATTTTACAGAAAACAATCACGCACAACATTGTTACCAAAAGCAACTGGGGAACAAAAAATCATTCATTGATAATCAATACCTACAGACTGAGTTTCAAGCAATCATTCACAACATTTTTAAGAAAACGGCGTATAGTGGCCGCACCAGGAATTGCAAATCTTTATTGATAATCATTTCGAAACATAAACATAGGGAGCTTGGAAATATAGTCAATACTCAATATGAGTCTCATCAAAACCCACAATATTTCAGTCTGATTTGCAGGCAACTTGGATTTATCTACCGAACGTCACTATCAACATAAATCACCACATCACTTAAATTATTAAGTCATAAAAATGGAACCGAGGAGGCAGAGTCCAAGAAGCGTATGACCCTAATGAAAAAGACTCTATTTTTAACATTTATGAAGAGGAAACAAAACAGATTTGCAGTTGAGAAATTTTGTAACTCACGATCCGTTGAAACGATCAATTCTTAACCCACAGATCCAATTTTAAAGAGAACCTTACAATGCTCCCACAGAAAAAAAAAAGAAAAGAAAAATAATAATACTCTACGACAGCGATATAAACTGAAGCACAATGGATAAATACCAAGATCCATACATATTTACAAAGAAAAGAGAAACTGCGGACAAAACAAGAAAGAAATGGAAAGCGAGTATTTGAGCGAAGAAACGAACCTGGTTGTTATTGAAGGAGCAAAAAGCAGAGGACAGAGAGACAGAGGAAGCAGTGAAAGAAGCCATATCTAGATGGGATCCAAAAAAGAACAAACAAAATTGAGAAGGAAGGGAGAGAAGAGAAGAGAGGGTGGCGGAGAGCACGAAGAGTGTGAACTCGAGTGTTGAGTATGAAGTGGAGAGAGCGAGAGGTTCTACTGCATTTTTATAGGCATTTTTTCTTCAGTTCTTGTTTTATTACATGTTTTAAGCATTTTTTAGGCTCATCAATTTTTCCCTACATATTGGAGAGTAGTCTAAAAACTTTATTTCCCCAACAAAAAGTTATTTAATTTTATTTATGCCAAAACTTTCAAATTTAGTAAATTATGACATTTTTTTTTCAAATCTAATACAAATTATTATTTTTTAATTAGATGGCTAAACTATCATAAATTATACAAAAATAAGATATAGGTTTTTTTTTCTAGCGATGGAAAACTAACTTTGTTAACCGGATATTCCTTATACATTCTCAATTTTATATTTATCTATTAAACAACCAGGGGAATACAATCTGCTTTTTTTATTAGAAAAAAAATCATATATTTATATAATTTCGAATAGTTAATTCATTTATTTGCAAAATGTGATAATTTGTACTAGATTTTTATAAAGGCATAATTTATACTTATATTTGAAAGCATGACCTTTTATTTATTATTTATTATAATATGCAATACAAATATTAAAAATATAATAAAATTATATCTGTCATTTTTTAAATATTACATCTCACCAATTTATTTTTTATTTTTTAAATACTACGGGTATAATATTTTTATGGATAATTTTTAAATAAAACCATTTTATCCACTTTTTTTTATCTTATTCAATATCTCTCTATATATAATATAGTAAATAATAATATTATAATATATTAAATATAATATCGATCAATAAAAATTAAATATATTTAAGAGTAATTGCTGAAAATATTAAGATACATAATTTTATTAATTATATTTTAATATTATAAAATAAAATATAATATATTCAATTCTCTTCAAGGCTATAACTAAGTTATATATATAGAGAGATTTTATATGAATAGACACATATTGATGAAATGAGTCTACACATGTACGGGGGACTCGGACATTAAATACGATGCAAGAAAGAGGATGTTGGGAGAGTCATGGTTGGCATCTCAATATTTATGGCCACCTAATTTGCCATGTATATTTCACAATATGAAACCCACGACATAGATCTATAAATATAATAAACCCTTATATACTTAGATTGAAACATTCGTGTCATTAGAAATTACAACTATTTCTCCCTTAGGAGGTTTCGGGAAAGTGTCAAAACACAATTTACCCATTAATTCATTATCTATGTAAGAACTGAATCTACAATAGATTTATTTCTTAATCCAGATTCAATTTATGGAATATCAAGATAAATTTTATGATAATCAGTAAATGTCATATGCATGCTCCTATTTAATTTAATGCGTAGATTCAAAACAATCCCACATATTAGCTAAAATTTGTGCGCTTGTGTGCGCGCGATTTGCATCCATAGCTACACCCGCGTTCGCCGCTTTTCCAGCCTGCCGATGCAACGCCGGCCGCCATTGCCATCCCAGCTTTCGTCCTTGACCGCCGGTCTCCACCGTTGGCCCTCTGGTTGGGCGCGGCTGAGCCACGAAGAGCCCCTGCTCGCCGCTGTCTTCCGTTGCGATCTTCGCAATCTGTTTCTTCGTTCTTCGTATTCTTCGTTCCGTACAAATTACAGATTTGAAAATACAAAATGTAGATCTAATCTATTACATTTGAGTTTCCTATCAAATCTAATCACATATTTTATCGTGATATTACAAAAAATGATTTAATCCAAACACGGATAAACTACCGAGGATTAAATCAAACGGATTGCTACGAGGAACACATAACATAAACCAAAAACCATCCACAACAATAATAAATTCGTTCATGCATAAATCGAAAATTGCTTATCCAACATAGCCATGAAACAAAACACAGACTCTGATACTAATTGAAGGGATTTCGTTGTCGTGAATTGAATCACTCAATCCATATAGACCCAGATTGTTCATGGATGTTGTAAACAATTATCAATCGATATTACCTTACGCATGCTCCTATGAATTGAATGCGATGGTTTTAGGAATACCTTAACTCCTTAGGGTCTGAATCTCGAACCGCGTTGAATCTAGATCCGATTCCACCACGCGAATAATTTAAATCTGCGGAAAAAATTAAATATTTTGCAATTTAACTCAAGATTCAAATAGAAATAAAGGGATTAGAAATCTAGTTGTTCTTCAGCTTTAGGCCTTTAGATCTGTATCCCTTTGCATTCAATCTTACTACTGGTGAGGATTCCACACGATTGTGATGCATAGACGAAATTGAATTTCTTCCTCCCACTGCAGTAGGCGCCGCCACTCATTTTCTCACTCTAGTGTTTCATTTGTTGTGACTTATGAAATCTAAGGAGAGAATGAGCTATTTATAAGGCTAGGGTAAAACCATAATGGGCTCCTTCTCAGCAATTAAATTGGGCTAAATCTGGGAACTAATGCAAATAATAAAGTGGACCTATGAATTAATTAATTACCATGTCCACAACCCAGGACATAATTAATTAATTAAAATTAATTCTTTTTCACCACATAATTAATACTGACCTACCCTTTATTACCACGTTATGAGAACGGGTTGCATTAACTTGATAAATCCTCATATTTAAGGTTACTGGACATTCATTAATTAATTGGAGCTTCTGACATGCTTCACATAATTAATTAATTTCTTGTTTTTTCCTGAGCAGTACCATTCAAACCTTATCACTCGTGCTTAAACTTAATCAGCCTGCAGGATTTTAGCACGATGAATGTTATTGAGCTCCTCGGGGAATGTTCCCATCCTATTATTCGGATATGGTAACCTAACTCCAATCGTTAGACAGTTATACATGAACTGTTGTCACCCTAGATGCGGGTATACGAGCACGTTACTCAGGCTCTCCACCGTGGCAAGTCAAAGCAACAGTCATCCTGTGCATACTCCTGAACCTTCGTTAGAGTTTAGATTCAATCAAGAGACAACATCTTGTATTCTCTGAAGTCAGACAATATAATACATCTCACTGTGGTCCAATCAATACGCAACCGCACATACCAACATATCAAGTGATCAAGACAGATCGTTTCTTTCTGACTATGCTGCAACCTACACTGACAAACTTATCCTCAAGCTATCTCAGTTGTGATCATTATATTAATATCTCACTAGGTCAAGTGATCATACCGTTCTCTGCGATCTACAATACGTCATATGATCATCCCTATCAGTGAGATAAGAGGATACCGTTGTTTCTCGCATGTAAGTTTGTTTAACGGATTGGAAATAAAATTGAATGTATACACATTGTAATTAATGCTTTTAGTATACCAAATCCAACACTGCGTGCCATTGTCAGTTCGAATTTCTTTTAGGATCCTGAATCTACATAGAATTTGAGTCCACAAGAATTTGATGACCTCTCGCTCTTTGATCTTGTGGAATGCTTCTGCTTCGACCCACTTGGTAAATTAGTCGGTTTCTACGAGCAGATATTCTTTTGGACCCTTGCTTCTCAGGAGCTTTCCTACTATGTCCATCCCCTAAGTCATGAAGGGCCAGACTGCGATCGTGGCGTGGAGTGGTTCTGCATGGCTTTGTGACGTTATTTCAATCCTTTGACATGCTTCACAACTTCTTACATACTCTTTGGCATCTTTCCTCAATGTGGGCCGATAAAATCCTGCTGATATTATCTTATGTGCTAGGGGTCGGGCTCCTTGGTGGCTTCCGCAGTCACCCTCATATGTTTCCACGAGTATGACTTGTGCCTCGCTGGCTTCGAGGTATTTGAAGAGAGGTCCCTTTATGGATCATCGATATAGCTTATCGTTGTGGATAGTGTAATTCGCCGCCATCCTCGCCAATCAATATGCATCTGCTCGTGCTTCTGGAGCAACACCTTCCTTGATAAATCGAATTATTGGTTCGATCCAAGAACTATTTCGTGTACCTTCATCGATTTTTCCGCTGTTGCGGGTTCCTCGGCCCATGTGATTGGGACCGGTTTGCTTTGCCTCTCTTATTTTGATGATGCGAAGTTCACGAGAGCGTCATCTTCGGTGTTCTCCTCTCTGACTATGTGTTTGATGTCAAACTCTTCAAACTCCTTACTGACCGATAAGGCCAGTTCGTGGTACTTCAGGAGCCTTGGCTCCTTCACCTGGTAGTGATTGTCTACTTGTAGTACCACCAGCTGCGAATCGCCTTGGACCTGTATGTTGCGCACACCCAGGTCTTTTGCTAGCTGCATCCATCTGATGAAGGCTTCATATTCCGTTTCATTGTAGGTGGCTTCTAATTTGAGCCAGATGGAATGTTCAAACACTTCCCCCAGGGACTCCTTAACTTAATGCCCACGCCGTTCCCATGCATATTGTTGGCTCCATCGACCTGGAGTATCCACGGTTCCTTGGCCGATTCTCCTATCTCCAGACTTGCTTCATCTTTCTCGGCATCTATCTGAAGGTTGCCAGAGAATTCCACTATGAAATCTGCAAGTGCTTGGGACTTTATGGTTGTTCGCGGTTCGAACTCAAGATTGTAGCCGCACATTTCCACATCCCACTTCAGCAATCTTTCGGACATACATGGTTTGGAAACACGGTCCGGAGTGGGTAGGAAGTAACCACCTTGATTAGATGCGCTTTGAAATAAGGTCTTAACTTTCGGGAGGAGCTTACCAGTGCTAATGCGAGCTTCTCCAGTGCAGTGTACCTCATTTCAGCGTCTATGAGAGGTTTGCTCGCGTAGTGAACTGGGTGTTGCTTGCCCGCACATTCTCTAACCAGTACTGCTCCAAGTGCGTGTTCCGATACAGACAGGTACAACAACATCATTTCTCCTTGTTCGGGCTTGGACATGAGTGGTGGACTTGCCAGGTATTCTTTTAATCTCTCCAGTCGAACTTCTTTCCCTTCCGCAAGACTTGGAAAAAATCATGTGTTATGTCGGAGTACCTTGAGATGAATCGCTGAGAGCCGCTAACCTCCCTGTCAACCATGAACAGGCATTGTCCCTCAATGAGAAGGGAAATAGCCTTAGCTTTAGTGCCTCTGGACTAACACCTTGCAGCTTGAAAGAGTCACAAACTTCTAAGAAAGATTGCAAATGAAGATGAGGATCATCGTTGGGTTGGCCACTAAAATCGGCCTATGAACTCCAACATTTGGAACATTATCGGCTTCAACTCAAAATGGTTAGCTTCAATTTCAGGCCACATAATGCTTGGTTTCAGCTCCCAGAACAACGAGTTTGCATAATAACGAATACACTTGTCTTTATCATTAGTCATAGCCAAGATATTTCCCAAGTTGTTTCCACTATTTCAATCAACACCACCTTGATTTGTCATATTTTTCTTCTTTGTTCACAAATTGCTCACACCTAAAGATTAAAACACTGCAACACCTTGTTAATCAAACAAGTAAAAATATTAAAAACAAAATGAAAGCAGTAATCAAGCAATATAATAGCATTCAGACTCAAAATCAACACTCTTCGGCAATGGCGCCAAAAACTTGTTTGTGCTGCTAGGTAAGAATAGAAAAATGTGCAAGTATACGCAATTAATAAGTAATATAGTTTAGGAGACCGAATATCGAACCCTAGAGAGTGTTTAATCAAGTCGTGCACACAATATTGCTTGAAAAATAAGTTTGGTAACAAAAATATAAATGTGCAATAAACTAAAGTGAAAAGAAAACTAAAATGAACAAAACTAGCAACCCTTCTAATAATAAACTAACCACAAATAATCACTAGCACGTGTAAACAAAGGAAGTAAAACACACTTGAGTTATAGTTTTCTAATCTTTCATTGTCCTATATGCTAGAGCATAGATCTCGAATGAACTCTGAGTCTTAAAACCACACACATGATGCCTAAAAAGTTGTCACTCCACTAGATCTAAACTCTCCTACCATACATCATATGCCTATGCTTACTATGATATTCAAATGCACACAAATCTGAACAGGGGTTAACATTAAGCCACACTTTTACATATGCCTATGAAATAAATATGGTTGTTCATGATTTCCTCGCCCTATCTATCCTTCTGGTCTCAATAGGTGATAAATCTCCACTCATTGTCGTGCTAAAAAGATTAAATAATTCCAAATCATAAAAAAACTCATATTCAAACAAGATCAGTCATTAACATATATTCAAGATCAAATCCAGAATCCAGAATCCAAGTGCAAAACGACTTAGCTCATATTTAAACTAAAAATAAAATAAAACTTAAACATGTTCCAGCTATCATTCATTGTATTGGCTAAAAACATAAACCAGAGAAACAAGAAAACCAACAACACTCTGTTGAGCTGCTGCTGCTCTTCTCCTTCTCCATCTCTGCACAGCCTCCCAGATTTCCTCTCTCCAAAATATGGTTTGTTGGGGAAGAATTGTGTTGAGATCCCCTTTTGTTGTGCCCTACTTTATCCAATAAAATGTGTGCTGTCTGTTTTGCCCTTGTGTGCTGTCTCCAAAATACGAGTGACATTTGTAAGACCATAAACATCTCTGAAAAATACTTTTGCTTTTGTGACAGCAAAGTGGTCCCCCCTTGGTGCAGTCTCTCAGCTCCCAGTAATGCCACTCCGATGCTCTAGCATTACATCCAACAGACTACTCTTTCACTCAATTGGCTTGAAATCTGGTCAATCTCACTCTTTTTTCTTGCAAAACAACTAAAAACCGCAAAACACAACTATACAAGTCACAAAATGCAAACAAAGGTAAATACAACACAATAACAACTTAAAACGGATTAGAAACACTCAAAGGAACATAAAAGACACCAATAAAACACTAAAATAATAACTCCTATAGGGAGTTATCACCCCCCAAACTTAATATGTTGCTTGTCCCCAAGCAACAAAGACACAAACAAACAATAACATATAAGCCCTCATGAGATAGTCAAATTTAGCCTAAGCAACATCCCATCATGCCCTCAACAAAATTGTAAAAAGAAAGACTTAACAAAATAGTCCATGATCAGCATAAAATTGTTAAAAACATATCTCATTGGTTTAACAAAGCACCTCAATCAATTTTGAAATCCCAAGTTCCAAAGACAAAGATGCCCCAACATCAGCTAGCACAACTTTTCAACCAGACTCAAGCTATTTCATCAAGCTCGGTGCTCATCAATGTTACTTATTTTCACTCCTACTTGATCTTTAACATCTTGTCCACTAATGGAATCTTTGCCATTCACAGATCAAAAGGACTTCAAGGCTTGTAATGTAAGGCTAAGGTTAAGGATGAGTAAATTTGGTTAAAGTGACTATCATCCAGACGCATAATTCAACTATCTTACTTTAGAACTTATTCTAAACTACAACATTAACAAAAAAGAAAGACACACACCCTTAAAAAAATAAAAATAAAACAAACTATGATTTTTTATTCTTTTTTTGTTCTTTTCTTTCCCTTTTTTCTAACTTTTTTTTCTTTTCTTTTCTATTTTTTTTATTACAGAATACATAACTTTGGCTTTTCAATATTTTCAGCCATACAAATCATGCTACTGCAATGCTTCAGCATTGATTATTCTAACAAAACATAAAACACTACGACTACGTGTAAAGGCGTGCGTGTGTACCCCCCAAACTTGGAACAAACATTGTCCTCAATGTTTAGAAGAGTCAAACATACTCCTGGATAAGGGTGAGTGTATGGATATTTGACTAAGTATTTAGGGAAGGATGAAAGAAACGATATAAGACACAAAGAAAGGTGCAAAGGAAACTTGTGAATGAGATGAAACTGTAGAAGGCTCAAACAAGTGAAAGATGACCTGAATGAAATCTATAAGTGACAAATCCTAATTTCGCCTCAAATATGCTATCGGCCAAGTAAGAGGTAACTATTTTACACACCTCACAAGTAAAAACAACTCAAATCCTGCCAAATCATTGAACTAACATGATGTAGTTTTCCAAAAAGAATTCAATTTTTTTTCACACGGACTTGGAACTCAAATCAATCATGATTTACCGAGTTAAAACTAGAGATCTGAAGAAAACAAATCATGCTAAACCAAAAAACTATTCTTGAAGCCAAGATATGAGAAAGAAATAAAATGTCGCATCATCAGGCACAGAAATAAGCGTCGGCTAAAATATCATAAATCAATCAGACAACTACAACCTAAGACACAAAAACAAAAAAACAACACACATCTACACCCAACAAGCAAACAATAAACACAACCAACACAAACTAACAAATAAAATATAAACTATTTTTTTAGTGGAATGAGTTTCGAATTAACCAAAGGGTCACGGGCCAGCAAAGGTAATTGCATTTCCAGTCTCTTTGACTTTGACGATGTCTAGTTGCTGCAGGATGAATTTGTTTTGGTCTTTGATATTCAACACCATATTCCTCTCTCACACTGTTGCTAATGCTACTCCTAGGCTAGAGCATCACAAAATAACTAAAGCATAAATAAATTAACAGAAATAAAACTAATTAAAGAACATAAATAAAATGAAAGCAGTAAAATTCCTGGGCTATCTCAATCACCAAAGGATCTGAAGTGCTTAGGTAGCCAAAGTACCTCTCAACTTAAGCATCGTTCAGTGCATCATTCAATGAGGCATGGGTCTTCTCTCTGTCGACCCTTCCACCAAAGTATTGTTTTGCTCGTTTTCTTTTCTTGTAGTCAACACAGACATATCCTTCAGTCAAAATCCTCTAGGGAACTAATTCATTACATACAACCATATGTGTGACTTCTCCTTTCTTTGTAGCACATTGGACAAGGCAGACCAAACATCTATCAAAAAATTAAATTCTTGATTCCAGGATCGAAATATTTGATCAAGTCTTCCTCCACAACTTCATTCACATGATTGACTTGCTGCTGTTCCAAAAAGCCATTGCAACCTTCTCTCAGCAAAATCTCTTCCATGCAATTCAAAGAGCTAAACTCTTGGCCCATGTACCAAATGTCAGGTGGTTTTGGATTTTTCAAGGGTAATTGGTCCTCATCCTCCAAATCATCATGTTCCAAATGAGGCAGGAAAGAGTTCAATACAGTTTCTGGTTATTCTGTGAAAATAGTTTGAAATTCCCCATGTGACAACTCAAGAGATTCAGATTTTTTAAAGTCTTCATCAACACTAAGCCCCTCAAACTCACTATAATCATTTTTAACTTGCTCTGACTCCATGCACAACTCTTCTTGCATTTCTCCAGCAAAAACATCAAATACATCAATTGCAAAGTACTCATTCAGTTCATCATTTTTCTTTTTAACCCCATGTGGAAAAGGTGGTGGTGGAGTTGTAAACTTCATCTCAACAGTCATATGCTGCTTCTGTGTTACAATATGAGTTGTAGTATGTTTCTGTGATTCTTTTTCAGCTTCTTGATCATGTGCAGGGGAAAATTCTTCAGGTTTCCTGTCACTCCTCAATATTAAAGTTTTTAAATGTTCTTTTCCTGGCCTCTGATCGAAAGTGTCACTTAGTGGTAAGCCTTGAGGTCTATTTCTCAGCTCGGTTGCTAATTTCCCAACTTGCATTTCCAAACTTCTAAGTGAAGCATCTTGGCTTTGAATAACGACATCCTGACTCTAACTCATTGCTTCATTTTTTGTAAAAAACTCCTTGATCATATCCTCCAATGAATTCTGCTGCTTCCTAGGTGGTGCTTCAGTTCTGTACTGATTTTGTTGTTGGAACTAAAACTCCCAAACTTATGCTGCTCAGATGCTGGAACATTGTAATTTTCTGACTCATACCATAAAGATTGGAATAGTTCCTCCACCCTGGGTTGCATGAGTTAGAATAAGGATTATCCCCCTAGTTCTGCCGATAATTCTAATTTTCTTCATAGCATACATATGATGGATGAGTTGGACACTCTTCAAACTTGTGTGCTTCTCCACAATAAGTACATGATACCTCATGCAACAGTGGTTGGGGATGAATGTAAGGCTCAATACTCTCAGTTATTGAACTCATTGTTGCCACTTGTGCAGTAAGAGCAGACCCCATTGTTGGCATTTGTGCAGTGAGAGCATCCACGAATTCCTGGCAATTTTTGAGTTAATAATGGAGCATCTCTTGGATCTTCCCATTGATAGTTGTTGGATGATATCAGGTCCAGTAGTTCACATGCTTCTTCATACGATTTGGACAGTAAGGCTCCACTTACTAATGCATCCAACATCATCCTTGAGTTTAAATTTATCCCATTGTAAAATGTCTCAATCTGAATGTAATTATGAATCCCATGGTAAGGGCACCTTCTTAGAAACTCCTTAAACATTTCCCAAGATTCACTCACTGATCACTGCTATTTCTAACATATTAATTATAATAACAGCGGCAAATAAATTTGTAAACCCTAAGGTTATCGATCCAGGGGAATTGTGTGGGGAAACTATCCTATGTACTAGCTATAATCCTAAGATTCATTATTTGAGAGATCCAAAATCAGAGTTTTATAAAAGTAAAGAAAACAATGCTGAAAATTAAAGTAGTTTGGAAAGCAAATTTAAAAGAACACAGATTCTAGGGAAGAATTCATATTATGGATGACATGTAGGAATCAATTAATTTAACAGGTGGAATACTGCAACAATGCTATATTTCCTTGTTTGGCAAATATAAACTAGATTACTAACTAGTGACTATCTCCGCTCGGTCTCAAAGTACACCAAATTAGTCAATCTGATAAGCAAATCAGTTCAATTCCTACAGTCTAGTACATCTGTTTGGATAGTGTAGATCGTATCATGTATTCCTATTCCCACTATTGATATTCACCTCTCGGTCCTTCTATCAATAGCTAGACATCTAAATTAATCGTCACCTCTCGGTCCTTGAATTAATCTAGAATTATGAAATAAACAGAGGAATCATGAACCTAATTAATTAATCCTAACATGCATCCATAATAATATCAACCCCTAGAACCCGCTAGGGTTTCTAGCCACTCATCGCAGATAGAAATCCAAAAGAAAACATATTAAATTGCATAAACATAAAAGAACTTACAAGAAAATAAAGGGTTTCGTGTTTCCCAAGTCTTCAAACTCTAAAAACTGAATACTATGATAATTGGTATGATAGGGAATAACGGGGAATAATGAAAAATCGAATTTACATAGGTATTTATAGTGGTGGATGTGTATCCTATCAAATCTAGGGCTAAAGATATGAATAAATCCGTTTTTCCTCGAATTTCCGCTCCAGCAGACATCTCGCGTCGATCGTGGCTGATCCACGTCGATCGACGTGGCTTCTTGGTCGGCGTCGATCGATGCCAATTGGCGTCTGTCGACGCGGCTTCTCGCCCCTTCTGCGCGGTCTCACGGTTTTGGCCATAACTTTCTCTCCCGAACTCCGATTGACCCGATTCCAGTTGCGTTGGAGAGCTAACTCAAAGCATCATCCATTGCCATGTGCCAATAGCTCGAATTCCTCTTGTGGAAGAAATATTCACTGCTACTCTTACATGTCACTGCTTCCGGAACGGATTTCTCGTGAACTTAGGCCTAAAACCCTGCAAAAACACCAAAATGCGCATAATACCACCTAATATAGACTCATGCATAGAATATATATATAAACTCAATAAAACTACATAAAATAGTAGAAAATAATATAGATAAGCGAGTAAAATAATGAGCTTATCAAACCCCCAAACTTGAACGTTTGATTGTCCTCAATCAATAGGCAAGAAAGAAATCAAAAGATCATGCGATTAAAGTGCAATGCCTCACAAGATCCATCACAGTCAAGAATCAAAAATTCACTACACACAAGCAATTTGAAAGAGACAGAAAATTCATCAATATTGGAAGAACTCACGGGAAGTGTATTGCTCAACTCTCAAGTGTTTAAGGTATAGATGAAAGCACTCAAAAACATGTATGAAGAAATTTCTACCATAGGCTTGCAAATTTTCTAATATCTCCACTGCCAGAATGTGCACACAAGTCTAGAATAAAAAAGGACTTTCATAAGGTTGTAATGTAGGCTTTTGTGAGGGGTAGGAAAATATGGCCAAGTGACTAAAATCAATCAAGTTTTTACTTCCTCAATCAATCCAAACCACCATCTAAGTTCATTCACCCTTCTCCTCAAATATATCAACAAATACACAACCTCTTTTTTTTTTTCTAGCTCATTTTGAATCTCTTATGCTCTTTAAATAATTTTGTATTCTTTTCTTTTCAGAGAGCTTATGAGAATTCTAATTATTTCTTTGAGCTTCTTTTTCACACATATTTTCACTACTAATTTATATTTTCTTATCTCCATATCACAATCATTCCACCCATATACCACAACTCAAGACATGAGCGAAACCAATACTTCTTCTTAATCTCATAGACAAGGAAAGAAAAATTTTGTATAGTCTCAAAAGTGGCTAACTAGGGAAAATTCAATGTGAAGGGACAGTGTTTAGGGAATTGGTCTATCAAAGATGGCCTAAGATCATTTCCTAAACTTGTGCACACTATGCAGTCTCAACACAGAAAATAGGCAAGTTCTAGAGAAATAAAAACACACATGTGAATCTCACATCAAACGAAATAAAGGCTCAAAATTCTCACACAAGGGTTCAACTCAAAATGGTTAGCTTTAATTTCATGCCACATAATGCTTGGTTTCAGCTCCTGAAACAACGAGTTTGCATAATAACGAATACACTTGTCTTTATCATGAGCCATAACCAAGATATTTCCCAAGTTGTTTCCACTATTTCCAACAACACCACCTTGATTTGTCATCTTTTTCTTCTTTGTTCTCACCTAATGATTAAAACACCACAACACCTTGTTAATCAAACAAGTAAAAATAATAAAAACAAAATGAAAGCAGTAAACAACTGTTAGCAAAGAAATAAAAGCAAAAATTCGAAATTAAAAAAAATGAAAATTGAAAAGAAAATACAGAAAATGTTGGGTTACCTCCCAACAAGTGCTTGATTTAACATCGCAGCTCGACGATACCTCAAATCACTGCCAAGGAGGTCGGGTCCAGACTCGCCGACCTTTGGCATCCACCATGTAGACTTTCCGGTCTTTGATAACGGTGGTGAGCTCAGAAAAAGGTGGCGCAGTTGACACTGCTACCCTATCGTTTCCTCGCTCCCACTCAATGCGCAAGTATAAGCAATCAACAAGTAATATAGTCTAGGAGACCAGATATCAAACCCTAGAGAGTGTTTAATCAAGTCGTGCACACAATATTAAATAGGTTGATACTCAAATTTAAATGTGCAATAAATTAAAGTGAAAAGCAAACTAAAATGAACAAGATCATAAACCCTTCTGATCATAAACTAATCACAAATAACCACTAACACGTGTAAACAAAGGAAGAGAAACACACTTGAGTTATAGATTTCTAATCTTTCACTGTCCTATATGCTAGAGCATAGATCTCGCATGAACTCTGAGTCTTAAAACGACAAGCAAGATGCCTACCAAGTTGTCACTCCACTAGATCTACACTCTCCTACCATATATCATATGTTTATGCTTGCTTTGATATTCAAATGCACACAAATCTGAACAGGGGTCAACATTAAGCCACACTTTTCCATATGCCTGTGAAATAAATATGATTGTTCATGATTTCTTCGACCTATCTATCCTTCCGGTCTCAATAGGTGATAAATATCCACTCATTGTCGTGCTCAAGAGATTAAATAATTCAAAATCATAAACAAACTCAGATTCAAACAAGATCAGTCATTAACATATATTCAAGATAAAATCAAGAATCCACAACCCAAGTGAAAAATGACTTAGCTCATATTTAATCTAAAAATAAAATAAAACTTAAACATGTTCCAGCTATCATTCATTATATTGGCCAAAAACATAAACCAGAGAAACAAGAAAACCAGCAACACTCTGTTGAGCTACTGCTGCTCTTCTCCTTCTCCATCACTGCACAATCTCCCATATGTCTCTCTCCAAAATGTGGCTTGTTGGGGAAGAATTGTGTTGAGATCCTTTTTTGCTGTGCCCTACTTTATCCAATAAAATGTGTGCTGCCTGTTTTGCCCTTGTGTGCTGTCTCCAAATTTTGAGTGACGCTTGTAAGAACATAAACATCTATGAAAACCACTTTTGCTTTTGTGACAGCAAAGTGGTCCCCCCTGGTGCAGTCTCTCAGCTCCTAGTAATGCCACTCTGATGCTCTAGAATTACATCCAACAGACTACTCTTTCACTCATTTGGCTTGAAATCTGGTTAATCTCACTCTTTTTCCTTGCACAACAACTAAAAACCGCAAAACACAACTATACAAGACACAAAATGCAAACAAAGGTAAATACAACACAATAATAACTTAAAACGGATTAGAAACACTCAAAGGAACATAGAAGACACCAATAAAACACTAAAATAATAACTCTTAAAGGGAGTTATCAGTGACGATGTGCCCCAAGAACTTTCCGAACGCGACTCCAAAAGTGCACTTCGCTGGATTGAGCTTTATGTGGTACTTCTTTAAGATTTCGAACGCCTCCTTCAAGTGTTGCACGTGGTCTGCAACTTTGTTGATTTGATTAACATGTCGTCGATATAGACTTCCATCATCTTTCCTATGAGGGGTTCGAACATCTTGTTGACCAACCGCTGGTAAGTCGATCTCGCGTTCTTCAGCCCGAAGGGCATCACCTTGTAGCAGTATATCCCCTTGCTCACCATGAACATAGTTTTTTTTATCGTTGGGGTGCATCGGTATTTGGTTGTAGCCCGAGAATACATCCATGAAGCTGAGCAGCTCATGCCCCACAGTTGCGTTGATGATATATCAATTTGGGGAAGCGGGTACGGATCTTTCATACACACCTTGTTGAGATCGGTGTAGTCTACGCACACTCAGTTCTTCCCATTCCTCTTTTTTACTACCACTGCGTTGGCGAGCCAGGTAGGGTATTTTAATTCTCTTACTGAGCGGATTTTGAGAAGCTTTAGATGGATTGACCTGTAGTCGGTGTGTCATTACTTCTGGGTCGATTCTGGTCATGTCGTTATGCGACCAAGCAAAGTCCTTTGCTTCCTTAGCTAAGAACTCCACGAGTTGCTCGCGGATTTCTAGGTCCAACCCGCTTATGATATTGGTCTTCTTGCTTGGGTCGGCCGGATCGAGCACTACTTCTTCAGCCTCGTTGAACTCTACTGGCGGTGGCAGAGGTGGGTTTCTTGGAAATTGCTGTTGCAAGCATACAACCTTGAAGCTCGCATAGTAGCACTCATTGGCCTCATTTTGCTCTCCTTTGATCGTATAAACCCCCTTCGTGGTGGGAAACTTGACGACTTGATGGTAGGTGGATGGCACGACTTTTAGTTGGTGGAGCCACGGCCTACCCAACAACGCATTATAGGCACTTGGTACGTCTATCACCATAAACAACCCATCGTGATTCGTGATGGGTTCCCTCACAGTAAGTGGGCAGGGTCACTGCCCCGAGTGTCATCTGAACTCCTCAGTTGAAGCCGATTAGGGGTGTCTGGCTTCTCACGATCTTTTCTTCGGGCAGCTTTATTTTCTTTAGAGCATGCAGAAACAAGATGTTTGCCGAACTCCCTTTATCGACCAATATTCTTTTCACGAGGTAGTTTGAGATCAACAGTAAAATTACTAGCACTTCGTCGTGAGGGTGGTCGAGCCCCGGTAGTTCGTTGTCCATGAATTCAATCGAAATACACTCTGGGTTCTTCCTAGGTGCCATGACCTCTTTGCGGGTAAGCCTCCGAGCCCTTTTAGTAGCTGAGCGGGTCATGCCACTAATTTCTGACCCGCCAGTGATGCAATTTATAGTGCGAACTGGTACTGGTGACTTTGGAGTTGCTTTTGTGCTATTTTTCTTGTTGTTGGACTACTTTTCGCGGTTCAACATCTGTTTTCCTCTATTCATGAGATATTCGGAGAACATGCCCTTATTGAGCAGCTCGAGCACCTCCAATCAAAGTGCTCTGCGGTCTGTCGTTGTGTGCCCATAATCATTGTGGAACTCGCAGAACTTCTGCACTTCGCACATCAATGGGTCAATCTTCATCCTTTGAGGCCATTTCACCTTGTCAGGCATTCAACAAAGCACATTCTGGACCAAGTTCGCCGGTTTGATTGACAAGGTGTACTCAGGTACGTACGGTCCCAGGTGTAGACTTGAAGTGGCCTGCTATAGGGATGAGATCTTGGAGGGTGCCTGTCCCGCTGTTCGTGCCTATGTTCTTCTCTGGTTGCAGTCCTTCCACTGTTCTGACGCGCCTTTCTATAGAGTTCATCCTCGTCCCACTTGATCAGTGCCCAAGCTCAGTTGAGGGCGTCGTCCATTATCTGAAACGGATAGATCAAGAGCTTGTGATAGAGATCTGAGTCCACATCTAGTCCTTTGGTGAATGCTCGCACTGCAGTGTTGTTTGGGCAGTTCAGCATGGCCCCTAGTTTTTTATTGAATCTTGATAGGTATGACCTCAAGGGTTCGCCTGGCCTTTGGATCACCGCATATAGGTCGTCGGGGTGTTTGTCGAGCCTTTGGCTACTGATAAGCTCATTATTTTACTCGCTTATCTATATTATTTTCTACTATTTTGTGTAGTTTTATTGAGTTTATATATATATATTATGCATGAGTTTATATTGGGTGGTATTATGCGTGCTTTGGTGTGTTTCTACAGGTTATAGGCCAAATTCACTTGAAAACCGTTCCGAAAGTAGTGACGTGCAAGAGTAGCAGCGAAGCATTCTTCCACAAGAGGAATTCGGGCTATTGGCTCATGGAAATGGATAGATCTTTGAGTTAGCTTTCCAACGCAATTGGAATCCGATCAATTGGAGTTCGGGAGAGGAAGTTATGGCCAAAACCGTGAGACCGTGCAGAAGGGGGCGAGACAGGACCACATCGATCGACGTGGAATTCACATCGATCGACGCGGGTCTGCTGGCGCGGAAATTCGAGCAAAGTCGGGTTTTATCATATCTTTAGCCCTAGATTTGATAGGATACACATCCACCTCTATAAATACCTACAAAATTCGACTTTTTCAGAAAACCCTTTCATATTTTCAGATCTCTTTTCATATTTTCATTCTGCAATTTAGTTTTTAGAGTTTTGAGAGTAGGGAAACACGAAACCCTTTTATTTTCTAGTAAGTTCTTTATGTTTATGCAATTTAATATGTTTTCTTTTGGATTTCTATCTGCGATGAGTGGCTAGAAACCCTAGCGGGTTCTAGGGTTGATATTATTATGGATGCATGTTAGGATTAATTAATTAGGTTCATGATTCCTGTGTTTATTTTATAATTCTAGATTAATTCAAGGACCGAAAGGTGACGATTGGTTTAGATGTCTAGCTATTGATAGAAGGACCGATAGGTGAATATTGATAGTGGGATTAGGAATGCATGATACACTCTATACTGTCCAATGAGATGTATTAGACTGTAGGAATTGAACTGATTTGCTTATCGGATTGACTAATTTGGTGTTCTTGAGACCGAGCGGAGATAGTCACTAATTAGTAATCTAGGTTATATTTGCCCAACCAAGGAAATATAGCATTATTGTAGTATTCCACCTGTTAAATTAATTGGTTCTTACATGTTATCCATAACAAGATTTCTTCCCTAGAATCTGTGTTCCTTTAAATTTGATTTCAAAACCTCTTTAAATTTCAAGTATTGTCATCATTATTTTCCAAATAAAACCCTGATTTTCTGTTTCCTCAAACAATGAATCTTAGGATCATAATTAGTACATAGGATAGTTTCGTTATATAATTCCCCTGGATTCGATAACCTTAGGGTTCTTTATAAATTTATTTGCCACTGTTGCAATAATTAATCTGTAGATTTTACAGTGATCAGCTACTTAAGTACTGTCGCAATAACTGTTGATGTAACTCAACAAACATTGAGATGGAGATTCTGGGCAAATTTATGAACCATTGGAGTGCAGGGCCAGTGAGGCTCGAGGCACTTCTAACACCGAAACTCTTGCACATGCACGCTTCTCGCTAGGCGCTCGGTATCGCCAGAGCGAACATCTTCTTCCTGTAATTTTCCACATGGTTCTCTGGGTCGATTTTCCCATCGTACAGTATAAAACTAGGAGGGGTGAATCACGCCAGGAGTTCAGCGTCTGCTATTTGCTGAGAGAAGGGGGACTCTGCGTAGCTCTCCCTCGGTATCATTCTCTCCACCGCTCTATTTGTGTGAGCGTGGGGGCATCGATTTGATTTGGTGCATTCGTCTAGACCCTTTGCGCCTGAGGATCTTCGTTTGGAGTCCGCAGGGTCGTTCGTTTGTCACCACCCTCGTTAGTTTCGTTGAACTCTGGTTGCAAATTTTGGGGTGAAGTTCGACGCTCTCTATTGGTACTCCCTGGTTCTTTGATAATAGGGCACATGTTGGCTTGGTGTTGCATCCGCTAGTTTTCCCTATCGAGGAGCTCGTATCTCCTCGTTATTTCTTCCATCTGTGCTCCTATTCTCTCGATCGCAGCCCTGCCAGTTTGTACTTGTCCCACTAGTCGCGACTCATGTGGATCTGTCATGATGAAAGGTGGCGGTGGAAGGAATGCCAGCTCATTTAGAGGCGTAGAATTATCATGTAAAAGTCATCCCACACCTCATCGGTATTCTGGGTCGGCGGGACCCCTCTTCTACCTCCTTTATGCGGATTTCTACACCTCGCGCCTGGAGGGTTCTCTCGACTTGTCCCCTGGGGAGTTCCCCAACTGCACCTGGCAACGGGCCAATCCTTCCTGCGTCGACTTCGTTCACATTCATCGTGTTTCCACCATCAGCCATTCCCTGCAAAAGTGGTTAGTGCAATATTGTTCTTAGGGCCCCACAGTGGATGCAAAATTGTTGAGGTCCGATTCGTACAGATACGGGACCCCGGGAACTACAGATACAAATAACACATATAATGACAACAGATAATACGTAAAATAGAGAATGAGTTAAACACAACAAACCGAACAGAATTGATTCAACAAGTACAATGGATCACAGTCAGAAGATCGGCCCGGCGGTATCAAGCTCAATAAATTATATGAGTATAGCTTACAATGAGAACTAAAGAAATAAAAATAGCTAAAGAGAGCAGCTAATTGTGTAATACGTGGGGCAGATGCCGAAAATCAGCTTACAAGGGGTTATAAATAGGGTTTTGAACTCGTTAGGGTTTCCTAGATTTTTGCTAGGTCGGTTGAGCAGCTAACTCCGGATTTATCAGAACTACTACATTGTTCACACTGCTTCCAAGAATTTCACGATCTTATCTTTTTTGCTGCTTGATGACTCTCCCAACCGTTGGGTTGCTCCTTAGTATCGTTAGGTGCCCTAGTCCGGCAAGTCGAACTGCTTTTATCGAACCTACTCCTAGAAAACTATTTTAGTCGGACTGCTTCTTCTTTTGAACTGCTTCCCGTTGGGCTGGCTTGCTACTCGGCCCGCGAGGATGATGGTGGGCCTCACTTTGGGCCTCCTAGATGGGTCATTTATCATTATACCCCCAACAACATCCCAATAGAGATGCAACGATGCTAAATTCGCATACAAATTATAACACATCGAGCAAAGAAATTTATAACTCATGTACTAGCCATAGTTTTTAAATCATAATTGTTTGAGTAACTTGAAAATTGGGTTTTGGTTTGGAAATTTAAAGATGACAAAACATAAATTTAAAGGGTTTTAAAAATAATAATTAAAGATACAAATTGCAGGGCATATAATCAAACTATCAACATGTAAAAATCATCAACTCAGCAATGGGGAAAATTAGATTCAAATAGATTCAATTCCTTGTGTAGGTCCCGAAATCAGAGTGCAAACTGTGCAGAGGAAGGTATAAGATATGCAGCGGAATTAAGTATACAGTTGCACTTGTTTAACCAAAAATAGAGTATAGTCAGTTTTGTGTGTTTGGAAGACTTAAGCTTAGTCTTGTTCTGGTTAAGTCAGTTTCATAGTATATATTCTTCAATACTTAAAAGTATTGAAGGTTTCAAAGTCAGTTTGTGAAACAGAAAAATAGAGCAATAAGTAAAGAAAGCTGTAAAAGAGCACTCAGGACTTATAGTGGTTTAGATATCAATATCCTACATCCACTCTTAAAACCCAAGGTCTGGATAATTCACTAAGTTAATACAAGCCTCCGTACGATCTATACACAGTCCATTGGCACCTCCGTCCTCCGGTCAGCTGTGGCACTCGCCTAGGAACTCCTTGCAGACTCAGTCTTTAGGTTGAAGTGGGGACGCACCCCGCAGCCTCCTTCCCGGTGGTTGGATGTTTACTTGTTCTTCCCAGAACTTAGGTGGTTGGCATACGCCCGTGAGAATCAGAATCCCAGACTAGAAAACTGACTGCTATGAATATATCTCAGAAAGATATATTCACCAAGAAGAGCTTCAACTTAAAACTTTAGCCTCGTGCTAGGAGAAGTTAGAACGGTGGGTAACTTGAGTCGGAAACTCAAGTCTCGTGTTAGAAAACACAGAAACTCAGAGAGTTTGGCAGAAAGATGGCCCGAGAGATTGCCTTTTATCTCTTTAATACTATCAAATTTGAATTCTATTTTTGTTCGTTCGTCACCCGTTAAGGTTGGAAGGGCTGGCCTTTATATAGAGGAAGACCTATGGCAATTTGAATTTCTATCCGTTAGACTCATAAATCCAGACGTTAGACTCATGGATTATATTGTCCAATCGTAGCCCATGCCTTAGGTCTCCTTTCTGCTCTGCTCTGCAGCGTCAGTGTACGTTACACTAACTTTATGTCAGACTTCTTTTCAGCCCGAAGAATCCCAGTTTGGATAACCTCGTACTGACTTGAGCATGTATGAAAGCCTGAGTCTGACTGAGCTTCGATATCTTTTGAAAAGCTCATTCTTTAAAGGTAGAGGCTCTGATACTGACTATTAAAAGTCAGTACAACTTTGCCCTCATACTGACTTCCCAGGGTCAGTATGGTAAACCCTCATACTGACTATCCATAGTCAGTATGAAAAATTCCCTCATACTGATTTTTCTTTATCAGTATGGAAATCCCTTGAACTGGCTTCTTCTTAGTAAGTTCGGGAAAGCCCTCATACTGAATTCTCCTTGTCAGTATGGACAGACCTTAAACTGAGTGCTCCAACACAGTTTTGGGTCAAGGCTAGGCGTGGTGATAGTCAGTTCTCGAGCATTCTCCTTTGCTCGATCTTCGGCCTAAGTTCTATTACAACTCAATTAGATCCTATACAAGGATTACAATTTAGAACTCTAGAAACTGGAAAAATTGACTAAGATGGCTTACAACTTTTGACCCACTATTACAACAAAAAGTAAGGAAGGATTTCTCTGCAAAAAATCATAACACCTTGTTTGGCAATTTAAACCCTAGATTACTAATGTGTGACTATCTCCTCTCGGTCTCAAGAACACAATATTAATCAATCTCGATAATTATCTAATTTAATCCTACAATAATTCTTTCTTTTGAGGCAGAAATAGATTATATTTAATTTCTCTTCCTATTACCAATTTTTATCTTCCAGTCCTTCAATTGATAACTACAAACCTAGATTAACTTTATCTCTCAATCCTTCATTAAATCTTGATCCGATTAAATTAAAACAAGTAATTAAACCATGCTATCGAGTTGAATCATTTAAACATGCATCAAGATGATCATCAAAGCCCTAGAACCTGCTAGAGTTTTTAGCCACTAAACATGGATAGAATAAAAGTAAACATATTATTCATAAATTAACTTACAAGCAATATGAATCTTGAAAAACTCCAATGCTAGAAATTATCCAAGTCTCAAAACTCCAAAATGAACTCTAAAAACTAACTCCCTAATTTTTGAATTACAAGTTGTATTTATAGAGGAGAATTTGTGACTCAATTATATATTGGGCTAAAATATTAAAATCTTCCAACCTGGGTGAAAATTCCTTCTTGGACTTCGATGTCGATCGACATACTGCATGTCGACCAACATGGCATTCACATCAAAAGTCGACACTGATCTTGACTTCGTTCGCTGCCCACTTCACATGTCGATCGACATAGGGAGTGTCGATCGACATGGACTTCCATGTCGAGCTCCATCTCGATCACTGCTTCTGGTTGATATCGACCCTCTGTGTCGATTGACATGCACCACGTTGATTGACATGGAGGGTTTTGCTCGAGTTTTCGGCTTGTTTTCCACGTTGGTCGATATCTCGTGTGTCGATCGAAACAACAACTTCGTCATTCCAGCTCTTTTTACCACTTAGCCACTTAGCCACTTTTTAGCCTCAAAACCTGCAAAATCTCACCATCGCAAGCATAATATCCTCTATAACACACTCATGCATGAAAATAACTAATAACTAATCCTAAATTAACTAAAACACTGAAGAAAAACATGGATAAGTGAGTGTAAATACGAGCTTATCAGTCATACAATCAGAAATTGTTTTCCTCCAAAAGTAATCAGCATCCCAACTTGTTTCTTAACCCAAGGTTTGAACTTTTCCAGGAAGTCAAATCCTAAAGTTAAGACTCATACTTCCCTTCCTGCTCGCCCTTCAATCTCAATCGTCACTGCATCAATATCGATGCTGGCTTGTAGTGATTGAGTCTTAGCTGCTGTAGATAATACAAGACATCACATGGGAAATGGTTTTCCCGTCTTGTACCATCGAACTTCGTATCAATCTCTTGCCAACCTTTTGGGCTTTGAATTTTCACCTTACTATGCCTTAGTGGTCGAGACTCTTCTTGTAATGAGCGTCTTCCCGAAGACTGCCCCCATGGTAGAGTTACAACCCTATCACATTGGAAATATAGCCTCCTACCAGTTTGAGACTTGCACTGTATTCCAACAATGGTTTATCTCCTAATCGGATATCCATAGCTCTTGGAAGTGGCATCTTTGTTCTATCCAGAGCAATGACATGTGCCACTTTTTCAAAGATATCTGGTATCTCAACGGATGGCTTTCCTAAAAATAATTATGCGTGATGAGAATTGGAAAGTGCATAAGATACCTGATACATTAGTGAGAACGGTCGATTTCCCTCATGGCTTATATCCTTCCTTTTGAAGTCTTAATATAGCGCCAGGGCTCAACTGAAATCCCTATCCTGAAAATTGTAAGATATCTTTGGATAGACATCAACGATTTTCTTGGCACATAGGTTTCGTGAGATTGTTCCAAGCAAAATGTCTTCGACATTTGTGATATGCTTATCGCATATAACAATATCAATTGGCGTATCCACTCTTGCAGGTAGTGTTGATTTAAGGATGATTTGAACAACATCGATGTGAATCCAAGATGTATTTCTTATCTCTGGTTTCAACGTCCCAAGTACTTCCTGAATATCACTGTGAGGTATCAATTGAATTTCCACCTGATTTCCAGTATACTTTATTAGAAGTGACATCTCCCTTCTTATTATCTGATACATTACATGGTGTTTTCTTCCCTTTGGGTTGAAGTTGCTGAGCACCCTTCCAAGCTGGTTCACCAAAAAACCTTGATATTTCTGGATGTTTAGGCTCTTATTCATGATCTTCTCTATCATACTCTGCGAGATAATGGTCTGACTAGTGTACCCAGTCTCATCTTCTCACTATCTGTGTAGAACCTCAGTTCTACTCTTACTCGGAACTAGATCCTCCATTTGAGCTTTCATTGTTGAAAACTTCCTCTTCTTCATATATACTCTCATCCAAGGGTATATCTTCAAATTGGTAAACTTGTACCAAATCTTGATGTCTGGTGCATTTTCAAAGCTTTTTACTCCTATTTTTTCAGGACAATTGATTGAAATATGCCCTTTCACTCCGCACGTCCAACAATTACAGTCTTTAAGACTTTCGTTAGCTCTTTTGTGAGCTCTTAGGAAAGTCTTCCTCATAGGAGTTCGATGTGACGAACTTGCTCCTCGTGTGGATATGCCTCTCACTAGTCCACTTATTTGACCAGATTTATAGAATTTGGCCTTTTGTCTGGTCCATCTAGATCTGGGCTTCCAGTATCCCTTTCTCAGACCTTCTCTTCTGGAATAAGGATAAGCTTTATACCTTTTGCTCTTCCTTGGCTGGTAGTCCTCTCTTTCAATGATCGTTGGTAGATCATTTGCCGAGCAATCTAGAGGGGAGTATTTATTCTTTCTCTTAAGCCTTTTGTAATTCTTTTGTAAACGGGCTTGTGTACATCAGTTTGTCAGCTTTTCTTTGATAAAAAGACATCCTTCTCACGACGTTTTCAGGATTTCCCGGGACATATTCATCGATGAACATCTCCTTCCAAGGGCTTGGAAACTTTGTGAAGAAGATTTCTGCACAAATTTTTTCACTCACACCTGAGTTCCATTGGTAGATGTGATTTAACTTGAACAATTTTTCAATCGACTCCTTTTCCATGTTGATCAACTTTAGATTGAGTAGGCCTTTGTGTTTTTTGTCACTTTTTGGCAACCATTTCTCCTTCCCCGCAATGATACCTTCCGAGGAACGTGTATTTGAACCCATACGTCATTTTATCCACAATTATTGTGAATGATCCTGACATTAGGATTTCCTCTTTGACCACTAGAACTTCAATCGCCCATATTATCTTGGCAACTCCCAACAGACTCATCTCCTCCAATCTGATGAATCCGGTTTTATCTAGGTCCAGAGTTCCTGCTGTGGATTCTCATAGCTGACATCCAATCATCTATGACTTTCTCCACCTCGTTAAAATTAACATCATCGAGATCTAACATTAGCCCATAAGGATGAATTACGTTTAAGTTTGTTTTCCCTAAAGGCGTGTCTCGGAACTTTGGGATTTTTTTCGCACCCTAGTTCTCGTGAGATTATTAATATTTGGCCTCTCCATCCGCTAATCTTCTCCCACATAGAAGTCATGCTCATTTCTCATCTTGGCATCCTGTGGTTGAGGGATTCCTTCTTGTGGAACTTGTTGTGGGGCTTGTTGTTGCATCTTTTTTTGCATCTGTCGCTGTATCTGTTGCTGAGCTGGATCTCCTCCTAGCGGCACCTGTTGTATAGGTGGGACTTCTTGTCCATGAGGAACGAGTGTTCCATCTGCAGCGTTCATCCTTAGATCTACCATGTTCAAATCGGCAAAAGATTCTGCCAATTCTTGTAGATATTCTAGTTGTATTCTATTAAAGGACATCATTCTCCGATAGTTCTTAACAACTGATAAAGCTTATCTTTGTCGGTCAGCTTTGGCTCTTCTTTGGCTTTAGCTAGGATTTTAACTTTTCCAAAGTCGATCGACTTTCTTCTACTAGAACTCGCTTGCGATTGTTCTGGTTTTTACATCCTCTTTTGAATGTCTAAAAGAATATTAAACATTTCATCTTGTTATAAGGAAATTTCCGTTACTTTTTGTGGTACGCCGTACATGCTATTGTCATAGTTTTGTACCGTCTTTTGTATGTCCCTCAGATCCCCCAAGAATTTAGACGAGTCTGGCTCGATCTCACTGAATCTGGACATGAGCTTGTGGCACTTTTGTTCCATCATTGATATGTTCGTTGATGCCCTTCTTGTTGAGCTTGAATATCTTCCTGATATTCGTTCCACATTTAAAATTCTTGTGTTTTACGTCTATTTAGCATTGACATAGATTCACTTCTCTTGCATCACACCATCCGTTAACAATTCCTGTAATGGTGGTATGTTTCAATCTTCCTTGCCAGTAAGTTAGCCCTTCATGGGAATCTTGTTTTCTTTCCTGCAATAATTACAGGACTTTCCTGAAACTTGCACATCTCGGACATTCGTTCAGATTCATTTTCTGGGTGTCTCCTCCATTTAGAATAATATTTACGACTAATAAATATCAATATTTCTTGAAATAATTATGTAGGCTCTAATACAATTTTCGAAAACACGGTTCTAGTCAAGGAAAATAGAAAAGACATACTTATAGGGGTAATTTTGGAATTAAAGTTTTAACGTTAAGGAAAAGTCAAACTTTGTTTATAATTGAGATGTGTTTATAAAAGTGGCTAAAATTGATATGTATAATAACAAAATAATTAATTGTAAATACTTTCTAAATCTGGAAGCTAATAGATGCCAAAAAATGCTCACTTTATGACTTTGTGGCTTCATAAAAAAATAGATCAAATTGTATGACCCATAATAATATTCCATTGTTTCAATTACTAATTTTAATAATTGGTATTACAAAAAAAAATGCAATTTACTCTAATTTTTTCTTAAGAACAAAATTCAAAATTTTATTAGAACACAATTTATGATTATGAATTAATCAATTTTAACAATCATATTTTTATTAAAAATTGAAAATAAATTATTAAAAAATATTATATATCTTAATTGAGTGAGATGAATCCTACTGTTAAACTTATAAAATTAATTCAAACTATAATAAATTAAATTATAAAAAAATAATAATTTACTAAAGAAATAGGGTGTGGAACATGAAATATGAAATAAATGATCTCAAGTGCATGATAAATAGCATTGTAAGGAAAATTACGTAAAATCTATTTGTCCAATATTAAGAAAATCAGGCAGCCAAAGTAAAATTGGCAAAATTCTAATAAATGCATAAATTATTACTTTGTCATATATTTATCCACACCCAATGGGTTATATCAATCCAATGAAATGCTTATCACAAAGAAAAACAAATAAAATGGAAATTGATGATTGAATCCATGAGACTTGAGAAGTTAAAAAGGGTTGATGGTTGAAACTCACAAGCCAATTTCAAACTTATATTTGGCAATCAGGATAAGTTACAAGATACCAAAAAAAGAAACTAAGCTAATAATTTACATTATGACTATACATGAGATGTAAATTGCACGACTATATGCACATAGGCTTGCTAACATAAAACACAAATAAAAATGGTGTAGACCAGTGGCGGATCCAGAAAATTCTCGTGAGGGGGCTGAATTTTTTTTTTGCTTTCACTAGACTTCAACCTTTGGTATCATATTTTTTTTTCTTCTTATTTTCATCCATTTTTCTTCTTTACGAGGGGGCTAATCCAAAAAATCCCGGATTACGATACTATAAAAATGAAAAAAAAATCCGGTTAGGGGGGGCTGGAGCCCCCCTAGCCCTAGTGTAGATCCGCAAATAGTGTAGACGATGGATGGGAGAACCTCTCTCTCTCTTCACTTCAGTTCAGCAATTTACACGCATAACACATCACTTTAAAAAGGAAAACCGCTAGTTTTTGGCTTTTGTAGTGTTGGATTGAGTTTATTAAAGTATTATGATTGATATATTGATAAATAACTTTGTTTAATATATAATTATTGGGGTCAAGGTCTAAACGGACATGTTCAGACCTATAAAGAATGTTTAAGGTTTAGGCCCAAGCTCCTATCTTAGGACATGTAGCTGCAAAGCACCTGCACAGCTTCTCGAGACGACCTCAAGTAGGAGAGCAATACACAACAATTAGGAGAAACATGTCGCAAGAAGAACCTCGCCTCAAGAGACCTCATTTGAGGAGGTGCATACACAACAATTAGAAGAAGTAGGTCTCAAGAAGAACCTCGCCTCAGGAAACCTCCTTGAGGAGGTCGTCAAGTGCACTTCCTCAAAGGAAGTCGTCTGGATAAGGTTGCCAAGGTTGCAACTGGCAGATAAGGCTCAACAATTGTAAAAAAGCGCAGGAAGTTGTAGCAGCCCTGATAAGTTAGGATTTTCACCAACTTATCTAGTTGTTCTTTGACTAATTGTGTGGTGTTCAGATTGTTTTTAGTGTCTTTTTCGTGCATGAATTAGCTTTTGTACTTGTAATGTCGTGTTTGATGAATCATGCAGGTTTTTGGTCGAAAACAACGAAGAATAGGTTCCCAGTTCAGGACCACGTCGATCGACGGGGATGTCTCGTCGATCGACGCGATGATTGGAAAAGAAGTGCTCGACGAAGGAGAAGGAGAAGGTCGACGGAAGCAGCAAGCCCACGTCGATCGATGCCATTCCACGTCGATCGACGAGGGTACTTCATCAGCGTCAATCGACGCTGTTCTCCAACGATCGACGCGCTTACGGGATTCCTGATCTGAGTCTCATTCGAAGATAAATACATATCTACTCCTAGATACTGTTTGATACATTATTCACTATTATAAATAGCCGTGTGTAAATTCGTTTTTAGGGTGGAAAATCATTAGAGCAAATTATAAAATTTAGTATTGAAGATTTTAGAAGATTTCCAAAGTTTTTAGAGTTTTATGTTTGAAGACAAAGTTTTGTGGGAAGACAATCAGACCCGAGTTTTTATGCAATTCAGGTTTTATTTTTCTATGATGAATATTTCTCTGAATATGTGTAACTAATTCCTTCTTCAGATTCTAGGGTTTCGAACTATCAATGTATACATGTTTTGATTAATTGAATTATTTTCCCTTTCCCTTCGTAGTTTGTGAAATCTGTGTTTATTCATAATCTTGAGTTTGTTGGCCACATCTTAGGATTAACTAGTTGATTACTTGAGAAGTTACTGTAATAGTTTTCAATGGAAAGAGATTTTCACAATATAATCTGATTTCTTGTCGTAACTGAAGGAGATTGATTGTAGGGATAAATCTGTAGATCTTTGGAGTTAGTTAATTTATCTTGAGACCGAGCGGAGATAGGTAATTAATTAATCTACTTTATGAATTGTCCAACAAAAAAGTTCATAATACCTTTCTGATGTTTCACTACGAAGAGGAATTAAATTGGGAAATAATCAATTCATTCATCCATGTCATGCTTGATAGGTAGATGTCCCTGGAATCTGTACTCTCACAATCGTTTTCATCAAAAGCAATTTAGTTTTCTGTCTTAAGTTTAATTCGCAAGTATTGAGAATTTCAAAATAATTACAAACCAAAATTTGACTTTTCCCTAACCAATGTTTTGAGAACTAATGTTTTAGTACTTAGGATTTTTCGTTACTTCTTTTCCTGTGGGATCGATAATTTTTATTTGCCGCTATATTATTAGCTTTGCTAAGTCGCTATTAAATAATTTAGCGATCAAGCCCCTACTTGTATGGGTTGTTTGACCTAGTGAAATCTAAATAATTTTCACAGCTGAGACAATTTCAGAATAAATTGTTTGTAGAAGCTACGACACAGTCAGTAATAAGTAATTTGTCTTGGCTACTAGATATGCTAGTACGCCGTTACGTATTGATAGGACCTCAGTAAAACATGTTCTTCAATCTGACTTCAAAAGAACCAAGATCTTATATCTTTATAGAATCTTAAGCCTAGTGAAGGTCTACAAGTATATACAGAGTTGTGTACGCGTATCTTTGCATAGTGAGTGATAACAGTATTTGTAAGATTGTCTGAGATTGGAATTAAACAACCATATCCAATATAGGATGATGACATTCTATTAGAAGCTCAAAAGATTTATTACGTAAAAATCTTGCTAGCTAATTAAGTCAAACATAATCGAAAATGTTGAGTAGTATTGCTTAGAATAAAATATGTTAATTAATTTTGGGAATTGTCAGAAGCTCAAATTAATTAATTAATGAATACTTGAAACCTTAAATATGAGATATAAAGCCTATGCAACTCTTTGATAATAAATGGTATGTCAGTATTAATTCTCTGGTAACATGAATTAATAGTAATTAATCAATTAAGTTCGGGATATAATTAATTAATTTAAGTCCTCTTTATTATTTGCATTATGATTTGTGGTCTGACCACATTATGCTAAGAACTTATTGCGGATTGGATCCCTAATATGAATACCTTCTCCTCTCATAACAAATAATGATTCATAATTCACAAGCTAAATGTTGTAAGAGTAGAGAAGAGGGCATCACAACCAGAAAAATAGGGTTGGCTGTTGATTGATTTATGTGCAATCGGATAACAATTCTTCATAAAATATCTAAATATAGTAAGAAATACAAATCAGAAGATCATATCTAGAAAATTTATCTTATCCCTCTTTCTCTTGATTTCGATTTTAATAGATTACTAGTAACGAACCCGTGCGTTGCACGAAGTTTATTATATATTTTATTTAATAATTTATATTCTCACATTTCAAATAAATTTATATGATTATTATGATTTTATATAATTATTATGATTTTATAAATAGATAAGTAAATTATAGTGGGTAACGTATATAGAGTAATAATAATATGTTTAAATAATATTTCAAAAACAAAAAAAAATGAGAATTATAATGTATGAGGGAGGCTCGATTTCTTAATGAAGTATTTACATGACAATAAATGTGTAAGTACATGTATTTGCATACCTATTTAAATTTACTAATGTAACATTTGATTATTAGCACATGAATTCATTTATCTAGCTATCTATAAACACATACACACACATGTATATATAAGAATACAATAATGATAAAAGAAGCTTGTATTATAAATTTTGAAATACTTCTTTGAATACAACATTTGGAGTAGATGTCTCATCAACATCATTAGAGTTATCAATTAGAATCTTAAGCCCACTGCGACACGTTGCTCGAGAAACAGCAACATATAATTGACCATGACTAAAAACAGGATTCTTCAAATATAGGCCGACACGTTTCAATGATTGACCTTGACTTTTATTGATCGTCATTGCATACGAAATTATCAACGGAAATTGTCTTCGTTGAAACTTGAACGGCAATCTTGGATCTGACGGTGTTAATGACAATCTTGGAATCAATATTTTATTGCCTGTATTTTGGCCTGTGAGAATTTCTGCTTCCAATACATGACTTCCAAGTTTTGTAATGAGCAGTCTAGTACCATTGCACAAACCATTTGCATGGTCTATATTTCTCAACAACATAACCGGAGTTCCTACTTTCAAATAAAGTTCGTGATTTGGAACCCCTGAACACTTGAGGGTATTTAAGAACTCAGGTGTATGTATATCTGATAGTATAGAACCATTTGAATCGGATGTGCAAGTACTATCTGAGCTGTAATATGATCGACCCTCCTCTTCATTCAGTGACACCATGAATTGGTTTATGCTATCTACAACAGTCAATGTTGGTGCCAAAATTGCTCGCTCTTGTAGATAACTCGCATTTTGAACTATATGACTTTTCGAGTCATAAATGTAATCCACAATTGCTGCAACAGGGTCTTTGGAGTATTTTAGCAAAATATCATCAGGAATGTCAATATTTGCTTCTCCATCATTAACACCTCCAATAGTCCCATCTCCGATGCTTGCAACCCATTTTCCAAATTGCTCTAACTGATCTGATTCATCATTTTGAATTCTCATATTTTTCGTCAATCTTAACACTGTGCAATTACTCCAAAGATATGATGAATTGATTGTTGCATGCACTATATCTTCTCTTCTACCTTTTGGAATAACCGGCAAAATTTGACGAAAATCTCCACCTAAAACCACAGTTTTACCACCAAAAGGTAAATTAAAACTATCCAAATTAGTAAATCGCATGATATCACGACAACTTTTGTCAAATGCTTCAAAGCAGAATTTGTGCATCATAGGCGCTTCATCCCATATTATAAGCTTTGCCCGTATAATCAACTCAGCAAGCGCACTTCCTTGTGTGATGTTGCAAGTAGAATCTTCATTGGGATTGATTGGAATTTTAAAGCGCGAATGTGCCGTTCTTCCTCCTGGTAGCAAAAGTGAAGCAATCCCACTGGAAGCAACATTTATGACAATTTCACCTTTTGAGCGTAAAGCAGCAGATAATCCTTTCCAAACAAATGTTTTTCCAGTTCCTCCATATCCATATACGAAAAAGAAACCGCCAAATTTTGAATATACAGCTTTTAAAACTGTATCATGGACACAACGTTGCTCATCAGTACACTTAGCTAAAAAATCTTGGTACTCTTGAAATTGAGCATCTCGATTGTAGTGCAACTCCTCATTGATCATTGAATTTGTCGTAGCCATTTGGAAAAATCTTTCTTCTGGAAATGACATCTGTTCGAAGTTACTCAAACTTTTACCGAGATTCCTCAGTAGTTTTTCCACCTCAACTAAAGCATAACTTTTGACTTCAAAATCAGTAAGCGATAAATCTGTCATTGTTATTTAATAATATAAAAATAAAGTCAATATTTAAATACATGATAATACACAAAAATATATTATTTGATAATTATGCATACCTGGATGTGCCAAAGATGTTCTTTGTTTGTACACAATATCATCAGATAAGTAAGTCCAACATTGATTCCAAACATCTTCCGGTCTTATGAGTGAACCAGCAAATAATAAAGTAACAAAAAGAGATCGCAAAGATTTTGCTGATGCCCATTGACTTGCTTCTATAATTCCATCAATGTATTCTTTGTCATCTTCGATTAGTCCCAGAGCATAGCAAGCATCTCGAAAAGTAGAATACTGAACTCCATTGATGCACCTTATATCTTCATAAGATGTTGGACCACGCACAACATTTAATAAACATCTCAAGTAATACAATTCTCCTGATCCTGGAGGCACGTAAAACAACCTTCCAATTGCATATCTTGTTTTCCTAGGCTCCCATGCTCGAATATCAGGCTTCCAAACAAATTTTGTTGGGAACTCAGCATATGTGAGTTCTCGTGCTTCTGGATATTTTTTATTTGCTTCCATCCATGCCGTGAACTTGCTTTGTTTCACTGTAGGTCGATCAAGCACAACATCTATTGGATCTGAATCAGAAAAAATGACACTTTGCTCACCAGGAAGATGAAATGCTAAGCGTTCAACAGCTGGATCTCTATATTGGATATCAAACCCAAAAATTCTCCAAGCCGCCTCACATGGTGAGATATACCGACAATCATAATACATTTGCACTTCATCACATTCTTTTTGGGCTTGATCTTCTCTTGTACTTTCATAAAAAGATGCAGTAACTCGATCGTGGCCCTTGTTAATGTATTTGAACAAATACTTGATTGATCTTGATTGATTGCACCACTCAACATTGATATGTCCACCGTATTTCATAAGAAGATATCGATTATGTGGAACAACATATCTGTTATCCAACGGTACCCCATTCTTTTCAACAAATCGACCATTATCTCTTCGTCTATAAATTGGATATCCATCTTCATCCGTCGTGGTCGAACTTACAAACTTCTTTGGAAAATATTTCGTACAACGATTGTTCGACATACACGGAGAATTTTTGTTGCCAATACCACATGGACCATGCATCATAAAATCTTGCACCGCTTGATAGTACTGTGGATCAATTTCTTTATTTGGAATCTCAGCTGAAATAATTTTATCTATATCTTCGCCAGCTGGATGTTTATCCTTTTTGCTCAAGAAAAGGAGTATATGAGCGTGCGGTAAACCACGCTTTTGGAACTCAATCGTGTAAATCACTGTAACATAATGTTATAACAATTACGATTTTATAAATTAAATATAAAGATTTGAATTTAAAATTATGATTAGCAAATAATTATTACCCGCGATAACTTTACCGAATACTTCATTATGCCTCAAATCCTTTATCAAATTGTCCAGCTTGATCTTAAAAACTCTGGCAATGATGTCAGGACGATCTTCTGGTTTCAAATATCTGCTCTCACAATATCTTACAATCTCCGGCCACTTAGGATTACATGTAAATGTAATGAATAAATCAGGGTATCCTGCCCAACTACAAGTCGCCATTGCATCTTGGTAATTTTGAATCATGTAGCGAGCTCCACCAGTAAAATAAGATGGTAATATAACACGTTTTCCGTGCCTTGTTGGATCAGTTTCACCCCTCATAACTGCATCTGTTAAGCCCTTGTACAATTCTGTGCGTAATTGTTTCTGATGTGTGCGTACATATGTCAATCTATTTGATTCAACCATTGTGTATGCATCCACAATAAATTGTTGGAATAATCTCTTCGATGACATAATATTTGAGGGCTCATTTTGTCTTTCATGCAAACGATACGCAAAGAATTCCCTAAAACTGACTCTTTTTCGTCCATTACTGGATCTGACAAATGACTCTGAATATGGAATATCCTCTCTATATCCATCCTCTCCATAAGGGAATAACAATGGGTATTGTAGAGCAAGATATGATGCATGGAGCTCATTAATGCGTTTCAAGTGTCCTGATTTTGTTTCTAGAACTATATCTCTATCTCCCATTGATTCATCAAAATCTCCTACTATCAATGCAGCAACTTCAGACACCGACGGCAAATTGTATTGTCGACCATCTTTTCCTCTTCGCCCAATCAATCTTAGCTTGATATTTGAACAACCGGGCTCTATAATCTTTTCTTTAGCCATTCGGAATGACTTTACCAACACGTTATGCTCATCTAACATTTCTTTTATATCTGTCACAATCTCCGCATGAAGTGTATTCAAATTACCTTTTTCTCTGAAATTTTTTTAAAAAAAAACTTAAATTAACAAAATATAACTATAAGAAAAAATGTAATAAATGAAGTACAAACCTAACACTCAGCATCCTATTCGCAACTTCATTATCAGTGTCATATATGTACAGTTGTGCAAACTTTGGTGGGCATCCTTCAATTGGTAGTAAACTTCCAATAGAATGATAATTTTGTCCTTGCATTCGAAAAACCGGCGGTGATCTTCCATTATTCAAGCTGTTATCAATCTTTCCTCCCATTGATGTGAAAGAGAACATACTATTATATGATCTAATATTTGCTTGAAAATGTTTGCTTTTTTCGTCATTTCCAAAAATCAAATCCTCCAAAACCTTTGGAGGTTTTTTCCTTTGGGCAAGCTTGATTTTTCCATTAGTGCAACATAATGAATAATTGGGATCTTTGACATTATAATCCTTGCGTGTGCGTTCATCATACCAAAAGTAAGCCCCACAATATTTGCATGCATGAATTTGATCACCAATATCCCAATATTCTACAATAAAATATATTAATGATATTATTTAACTTTTAACCAAATATAATTTATAATTATTTAACCAAAATAATGTCAGTAATAAAATTGAACATACCATATGGATCAACTAAAAATATTTCATCATTGTCAACTTCAACCATATTTGAATTACTCATTCGAGTACCTACATAAAAAATATAAATTGTTAAAAACATAAATTAATTTAGGTAATATAATAAAAATAATTTAAAGATTATATTTAATAATTTATATAACTTACTGTCATCTAAATGATCGATTTCTTCATTACCATCATTCGATGCAAATTGAGTTATTCCCACATTGGTTTCTCGTAATATTCCACCTTGCGATGTATCCAACTCCATTTCATCGTCAATAGTCAAATCTATGACTGTTGACATCTCAATATTTGAAATATTATTCGCCTGAGATTGGAAATTACTTGATATACCATTATGAGATGGTATTTGGGTCGAGTTTTGATGATGACACACTTGTAAAGTAATACATCGCCTTTTGCATGGAATATTTGAATTATCTGTTCACATAAATACACATTTAAATCAAAATGTATAAAAAAAGAACTTGGATAGTAGACCATTATAATTAAAAATGATTTATTATATAAAAATTTCGTAAGTGTAATTTACTCACAAAAATAACTATGACTAAAATAAATAAATATAATAAATATTTCAATATAAAAAAAAGTTTAAATAATAAAGTAATACTTGAGAAGATATACTTCTCTATTTTTTAAGTGTTGCTCTTGCGGATTTAATAGAATATAATAGGTTTTTTGTGTATAGATTGCATTAACATATATATATTCAAAATGTCTACAATTATTTTTCTAAGATAAATGAAATTAATTTTGGATAAATTTTAATATTTCTCAACCAATCCAATTTGTTCTAAATTTTAAATTTAATGAAGTCTTATTTTTTAGTATTCTAATAGATAAAGGAAATATGTTAATATAAAGCAATCTAAATTTTACTTCAAAAAATATTTTTAAGAACTTGTTCTTGTTATTTTGTTAATAAATATTTCAGATACAAAGTCCACTACTACTCAGTTGGTAAATTATAAATTTATCCGAATAAATTATGGCAAAAACTTACGTTAGATAGGTCTAAACGGTTTAGGCGGGTTTTATCCTACCAAAATGGGTTCACCCATCCCAAATAGGGTTTATTGATTATATGAGTTTGAGTTTGGATTAATGGATAAAACACGCCTAAATCGTTTAGGCCTGCCTAACCCATGACCTTCCCATAAATTATTGTTTTTTAAAGGAGAAGTGTGTATTATTTATAAAAGAAAATAACAATGATAGTAGCAAAAAATAAGTGGTTGTTCTATCTCTCATTTTTAATTTTATATCTTTGAGACTTTTACAATAATTATGAATATTTTAATAGGTTAGAACTTGGAATAAATGTGATGGAAGGTTATTTCTTAGAGTTAAACCGGGAAACTATTTCATTCCAATTAATTTATGAATCCTATATTTAAGAAATATCAATGTACATGGTTTGTTTTTAAAGTAATTATAGATTGGTATCCATGGTATAATTAGACTATAATTGTTCTACTATTAGGCTTGATTACTTAGTGTCTTAATATAAATCATGTCTATTATTATGGGATATAGTTAATAAACATAGTATAACTAATAAATATCTAATTAAATGAAAATGTATTTAGATGGAAAGTAAGATTCAGATATATGATTAAAATTGATTCCTATTTAATACTATTGTAAGGATTTTTAGCATGGAATTTTATGCCTACAATAATCTGACTTATAAATTTTAATAATTGATAAAGATTAAATTAAAAAATATAAGTTATAGAGATAAATACTTTTCAGTTTATTACATTTGAGAAATAAAAATAAATACAACAATATATTTTTTGTTCAATAAAAGTGGCCTAGTTATAATTCAAAGGCCCAATAAACATAATGTGATATTTCCTAAATATTTAGTCCATTCTTATCCTCTCTCTCAACCAAACCCTACCAGCAAAACCATTCACTACACCTCCAGCGGCGGAATGGTTTTCTTCTCACAAAAATAATTTACTGCCTTTATAAGTCTCTTTCTTCTTCACTTGATCTCAGCGTCTCTTTCATCCATTTTCATAGACTATTCCGTAGACTATCTATTCTTCGACCTTACCCTAACAATGATTTTTCGTACAGTCGAGCAGATCCAACTCCAGATTCAAGTCATACCCATTTTTTCGACAGATCTACTGTGGGATAAGACAAATGGAAGCAACACAGAACAAACCTGCCACACGTAGCCGCTCAAAACCATCATCAAAGATTTTAATGGTCGGATCTAACGTGAGACGCTAATTTGTTCCTAATTTCTTACATTTTTTCATTTTCTTATTTTATAGCATTGGAAGTTTTTGAATTTGCTGGATAATACCATATTTATTTCCTTCGTTGTTGTCGATTTGTTTAAGTAATTTTCTTTTTTAAGGTCAGATCCATTTTTATCATCAGATCTATTGTGTGCTCGGAACTTCTCGATTTTTAATCATTTTAATTTCAACATACCAGTTAGAAGAGATCTAACTCCAAAACTCTCAGTTTTTTATTCTTTGGATTAGATCTATATTTCTATTATTTATGGGATTTTTTTTTTTGGCTCACGACGCTATAGCTGGTCAGCCAGATCTCTATAAATAATTTTTTGGGATGTAAAATTTTTAAGGTATTATTCAGTTATAAATAAAAAAAATCTTATTTACGAATAAGCCGTAAACCTCTCTAGTATTTTTAAATAATTTACGGCATTAACAGTAACTTTTCTTTTGTTTCATTATATATTAAAGTTGTTAAATTCATAATTTTCATGTATTTTTGCAATCTAGAATTGCAATAATGTTTTTACAATAAAATCTTCGTGTTACTCTTTTTGTTTAGAGAAAATTGATGATTTAATCACACAAATTATAAGTTTATTGTAATTTTTTAAGAGGTATTTTTATTTGAAATGTAATATGAGTATATATATATGTGTATATTTCTTAAGTGTATAATATATATATATATATATATATATAAGTTTTTTTTTATTTGTTACTCTTATTCGTTTGTTTAGAATATATACCCGTATATTTTTCATTTTTGTAGAAAATGAAATCTTTTCACTTTTAATCAATATTTTTAAAAATATATTTAAAAAAATTATGGAGTTTATTTATTGATTTGTTCTGTTAATTTTGGAATTACTTTTGTTTTTTTAATTCTACTATTTGTATATTTGTATGTTAGTTATTCCATTTGATGAAGCTAAATTATGACTTTATGAAGTAAGATTATTACTTTTTTCAGTTTTTAGTCCATGTAGATTTGATACTTAAATTTGTTAGGAAACTGAAATCGATATATATTTGTAAGCATAACAGATAAATATATCTCACCTAAAAGTGTTTTAGCTTGGACAAAACATAATTATGTCATTTAACTTCGTAATCTATTTTGTAATATTGTCATAAATCATTTTATTTAATTTAATTTCCATATTTTCCTACAATGACCACATTTATCTGTTCAAGAAATGTTCGGCAGGTCACTGCCGTGTTCTCATCCTCACCTGCTATCAACCCATATGATGTTATTAAATGGACAATATGAGCCCTAGTCAAATGTCAGGTACTTCTAAATCTCCTAAAACATGTTTGTATAACTAAACTATTTATTAGTAGCACTATGGTCATTCCTAAAAAAAATTATCAGAGTTCATATTCGATAACCATAGTTTCAATGAGTTAAATTCTAAACATATAAATAAAAACATGTCTTTATAGATACCTGTTTCATTTTCTTTCATTACAGATATTTGTTGTTTGCTCCTAATTTTGCATGACCCCGTAAGTTTCTTCATACCTGTAAATCATGAATTAAATTTAATATACAGAAAGTCAAATTATATTTATTCTGTGATAAGCCATACAATTTTTATATTCTTTTCATTCAACTTCCAAGAGAACTCATATATATATATATATATATATATATAATTTATAGCACAATTGAATTTGTTATAAATTAAAACATGCTTAATCAAATTTAAGTGTTTGTGTAATCAAATTCAGGTTAACATTTATTTACATTATAGGTTTTTTTTTGTGTAAGTACACCATAAAGAACTGCAGATCTATCCTTAGACCTTTTCTTTTGTATGTGATTCCTTTGTACGTAATCATAAATACATACCTGAGTTCTTGTAGTTCTCCCTTGATTGTGCTCTAATGTGTTATATCACTTGTTACCTGTGTAGATTTAGAACGCTTCTTGTATTTCTTCTGCTTTTGAAGTTGTTTGTCTGCTCTTGTGTTTCTTTCTTTCTTCTTCGGTTGATTTTCTAGTATCTCCTTCAATGCTTTCTTACTCTTCTTTTTGAATGTTCTTCTCGTGCTTTCCTTGTGTGTATTCACTAAAGTGTTGTCAAATATATTTTTTTCGTGCATACATGAGTATTGTTATTTATTAAATTTGGTAAAATCTTATTTTTGATGTGGGTTGGTAAAGAAGGGTGTGTCAGTCATTGTGTAAGATATATCCATACCTATCATTGAATGCATTCCTTTACTTTTCACCAACTATCTTCAGACATGTGTGCTTTAAAAAACACGATGTTGACAATTGTGATTCGAACTTGGTGAATGGGACAGCTGTGATGGACCGAATATACAACTTTCTATTTTCTAGAACTGAAGTGCAAAATATTATTTCTTTATATATTTTATTTATATATCGATGTGTATTACATATATTTAGTGAATATTATATTAATTAATAATATTTTAAACAGCATGATAAATAGTTTTCTTATTTTTTTTGCTGATTTCTTCTTTTATTGTTGCATTAAATCAACAATTCTCATTTTGTCTTATTATTTAATCTTTAAAGTCTATTTATTAATGTAGTCTGAAATCTATAGATATAAATTATTTATTTAATATAACTTTAGACGTGTATAATTAGATTTTAAGAAAGCTAATAAATCAATTGTTTTATAACGTATAAGAATTGATATGAACACCACATTTTTTCTCAAAATACATTACTATTCATTAGTGCATAGATGAACCTATTTACATTAACATTAATTTGAACAACATATGAAACATAGTTTTTAAAAAAAAGCCAACATAAGCAACATGGATAATTTTCTACAAAAGAGGTTCATCTAATTAAATAGGAAACATAGATAATCACCAAAAAAACACATACAGGACCAACAATTAAAGATTAGTTCTTCTCTTGTTTTATGAACACTTTAGTTTTCTTCAATGGTACTGTAGATGAGAACCCATCTTCAAGTGATCTTTTCACTTGGCCATCATCCATAAACTCACCACTCACATTCTCTTCATATGTGTTCACTGATTCACTCTTTTTCTGATGACATTCACTCTCACTTGTATCCTGCATGAAAAATTATATTTTAAAAAATATAATTAATAAATTTATTATCATAAATAAATACAGAGCAAAATTTTATTTTACCTCCATGTCTGATTTCTTCCCAATATTTGAGTTTATATATGTTAAGTCTGCAGTTAATTTCATTACCGAGAATGAACCATTGTACTCATTATCATCTCTAGCTTTCATTGAAATCTTGAACAAAAACTTTCTTTCCATTATTTTATCTTTAATGACCTTTGGTAGATCATGCATTCCTCCTTCATTTTGTATTAACTCAGCAACACATTTTCCAAATAATTCCTTGCAATCTCTTTCCCAAATAACGATAGTTGTTCCAGAAGTTTCATCCACAACATCAACTACTAATCTGTACCTATAAGTAAAAATTTAGAATATTTATATTTCAAATGTATTCAGCATGTAAAATGTATCAGATATAGGAGAGCATACCTCATATTGCCTGATATGTCTGTTTTGTTGCACTTTTTGCAGTGAAAACATTGATCAATTTTTGTTAGTTTTTTGTTGCATGTCTTGCATGAAATATAAAACCATCCATCATCCAAATCAATATTTACCACTTTTCCAAGAATCCAACATGTTCCACTCTGTAAAATAAATCAACAATATTTATATACTGTGTTGTCTAATTTAAAATTTTCTTAAATAAATATCAGCTATGCTATGAAACACTTACCCCATTTGTACAAAACAATTCATCAATTGTCTTTAGCTCACATTTATTGGTTGGCTCATTAGTTAGGCATGAGTTTGTCCCTTGAGTACCGAGTATGGTAGTATTGAAATCAGAGGCAATGACCATCCTGTAAAGAAATTTTAAATTGTCAAAATTATTGAACATTAAAAATTTAAAGGATGAGCAAATTAAAACTGCTTCCTTACTTTTGTCGGAATTCTTCCACTTTTTGAATTTTTTCATTTACCAAGATCTTGCTGACATAGAAGTTGGTTTGCATCCTCATTTTTCCTTCACAATGTTTAAATGTATGAGTTCCCATGATTATACAAATTATTTTATGCATTATATACAACTTTGCTAACCTTGAAACATGTTAGGGCGCCCCAACTGAAGTATGACAATGCTGAATGGTTCATCATTTTTTTCAATTGCTTGTAAAAATTGGTCAACATATTTCTCCCATAGTGTAACTGAAATTCTCCTCCCCCTGCACTTTCTTAAACTTTGAGTAATAAAAAAAAATGACACATAAATAAATATTTAAATTTTTTTACTCATGGTCTTGTAGCATGATCTCAATGATTTTTCTTTGAACTCCATTTTGACAACTTATCTCCCTGGTTTCCGATTTGGTTAATAACATGCCAATGATATCTGAATATCAAGCAAACTTACAATGGTTAAATATTCAGAAATAACATATAATAGTTTAAATTGTTATATTTCAAAAATTTTGAGCTTACCAAATAGTTCACCTTCTTTGATGACATCTAAAGCTAATATTTCTTCAAAAGGTTTGAAGAAAAATAGCTTTTTTGGAAATTCTTCATCAATCATTTTCTTTGCATCTGTTTCAAATGTGAACTTTATCTTATAAACATGAGTTGTTATCTTGTACCTCCCAGTGTTGTGAGTTATTATGAAATTCTTTATCCCAAATAATTGTCCCTCCTTTAAAGCTGCTTGCCATCTTGGAATTAACAGTTTTGGAATGGTTGCATGAATCCTTTCTCCCTGTTGGTGCAAAAATATGTATAATACTAAAGATAAAATCATGTATTTGCAGAATAAAAGAATTGCTAACATCTGCGTCGTGAAATATGCATTCGAGGCTCGCAGTTTCTTGTTTGTTCCCGAAAGCTGGAAGCTCATAGATTCTGATTAGTCGCAATTTGATTGCACTCTTTGTCTTCATTTTTGTTGGATGAAGATCTCTTATCATACACCACATTGAAGAAATATTTGCTTTTTTTGATTCCATAGCTTGTTCAATCACTTTACGAACAGAAGTGTAAGCATACTACTCAATTGGATGTCTTTTTATTATATTGTAAAATTTGTTTGGAGGGAAAGTTGGTAGTCTTGAATTTCAAATTTTTTTACAGAAGTATGGGTCACCTTACTTCTTTGAAATTCACAAAATTTAGGCGGCTATTTAAAAATTACTTTTGGTTAATTTAAAATTTTTGTGAAATTTGCATGCAATATTATGGCGGTTTTTTCATTGATTTGGGCGGCAATTTTTTGGGCTAAACAGTGATTTTCGGTTCCCTTTTAGTATATAGAATAGATTAAAATCAAAGACTTAATTCTTCATCTTGTAGAATTAAATCTGTTGCTGAGTAATTCAAAGACTTTACTCTTTGTGTGCAAAAGTTAGTGATAATTGAATTATTCAAGAATTCCTATCTCTCTGCTCAGCAATTTAATCTTAATAGGAGAATGCTGAAATTGTTTATTGGACATAGTAGTTTATTTTACATTCCTAGATTGATTAAGACTTATTTTTAGGTTTTTATGATTCGGTTTACGGTAAAATCACTACATGAAGGCCATTGTTGCCCATGCAAACTTCGTTCAATGGGAGAGGCTGGCACGAACGGAACGAAGCCGCGGCCGCCAAAAACCGGGCGCATGACGGCATCATCGAATTTTCTCCAGTAGTAGTGAACAGTACGAGCAGGGGTGGTGAGAAGCATGCGCAAACTGCTTGGACGGGTTGAAAGCTGGACGTTCCCATTAACGCCTGGTGCTGGCTCGTGTCCACTGAAAAGCTCTTCATCCGAATCTTGCCTCGCCAAAAGTGGCTCGGTGACAAACTTAGGCATCACCGGCTCTGTGGAGACCGATCTGTTGAGTTCTTTTGGTGAAGGCATCAACAACCTCACCAGTGGTTTGGTCATCAACCCACAAACCTGCATCAACATTCAGGATTATTAATGCACCCTATCTTTCGAAACATCATCATCTGTTATAAAAACTCGTTCCAACTGTTTAGCAAGTCATACATACCATGGTGCTGAAGAGCACAACTGTTATGGTGCTGGTGATCAAGATAGCATTCCCGCGTAATTGGGTGTGACCTGACCTTGTAAACTGCGAGGCAAAAAGAAGCAAGCCACTCGAGTAAAGATGTTAGTTTGCTTCATTGTAGATTGAGAGTTTTAGGATGCAGCATTGCATTCGTAACTGAAGTAGAAGGGAGTTTTACCTGGTTGTAAGCAAGGGCCATAGATACAGCGCCTCGCATAAGGCCAGCCCACCAAATGGTAATCTGCAAATCATGATTGGTGAAACTACCATAGGCAAGTGGACGCAGGTATAGGACAGTTAAAATCAATGTTGCAGAGTTCATACTTGCTGCTTAAAGTTGATTCTCTCGTGTGGAGACTTCTTGATGTTGGACAAAACTGACAGGGGAAAAACAAAGGCTGCTCTTCCAACCATGACCAGTCCAAATAGAATTGCACTCACTTCAATTGAGGTTAGTGGGCTGGAAAATGGAATGCAGCAAAATAAGGAGAAAACTCAAAGCATAATTACACGGATCAGGAAAATGGGACGACGATGTGTAATAATCATACCTGTCACTTACAACCCTCCACTTCTCAATGTCCAGAGCATCCATGCCAACGTAGAGAAATATGAACGTCTCAGCAACGAAGGACATTGATGCAAAGGTGTGTCTGCATTGCATTATGGTTGAAGATGTCTTCACATAAGAAGCGAGAAGTGGAAGCAGCAAAAGAAAAAAAAACTTGATGAATGGTTTGAAGATTTTAAGGTATATCGTACTTTGTTGTAACTCTTGAGTTTTGTGTGACATTATGCCAGGTGTAATGTGACATCACAATCCCGCAAAAGAAAACAGTGAGGATCCCGCTTAAATAGAATAACTGCAAGACACTTCTCAGGTTAGAAAGAAAGTCAAGTTGAAGAACTTTCATGAAGTAGCAAAAAAAAAAAAAAAAAAAAGGAAACATACTTCCGCTGACATGTATGATAGGTAAGCCATGAGCATCATGATTGCAACCTCGCGATCAGTTGAGTGTCTGCAACCTCGCAAAAGAGTAAAAAGCATTTCAGAGGTTCCACAATTTCATATTGCACAAAGTGGTTTTCAAAAATAGAAAAACAGCTGCGTAATGAAATCTCCTAGATGTCTATGATAATTTATGTAGCAGAAACCTTCCAAAATAGAGCTTCTTTATGATGTATGCGCTAAGCAATCCAACCTGCAGTAAAAGAATGATGTTGTTCAGTGGTGAGTAGTCAAAGGTATTCAAGAAGCTAAAATGTATCCCCACAAAAGAAGGAATGAAAGAAATAAAAGAAAAACAGACAAAAGACTCACAGCAACTCCCAACGCAGTGCTTGAGACAAACAAATACACAAAATTTCCGAGCAGCTGCAAGGTTATAGTTGTATTGATACGAGAAAGGTCGAAGTCCTGGATTGCATTGAAAAGCACAACCGACGTTGCATCATTTACAACGCCTTCTCCAAACACTAGACTGTAGAGCAATGGAGTCTCATCCTGGCATAGCACCTGTAACATTACAACCATATTGCATTAACTCAGAAAGAAGTTCTTCAATGATGACTTTGAAGGACAACAAGATGAGGCCACAAAATAAACCTGCAATGTACAAACAGAATCTGTTGCAGCAAAGATAGCTCCAATTGCTGGAAAAACAAGTGGTCAGAAACAAAGATGAATAAGAATATGTCAATGTATGCACACTTGAGAGAGAGAGAGAGTTATACCAAGATAATCCCCAATTACAAGGCCAAGATTCATTTTATCGAATATGGCAATGGCACCTGCCATAATAAGAATTAGCACCGACAATTTGCATATCGAGAAAATACAAGGTAGTGAAGAATGATATGTCAATAGGCAAGATTTTCATTCTTTGCTGCAACAGGTAATCATAAATGAGATGTATTAAACAAGATAGGTTGCCATACCCAATGATATGATTGTGAAGGATACCAAAGTACCAAGTGCTCCAAACATCATTATAGTTGCAAAATTGCGGAAGAATTGTTTCTTCTTAACCTGAAATCTGATTTTTAATAGAGCCATGAAAAGCATACTCAAAATGCCCCATATAGCAGAACCTTGATGTCCTTGAAGGCCACTAAAGTAAAAAGAAACAGACTTGCAGCTGATAGAAAATGGGGAAAAAATAAAAAGATAAAGAATTGCTCTCCCTTCCAATCAAGAAGTGCAAACAAGTTTTGGCATTGAGTTTTTAGGCACTCTTGTCTCACTACAATGTTTGAAAATGAACCACAATAATAAACCTTGAGTTTTGGAAACCCTTAAACACTTAATCAAGAGGCAAAAGGAAGGACACCTGCTCTGCACACACATGAGGTTGAGGAGATCTGCCCTTAAATTAGGAAATGCACAGGCACAATTTTCTACTTAAAAATGCATAAATAGATATCTTTATATAAAATAAGAGTCAATAGAAACCAGAAATTGTTAAAATGAAGCCTGAGAGTCAACTATCAATTTTAATGTCCTAGATGGCGACTTATAAATCCTATTTCATGTGGTTGGTCGAATTTCTGGTTCGGAGCACCATTTCCTAGCGGCCTCATACTAAGCAAATTGTGTATTCTGCTGAATTGTTCTGTTATGATATAGTCGATTTGCTAGATATAAAAATCATGCAACCCAAAAGAAAAGGAAAAGATGGAAACTCATACAACCCAAAATTATTTATCAATGAATCAGGCAAAGTTCCAGAAAACTGTCAAGACATTAAAGAGGTACACATTAAAGCAAACTTGTGTCCCTAAAACAAGAGGGCATAGGAAATAATCTTACCCAGCATTGAAGATAATTGGGGGAAGAAGATAAATAAAGAAAAGATCTTCACTGAACACAAAAAGGTGTGAGCTTTTCCCTCCACTTACAGCTAAAATCAGAACTCCTGCTCCCAAACCCTGCCATTCAAGTTGATAATAATCAATTAAAGGATCAAAGATACCCATGACAACTAAAATCACATCCATCACAAATATTCACCACAAGAAGCACACAGCAAATCCATAAATCATAAATACTTACAATTATAAGGGCAGTGATTGATTCATTCATCCAACGACTTTCCTCTAATAGATGACCGATCAAAATACATGCACAAACGAGTGTGACAAACAAGGTAATCGAGGTCACCGAAGCATGATCAGAGGTTGATAGGCTACTCGCCGTCTCCAACATAGTTCTCAAATCAAACCCCATAGCTTCCTACATTAAAATTTACCAGAGAAAGTTGTCAAGCTCAGCAAATTTCTAAGACAAATGCAGATTCTGGCTCAAGAATGAAGGACATAACTTAAAATCAGCTCGGATGTTGAAAACTTATCCTGTATAATATAACTCAACTACGCATCTTGCAATCAATTAGTTGCAAAAGCTCTGAATCTCGCAAGCATACATTTCCATAGAAAAATGGGTGCTTAGTAGTATAACTACAATAACAAATTCCATCAAAATATCGCCAGCTGAGTTCAACGAAACCAAATAGATTTTACGAGCATGAATTTATTAACGCAACAAGGCATTCAAAGTGTAAGACAGGACATTCATTTATGAATTAACAACAAAAACTTGCACAAAAACTGAAAAAACCGATCGAAAGCAATCAATGGATAGAAATTATATGCACATTAACATCATTAAATCCAAAACCAACAAAACTACTGCTACGTTACCCGAAAACGAACGCAAAAGCGCAAACTTTCCGCTCAAATACTGTTTAAACAACGAATACTACCTGCGGAGTCCGAGAAAACTATATCAATATTGAGCTCCGAACTCCGCACACGGTCTTTATTTACAATAGCAAATGCAAATCAAACTTCCATACGAACTATGCTTCGTTTCCGAACGCAACGAATTGACGCTAACTAGGCACTGGCTGAATAACGCAGAGAAATGTTAACGATGGAGTGGAGTGTATATTTTGAAAGACAAAAGCTTTAAAAATATCTGGACTTTTTTAAATTTCTCTTTAAATTATTTAGATATCATATTTCAATAAACATTCAAATTATTAAATATTATGTATATATCTCAAATTATTTTTTTCGAGGGACGGTACTATGATTATATTATTAAAAGTTCAGGTAGCAAATTAAATCTTAAATTTAAACATTTCGTAGAATAGGTCATTGTATTTGTCTATTTGATTTAAATTTTCGATAATAATAATTTTGTTGATGGAAAAATAATTTAATATATATTTGAATAATTATGGATAAATTTGAAACTATTTGTATTTGGATGATTTTGGCCGTCGATTTCCATACGCCTTTTCTTTAATGCATCCAACGGCCAAAATCACATTTAAAAAATAAGGAAGGCATATTGAATTTAATTTTAATCTATCTAATTAAATTATGGAAAAATTATGAAAATATCCTAAAATATTAGTTAATTATGAAAAATACCCTAATATTTCCTCTTCCCTGAATTATACAATACTGTTTCATTTTGTTAATTAAAAGTATTATCCACTATAAAAATACCTTAACGTTTCTCTTATCACTGAATTATAACATAATGTTTGATTTTTTCAATTAAAAATACCATCATATGGTGTTAAACTTTTGATAAATCATATATTTAATAACGTGTGATATTTCCTTTTTTTGGTATATATGCGACATATATTGTATTAAAATTAACGTATAATCATAAGAATTTTAACACTGTTAACTATGTAGAGTATTTTTTATTGAAAAAATCAAACATTAATGTATAATTCAATGAATATGAGAAACTTTAGGATATTTTTTTATAATAAATAGTGTTAGTGTTTTTAGTGGACAAAATCAAGCATAAGAATATAACTATAGGGAAAAAAAATGATATTTCATTTTTCATATTTGTATACTCTACAATATTTTACATAGTTTTCTCTTAAAACATTTGGATAAAGCTGATTTTGAGTGGAGGTCACAATTTAATATCCGAAATTATTGGATAATTTGGATCAAGAGTATCCGAGTTGAAATTTATTCTCAAGTATTTTTCGGGAATAGTTTAGATTTTAATACTTTATATATAAATTTTTTTATTACATCAACTCACGAATAGGTTTGAAAAATAAATTATCCACTTAAAAGAATATCCATTTCATACATAAATAAATCATTAAATACCTAGTGTTTAGATTTGGAGAACGATCACTCTTCAGTAGCTATAGATTTGCGATTTGGATTAAATTCATGAAATTTATTTAGTGTTTTAGGGTTAAGATTTTTTTTGCTTGTTATATAGTTATATCCACAAATTTCATAATTCTTTTAGCAATCTTTAAAAAATATAATAATAATAATTCTGTTGAAAGATAAGTAGAGTTTTTTTTTTTTTTGGAAAGAAGGATAAGTAGAGTTGCTTGTGTGCAAGATGGCCACGCATTTTGCTTGATTGTCTGTGTTGATCATCATCAATCACATCTTCTTATATGAAAGGGAAAAAACAATGTGATTGATTGTTTCAGACACCAGTTGTCAAGATTTTTGAGGTATATATCATTTCCAATGTATCTGTACTGTGCTTTTATTCATGATAGACACTTGTCCCTGACAATCATCATCTTCAAAAAATCTGATCCACAAATTTAATATGGATGTACAGATAGTTTCAACAATCTTCTTCACGATAATTGATGATTTTGTTGATATGTTTATGAAGATTTAAAGAGGGAGCATTAAGATCTCTTTCCTTGTTAGAAGAATGTCCACCTCATGAAGTTAATGTTCTTGAAATGACATCTTCATTTCTAGTTTAAAATTTTAATAATTGTGCTCAACTCAACTTTTGCAATTTTGTCGCCTCCTCGAAATATATTTATCATAAATTCACTCAATCCATTATTTAAACATATTTGAAGGTAATTTATCGCATTCAACTCTATTATCGAGCTTGAGATTTTCATTGATGGGTTAGACCAATTGCCTCCAACTCTAAATATCTTCTATAACTATTTTTATGACTTGTAATATTTATTTTTCTTTATTCACCGTACAATCTATTTATCATTCTTATAGTGATCTAATTCAACTTCATTTTTAATTAAAATATTATTTTAAATTCATAAATAAATAAATAAATTAGATATACACGCGTGCATTGCACAATAAAATTTTATATATATAGTGTTAGACCTCAAATTCAATTGGGCATCGATACCGGCCCACCACAACTAACCAAGGCCCATGGGCAAAAGCCCAACTCATCATATCACCGACCCAAAGACCAAACGGCCTGCGAAGGACCATCCGCTAAGTCGCGAGCCTCGGTGTTGGAAAGTAAATCTACAAAAGAAGTCAAGGCTTAAATCAAGGATATAATCAAGGAGGATTGTATCAGTTAGAACCTTTACGATGTTTACATAGATACCATATTAGTTGTATTTTGTAGCTATAAAAGAATCACTTTAATATTGCAAGAAATAAAACAAAAGAGTTCATCCCACTCTAGCCTTCAGAAACGTTTTTCTTCCTTTTACTTCAAATATGTTCAAACACAAATCCAATATGGTATCAGAGCAGGAGTAACATCCTGTCTCTATACCCCTTCAAATCAAAATTTCAGCCATCCTTTAACTCAGAAAAATTTTCATCATCGTTCTTATACCTTTCCCAGACCAATTGAACTCATCAAGGCAGATTTCCAGTCCTCATTTCAACCTACACCAGCAAAATGTCAGACGATCAAAACAACTCAGATCTCACAATTCAATTGGCCAATCTAATGAGAAATTCATAAAACATCACTCTGGGTTTCAAGTTGGATGGCCACAACTATCCACTGTGGGCAAGACTAATGAAAGTAGCGATTGGGGGCAGGGGACGATTATCCCATATCACGGGTAATCCCCCTCCTCCAGAACCAAAAGATCCCAAATTTGGTCAATGGGAAGAGATGGATTTAACCGTGTTCTCATGGTTGATACAAAATATGGAGACAAGATTAGTCTCCAATTTTGCCCAGCATCAAACATCCAGGGCAATCTTAGAGAGCCTAGCAACAACATATGGAAGCAGTGCCGATCCTTTTCAATTATACGACCTGGAAATCAAAGCAAACACAGTCAAACAAGGAGTCTCATCACTAGAAGATTACTGGAATGAGCTTCAAACCGTATGGATGAACATTGACAAAAGAGATCCTAATCCCATAAATTGCTGCGAAAAAGGGATTAAACAGTACCAAATCATCAAAGACCAGCGGCGCCTATATCAGTTTCTCTCAGGATTGGATAAAAAATTCGATCCTATTCGCAAAGAGATTCTTAAAGAAAACCCCATACCTTCGGTTCAATCAGTCTTTTCCAAGGTTCGGAGGGAGGCTACCCGGCTACAGATCCTACAGCCGACACACATCTCTGGAATGGAACAAACCGGATCCATTGGGTCCGGTTTCGGCGCACGGCAAGCCACCGCCCCAGGACGATTTGTTGGTCCCGGTTTATCAGGGTATAACTTGGCAGCGGAAAATGTGTTAGTCGGTTTCTTGCACTCTGCTGGTTACTCAGCTGACTGGGACCTTGTCAGCTGGTAAGTCAACTGGCACTATGAGTACTCAGCTGACTGGCGACTGGCTGGTCAGCTGGTAGCTCAAGACTTAGAATATCTTAGCCTTGTTTGCACAGTTATATCAGTTTTCAGATATACACCAGCACTTGAGTGCTGGGTTTCAAATCAGTATGAAAATGCAGAAAGCTGATAAAGACAAAAGGATTTTTATAGTGGTTCGATCAACTGATCTACGTCCACTCTCCAGTCGACTCACTGGAAATTCACTATAAGAGCAATCAAGTACAAAGTTCCTACGATCTATCTCCAGCTGGTAGATGCCCCGTCTACCAGTCCACTGGATCAACCGCTCCCGGTCCTTGTCCTTCTTCAGCTCTCGTCAGATGGATGGAGTGCGAGCACGTCACTTCAACCTCCTCCTCTGACTGGTTGGGTGTTGAGTTCTCCCAAGAACGTAAAGAGTAATCGGTCACTGGTGTCCTACGATCTATCTCTAGCTGGTGAATGCCCCGTCCACCAGTTCACTAGATCAACCGCTCCCGGTCCTGTTTCCTCTTCAACTCTCGTCAGATGGTGGAGTGCGAGCACGTCACTTCAACCTCCACAGCTGACTGGGTGTTTTAGTTCTCCCAAGAACGTATCTTCTCAATGTGGCAAACTGCCCGTGATAACTCAAGTGCTGGCACGCACAGGAGCTGCTGTGAACTTTCTCAGAAGAGAAGGAGCACCAAATGAGATCTGTAACTTACAAGCTAGAAGCTTGAAGTCTCGTGTTTGAATAAATCAACACACGGAAAGCCTTAAGAGAGGCCTCGAAAGATTTGCTTGCGCGTAAGAACTTTCGGTCGGAGAATCGGAGAGTGGAGTTCCGAGAGGAGTTGCCAGCATTTGAATGTTGATGGATCCGAGGTATTTATAGCCGCGGGATCCGATTCAAATCTTCTAGCCGTTTGGACACATCCGGAAAGGTGTCAGACCTGGGATGTCCTTTTGATGGCGGCAGGTATGCTTTTCTGGAAAGCGCCATACCTTGACCGCTTTATCTGACATAGATCTCTTTATGTCAGAACGGCTATGTTGTTCAGTACGAGGAATGAAACTGGCGTCTTGAACTGATGGACTTTAAGGATATCCTTCCTTAAAGTCTTACTTTGTCAGTCTGTTCCTCGCCGAATCTTCCTTTTGTCTCTATGGAGCTGGGAGAGAGAATCTAGGATTCTGCTGGTAACATCCGACTGGTAGATCATTCTGGTGATCTAGTGCTGGCAGTCTCTGCTGGTGACTTTCCTTAGCACAATCAAGGTCTACCAATT
>JAPKLW010001033.1:128384-168979 GCA_026898455.1 Plectranthus barbatus | reverse complement strand
TCTCATGCTGGTGAACAGTAGCCAGCATGAGTCTTGATCAGCTGCGACTTACAACTCAAAAGACCTAAACAGGACTTTACATTTGAGACTAGAGCTATTCTAGAGACAAAACTGACGCTGGTAGGACTTAGGATTTGATCCACCAAAACACCAAAACTAGGATCTAAACAAGTAGCTACTGGGGAAAGGAAACTTAGCCAAATTTCCCAACACGATTCAACCGCTCCGGAGCTCCGTCATCGTGGCCAAAGATTGATCGGTCGAAGTTACAGTGCTCCCATTGTGGCAAGAAAAAACACACCCGTGAGATTTGCTTCGAGCTCGTTGGGTACCCGGAATGGTGGGAGGACAACCATAAGCCTCCCATCGCAAAAAGAAAAGCCGCCGTCGAAAAAATAGAAGGGGAAGTCGGCGACGTCCTGTCGCCATCCAACAAGCAGTCCGAGGGGGCCGTTGGTTTTGGTGGAATTGCAGGGGTTGCGAGCAAAGACGGTCGACGAGGCGACGACGGCCAGGTAGCGCACGTCAATGGCGGGCAGCTCGGGAACGGCGGCCAGGCAGCGCCGCTGCTTGGAGAAGGAGGTATAGGGTTTGGTTTCTTAACGAAACCCAAAAACTTTGCCTTTTATAATTCTCTCCAAAATTTGCAAGAAGGTCCCTCTAGAATGTCTCATTTGTTAAATAAGTCCACAAGTCATATTTCTACTGTTTGTGCTACTCTTCGCGAAAAAAATGCGAAAAACAAACATTGGATTTTTGATTGCGGAGCAACTGACACTATGACCTTTGACAAAAGTGATTTTTTGAGCTCTTCCAAACCATTACGGACTCATATTCAGATCGCCAGTGGAGACTTAACTCTTGTTAAAGGAGCATGAACTGTTAGAATCTCTCCAAAGATTCGTCTGTCTAATTGCCTTTATGTTCTGACCTTGTCTCATAAATTATTATCCATCAGTCATGTCACCAAAGAGCTAAATTGTACTCTGTTGGTTCACCCACATTTTTGTCTTCTGCACGATATCAAGACTTGGGAGATTATTGGACGTGGCACTGAACGTGAGGGCTTATATTATGTTGACGAGATAGCTCCTAGAAGCACTATTATGTTGGCACATGGATCTTCTGAGCGAGAAATCTGGCTATGGCATAGACGGTTAGGTCACCCGTCTTCCGGGTATTTAAATATTCTGTTTCCTCACTTAGCTAAGTATAACCCTAGTACCTGTGAAACTTGCGTTTTGGCTAAGAGCCAATTCCATTCAAATAATAATCGTGTTGACTCTATGTGTTCATTAATTCATTATGATGTTTGGGGACCTTCACCTGTCTCAAATAGTCATAAGTTTTGATATTTCCTGTTATTTGTTGATGACTGTACTAGAATGACATGGGTGTACTTTCTTGAGAATAAATCCCAAGTAACTGAAAAATTCACTCACTTCTATACTTTGATCCAAACTCAGTTTAACAAAAAAATTAAAACCCTTAGATCTGATAATGGGGGAATTTGTCAACACCACTATGAAAAACTTCTGTCTTGAACGAGGAATAGTCCACCAAACTTCTTGCTCCTACTCGCTTGAACAAAATGGGGTAGTGGAACGAAAGAATTGCATCATACTCGAGATAACTCGTGCAATAATGATAGAATCTCAAGTTCCTCTACATTTTTGACCCGAAGAAGTAGCTACTACAGTTTACCTCCTAAACCGTCTTCCTACAAAAATCCTCCAACTCAAAACACCACTTAAACTGTTAGCCACTCAAGCCCGAATACCCACTCCTCTTTGGTTGTTCTGTGTTTGTTCATATTCCCAAACACGAACGAACTAAATTATTACCATGCGCAGAGAAATGTGTCTTTCTTGGCTATGGTATTAACCAAAAGGGATATCGGTGCTACAATCCTAAAACTCGCCATATGCATACCACTATCCATTGCACCTTTCTTGAAACAGAGTTCTTCTTTAGCCAACTTAGCGGTCAGGGGGAGAGTATAGATATTCCGGAAATGAGTGACTCACTAAGCTGGCTCATAGATTCAGATTTCTCACCAGCAGATCCACAGCATGCCAACAACACTGAAGTTTCTACGTTTAAGCTAACTTCGGAAACAATAATTCACAGTCCACCACTAGTGCCATCTCCAATGATTTCCTCTCCGATATCCACAGCAGGAGACTCTGATACGGATAAGTCTGAAGCAGAAGCTGAAGCTGATGATCAAGGGCCGTCTACTTCCAACTATGTGCTGCCTCCTAGATCCAATAGGGGCGTACCACCCAGACGATATTCACCTGAAAGAGGTGGAAGTACTCGGTACTCTATTGGATCTCTTGCAACAGTGAATCTTTCAGAAGATGCCAGCAAATTTGAGAAGGAATTATATGCAGAAACTACTCCACACTCAGAAGAAGATGCTCTTCTCAACAAAAATTGGAAACATGCTATTGATAAAGAAATGGGAGCCCTTGCTAGAAATGACACAGTTCATCAAATCGTTGTTTGAGCAATTCCAAATTTGAGAATAGTTTTGCTTGCAGAAAATAACTTTTGAATAAAATTAGATAAATAAAAACACAGATCCTAGAGAATTCAACCAATCTAATCAACATGCATAAAACAATCAATCCAAACACAATTAAATATTTTTGGTGGAAAATCTGATAAATTGGAATTAATTTCTTGTTTGGCAATTAAAACCTAGATTACTAGCAGGTGAATTTTACCTTTTGAGTCTCAATTACACAAACTAGTCAATCTCAATAAACATGAAGATTAAATCCTATAATTGAATATTCTTTTTGAAATAGAAAACAATTATATCAAATTTCTCTCTTCCTATTGTTAATTATCTCATCTCGGTCTCAAATTAACAACTAACAATCTAATTAAATCTTTATCTCTCGATCCTTCAATTAAATTAGATTTTAAAATCAACACCAGAAAATTTTGAACCAATTTAATGAGAGTTTGAATTAATCGAATTATAACATGCAATCATATGGAAAATAAGCCTAGAACTTGTTAGGGTTTCTAGCCAGACATGCTAAAAACAAACATTGAAAGAGAAATATTAAATTGCATTAAAGAACTTGCTTAGAAAATAAAAGAACAGAATTAAAGTCTTGATCTAGTCTTCAAATTCCAATGCAACAAAATAAAGAGACTAAAACTAAAGTAAAAACTGAAATCTAAAGTTAATAATTAATAAACTCTTCAATCTAGACCAAATACATGAATATTTATAGTAATACAGTTCGATTTTGAAGTAGGGAAAAGGTATTCTTGACAAACTCCTTCAAAATCTCGAGCTTGACTTGTAGAATCATGTTTCCTTCCAAAATTGCTTCGGATGTTGACCGATATGTGGCATGTAGCTCGACATGCAGCTCTCGCCTCGATCTCTCCTTCGCTTGACGTCTCCTTCACGTCGATCTTCCATGTTGATCGACATGGAAGTCTCACTTCGGTTCCTGTGTTGCCCGATACCATCTTCTTTTCTTGATCTTTGTGTTGCTCGATATAAAGGATGTATGTCGATATAGAGCACCTTTTTGCGGGTTTTTTTCATCTTTTGAACAACTTTTCACCTTCTTGATGTATTTTCGTGCAAAACTGAGCACCACAAGCGTAAAACCCACCAAAATAGACTCATGCACAATTATTGATCCTAACTAATGCAAATGCATGAAATAACAAAGAAAATAATGGGATAAGTGAGACAAAGTACGAGCTTATCATGCCCTTACATATAAAAAGTGGTCCATGTTATATTTACAAATGCACCAACAATTAAGCTTGTGTCTTCTATAGCTTACATTGTATACTCTTTCTTCTTGATTAGTATAATCTCCTGGCTTGGTAGTGCCCCCAGAAGTAGCCAGTATTGGTGAATTGGGTAACCAAATATTGTGCTATTTTGTGTGTTTCAATATTGATATCATTTTTTATTTCCTAACAACTGGCATCAGAGCCAAGTTTAGAGGCGAAGATACGATAGCAGAAGGGAAAACACAAGTGGAGCAGTTCGATGGTTCAAATTTTGGTTTCTAGCAGATACAGATTAAGGATTATTTGTACGGTAAAGATCTTTACCTACCGCTGGGTGAGAAACCAAATGAGATGGAAGATGGCAAGTGGAAACTGCTGGACAGGAAGGCGGTCAGCGCAGTTCGCTTATCGTTGTCCAAGAATGTTGCTTAACATACCAGGATTGAAAACAGGATATGGGGCTTCGCTTCACGAACCTTTTCTTTTTGGATTTGGGTGCTATTTTCTATTTGCCTTTGCTTTCTCGAGGAGTTTGGATAGTCTCCTTATCTGTTCTTCAAGCTCAGCAACTGAGCTTTCACCTTCCTTTACTTGAGACCTAGAGGTTGACGGGTTCTCCTTTGGTTGAGTGCTGGACTGGCCTGTTGGTCGGTCGGTCTGGAATGTTTTCTTGGGCTTCCACTTAGAATCCCTTTTGACGAAGTAGGCTGCATCCTCAGCCTGTGGGCCTAGCGAGCTGGCCGCTTTGATGGCCTCATTTTCGTTCACCATTTGAATATCCCACTCATGGGCTTGAAGCTGGACGAATAATTACTTGGTCATCATTTTAATAGATCATTTTCTTTGAGAGCGGTGGTTTTGATGAACCAGTCCTCTTTGGGCATCGTGGATAAGATTTGGCGTTGAGATAGATATTAGTATAAATTTTGTCCAAGGCCTTGAGCTTGCTGACTATGGTGTTGAAGCAAGCCTCCATAGTTTTGATTGTCTCTCCAGGTTACATTTGGAATGACTCATACTTGTCGACACACACTTGCAGTTTGTTGCGCTTCATCTGATCAGTTTTCTGGCAAAGTGTATCGAGGTAGCTCAAGAACTATTTGGCATTATCGAATTGCATTACTTCCTCTACCAGGGCGTCTGATAGGGAAAAGAAAATGTCTCATGAGCTATGGAATCAAGTTGATTCATTCTTTTGTCTTTTGAGCTCCATTCTTCATACGACATGTCGACGGTCCTGGCGCCTTCAGCTACAAGAGGTGGAAGAACCTTGGTGATCTTTATCGATCATCGTTCAAGCACGTCCACCATTTCTGGATGGAAACTCTTTAGTTGGATAGAAGATCTCTTATTCTATATCTCGTACTTCTCTGGGTTGTACGACGGTAGCTTCAGCACGTTCGTCATGGCTATAATGTACCTGAGCTTATAAGATACGACAAGTAAATGTGCAAGGAAAGGATCTCGGTCCTAAGAGACTTAAAACGACCAACCTGGAAGGACTGACCACCTTTGATACCACTTGTTGGTCCCGATTTTTCTAAGTAAATTTAGTGGCACAGCAGAAATATTGTTTAACAGTAAGCTTGCACTTATCCAAACTGACGGTTTCTTTGTCAGTCTGGTTTGTTAAATTTTAGTATGCATTTTAAGTCCGGATAGTCTTAAATCAGTTTTAGTATATACTTCAACTCTTGAGTGTTGAGTTTCAAAGACAAGTAAACTGATAAACTGAAAGCGATAAATATGACAAATGATTTATAGTGGTTCAGACTCAAAAAGTCATACATACACTCTTCAGACTCGAAGTCTGGAAATCTACTAAGTTCAGGATTACACAGGTGCTCCTACGATCTATTGTTTGTCGGTGAATGCCTTGTCCACCGATCCACAAGCTCACTCGCTCGATCCTTGCTCATCCTTCACTACACAACTCCTCGGAGTGTGGGCACACCATGCAACCTTCTTGTCATCGGAATGGGGTGTTTAAAGTTTCCCCGAAACTATCAGCTTGCAGCAAAAATGCCCGTGAGAGTCAAAGTACTAGACGTACTTGACTATTGTAATCTCTCTTGGAGAGAAAGATTAGCAAAGAAATAACTCAAGAACAGATTGTTCTGAGTCTCGTGTTCACAGGAGTGACACATGGAATAGCTTGAAAGCCTCAAACGGTCGTGTAGGCAATTCAACAGAGTTTTGGCTTTTTGAAAATTCGTAAGATTGGTTCGTGTTCGGTAACATTCTTCTGTTGAAGTCCTCTAGTATTTATTGGTGAGAAATGGAAGGTTTGAATCTCCATAGTTGTTAGAGACAAAATGGATGTCGTCCAATCAGAATCACCTGTTCACTGTAGCCATCGGCGGGTAGGTAGATGTTTTTCCAGAAGGTACAATACTTTTCCTGCTTTTTATGACCACGACAGTGACTGTTCACCTTTTATCCAAACGGTAGTATTCGTTCAGTCCGAGGAATCCAGACTGGCCAGTCCGAGGAATCTTAGACTGAAGTCTAAGTTTGAGTTCTCAGACTTTAAGGAATCTCCAATCCTTAAAGTCTGATCTTGCCAACATGTTCCTCACATGAATACTTCTTGTCTCTATGCGTTGGGACTAGAACTAGGATTCTATAGTAATGTCGTCATACTCGCAAGTCCATGCTGGTGACGTCGTCAATCAATTTAGGCTTGGTATCTAGACTGATGAATCCCAAACTGGTCAATTCCATACTTGGTGTATTCCAAACTTGTCAGTTCCAGACTAATGTATCTTAAACTTGTAAGTTCTGTTTGAAGCTTAGTCTGTTGAATCTTGCGTATCTTACAGACTGTTCCTTCAGTCTGCCTTCGAAAAGTTCTAGTTTGCAACTCAATAAAAAGACCTATACAGGACTTACATTTTTTAGACCATACTGGAACTTAATCTAGAGACTTACTAAGATGGTTTTTACACTTTGACCCACCAATACAAAATAATATAAGAAAATTTCTAACAAATTTCCTAACAATCTTCATGGTACTACTGATGTTGGATTATGTTTTGGTGGCAGTAATCTTGATTTGCAAGGATTTGACGATGAGGATTTAACATCCAATGATCTTGGTAACAGAAGGAGTACTGCAGGGTATGTGACTACTTTTGGTGGTATGACGATTTCTGGGGCATCGAAACCGCAAAAGGTAGTAGCATTGTCTACTGCGGACGATGAGTATGTTGTTGTGACTGAAACGAGCAAAGAGATGGTGTGACTTTCAGAATTTCTTGTGTGAATTTGGGATGAAGAGGAGGAGGAGTACACTCTACAGTGTTAGCCATAGTGTGATATTCTTGGCGAAGAATCCGACGTTCCACTCAAGAACAAAGCATAATCAGTTGAAGTATCATTACATTCATCACTTGTTGGAAATGAATGTGTTGCAGTTGGAGAAGATTGATGGAAATAAGAATCCTGCGAACATGTTCACAAAAGTTGTGAATGTGGAGAAGTTGAAGTCGTGCATGACTTCAACTTGCCTCAAAACTTGAAAAACGAGGAGTTGGCATTACCATGAGTCGGAAAAGTCTCCAGGTGGGAGATTGTTGAGATGTGGAGACCTTTTTTGAGTGGTTGTCCCACATCGGTGGAATGAAGAAAAAGGGTCTTTGCCCTTACCTATAAAAGGGTCCATGTTATGTTTACAAATACACCAACAATTAAGCTTGTTTTTTCTATAGCTTACATTGTATACTCTTTCTTTTTTACTAGTATAATCTCCTGGTTTGGGTCATTATTGGTGAACTGGATAATGAGATATTGTGCTATTTGGTGTTTTTCAATATTGCTATCGTCGTTTGTTGCCTAACTGTGGAGTGAAGAGTAAAGGGAATAAGAATAAATGTATTGTAGTTGTGAATAAATCTGTCTTTCACCTACTATTTATAGCCGATTTTTCGTATAAATTTGTATTTTTTAATAATAAATAATCATAGTTGTATAAAAGAAAAAGTAGCATCCAATATATGAATGCCACATGTACATGATTAAATAATTTTTTTAGTGACTAGCCACCGGTGGCGATAGCTAAGACTACCCCCGCGGCAGCCTCTGCATTAGGTTAGGGGGAAACTGACAAAATCAACAAGTAATTAAAAATAGAAAAAAATTAGATGAATATTGTGATTTGATGCGCCCCGGTTTGTTCAGTCGGTCTCTCACACCCCATTTTTTCACCTCAAAATTGCACAAATGCATGACTGATGCTTTATATATCTACATAATTTAAATTGGGTATACCTTCAATAATTATTACAAAATTTAGCAATAATTCATAACAAAAAATTGCAATAAAATTTGTTAGTAATTAATTATTGTAATTTTTATTTTTAATTAAATATGAATTTTTAATTGACAATAATTTATTTATTTATTTACAAATTTAAAATAATTGTTAAATTTTATATTATATTGGAAGAGATAAAAAATAATATTTTAATTAAAAAGTTAGGTTGAGTTGGGTCACTGCCGGGAGAAATAAATGATACTCCATTAGATTGTAGGTTATGTAGTGGATAAATAAAATAAATATTTTATTAGATAGTTGAATCAAAATAGTCGAGTCTAAGGATGGAATGGAGTGGCCAAATTGGGCCTTATGAAATAGGGGCGTACACCTCCAATAGGAACATAGCTGTGTGATTTCATAAAAAAATTGATCCAATTATTAAGAATGGAAATAAGTAGCAGCAATTTCTTTGTAGCTCCATCTATATATCATTTATTATCGAGTTGAGCTCAGACCTCCTGAAATCTCATGTGTAATAAGGGACTCAACTAACCTACCTTAGTAACCAACTCTCACTCTCACGCAGTTTGCAAGTGGCGACGCGAGCCAAACCGGGACTCGTCGTCGCGGCCCCGTCTCACCGACGCGCCATCGTGCCTGTGGACCCGCTGGTTCAGGCCCCGTGCAAGCTGCGCGAAGGAAGAAAAATGCTCGGGTGAAAAGAAAGAAGCTCCCATTCTTTGGTACGTAAACACGTCCACCAATGATGACTCCTCGTCCACCAACTTCTTCTTGATCCGATCAAGGCCCCCGGAGGGCGAAGAGTTCTGGCCGGAAACCATCACCCCGTGCTTCCTACAACAAGATGTTATCTGCTCGAGCGAAGACTCCGGGCTCGACCAACACTCAGCTGTCTGCACCTCATCCATCCCAGGGAGAATCATGCTGCAAGAATTTCTCGAGAAGATCTCAGCAATGCCGTCGTAACCGTCCCTACCGCCGGCGTTGTAAAACCCCGCCGTCAGCTCCGCAGGGCGGGGGCCGTGCACGAGAGGGACTCTGCCGGAGACAGCAACGCCTGCATCTTTGAAGGCTGCAGCAGCGAGAGACAGGATACGGTCGCCATGAGATGTTAGCTGATTCGAATACCAGGAGAGGAAGAAGTCCCCGTACGGAGTCTCCCAAGACCCGCCGTTTTCGGCGAAGAAGCTGCCGGAGAGCGGTGGTTGGTCGGCATCGTGAGGACCACCAAGACCCCATAGAGGAGTTCCATTTGTTTCAGCGTGCTGCTTCAGATTGTTCAGCATATACTTGTCGTAGCACTGGAATTCTCCGGCTCCACCGCTGCTCCGACGATGAGATGGATATCGGAGCTCGCCGTCTGGTCCAAGACCAACCGATACACCCTGTCGAAAACAGAGAAAAAAGCAGCACGAATCAGCAAAAACTACAGCATTTTCCCAAACAAAACTAGTTTGTTGATCAAAATAACCACATACCGTGATAGTGGAAGCCATGGAAGGAGAGAAGGCACATCTGAAGCTCTCACAAAACTCTCTGTACACTTCAACTGGAGTCTTTCCATTCAAGACAGGGACGTCGTCGACGGCGAGTGATAAACAGCCTTTGTATGGTTGTCCAGACCTGTCTGCATAGTATAAGCCTGGATCAGCTTCACCAATTCTCGAAACCCAATCTGGCAAGGGTATTCTACATTCTTCCGAGGCATGGAAACAGAGAGAAACATGAAGCTCAAGGCCCAGTTTTTGGACCATTTCGACAACAGCAAGGTAGCCTGTCCAATCGTATTTCCCCATGGCTTCCCTTTCAGCTATCCCCCACCAAACCGGGAGCTCAACACCGTCAATGCCTAACAATTTCAAAGCCTTGAGTCCTGCAGCAATTGCTCGTGCACGATTTATCTTGTTGGAATTGGAGACAGTGTCAAGAGGCAGACCAACAAATAACTTGATCCTATCAACCTGCAAATGCAATCCAAGGCAAAATAAATAAATAAATAAATAAAAGCCTCTTACATATCTGTTTCATGAATTAATTCGTAGCAAGAAGCACATGATACTCCCTAGAACAATGACTCCCACAAACTATATTAGAATCACATTTTTTTTAATTGAGTTAAAATATTCAATTGGATAACTATTTCACTACTACAAGAACTGTATAAGAGAGCAGAACCAACCAGAAAGCATAAGATTAATCCCATATTCAAATCTCTCAATTCTAATAAACAACAAAGTGCATAGAACTGTGACTGCATTTAACTAGTTTTCTGAATAAACAAAACATTTCATCAATTTCATCAATAACTCAAACTTGAGAAGGCAAATAGTGAAACAAAAAGGCTATGAGAAAACAAAATTATCCAGCTCAAATGCAAGAACATAAATGGGTGCAGTAGAATCTCCATCTCTCTTCACATAAAAAAACGTAATCTGAAGATAATTAGGGAAAACGCAGGAGTTGCAACAAAACTGAGAGAATGAGATAGAGAGAGACTTACAGGCTTGGTTCTTGAAGCATTCTCGGGATTTACAGTATCTGGGATCTGAGTAGCAGAAGAGGAGGCTCTGAGACTGAGACCATCTGAAGATTTTGAAGCCCATTTGAAGCTTTGATTCTGAACCAAACACCATGAACAATTGTTTCTCAAATTACTCATTTTTGCACTCAAATTCTTGCCCAACTGAAAGAGCCCAGCATCACAACCTCTGCCTAAACTCAACTGGGAGCTTCCAATCACTGAAATTTTCATACTCGCACGAAAATCAGATGCCAAGAAATATATTTAAGGTCCCAAAAATAACAAAGAAAAAGAAAAACTGAATCTTGTGGCTCAACGCATCAAAATATTGATTAGATTCAAGTGAGCATTGGTGGAAGGGATTCGAATTTGAATGAAATAAAGAAAGTTGTGAGAAGGCAGTGTGCAATTTTATAGCAGGTAGACAGTAGACACTTAATGAAAAAGAAATGTGTTGATCAAAGAAAACGGCAGAAACCTAATTTTATTTCTCTATTAACTCAATAATATAATTACCTCAACAAATTAATTAATTATCTGAAAATATTTTGTTATTAATGGATTTGTGGAAAAAAAAAAAAGAGAGAGAATGATAGATCCTACTGAACTCTGCAAAATTTGAGAAAAGGAATGAGACTTTATTTTACAAAATATCAAATAAAAGACATACCTTAAAAATAGAAAATTATATATTGTGACAAATATAATGGCTTGATTTAGGTATATAATAATATATTAATAATTCTCAACTGTTAATAACAATATCCGACCATCAAATCTGGATCACAAGATATTTTCTGTGGATAAGAAAATGTGCACAGATAACAACGTCAAAAAATCATTGGACAAATTTAAGGAAAAAAAGTTTAAAAAGCGAGAGATAATATTGACCAGACACGTGGCAGAGTCCCAGTTGACAGATGACTAATTGCTGACTCAGATTACACACATTAGATTGTTTCGAAAATGGAAGATTGCACACAAACCTCAAAATCTGACCTGCGTACGACTCTCTCTCTCTCTCTGGATATGCTTTTCTACTCCTGTCGGTGGTGTTGCTTCAATTATTATTATTATTATTGTTGAGGTTTGAATTTTAGAGAAATAGGAGCCCTTGAAACTCTTATCAGATAGTGACAACTAATAGCAAGAAATCGGAAATAAACGACTAAGAAACCGCAGTTTGACGTGAAAGCTAGAGAGAGAATGAGTGCGTGTAATAATTTGAACGACAAAACAGCAGCGTAACAGCGTAATTTTTCTCTAGGAAGAATCGAATGCAAAAAGTGAGCTCCCTACCCCTATTTATAGACAGGATAGAGGCAGGTAGGCAGTGGCTAATCCTAGGCGTCGAGCCACAACGGCTCGCCGTGAATATCGGAACGGTTGCTGCTCTTTTGGAGGCAGTTAGGGCTTCAGCGTTCGGGCGCCGCCAGCAAGCTAGGGTTTTCTTCATGGATCGCCTCGACACCGACCTGCTTAACCCCTCGATGGCGAGGCGCTTCGATCGTCGTCGGCGAGGCTTTGACTTAATCTCGCTGGCTTTGGTGAGTCAGTCTTCTGGGCTGGACTTGTTTGTACGAGCCGATTTTCCTATTGGGCCTGGGCTCATGGACTTGGCCCCAACAATAGCCCCTTTTGATTGCAGGGTTTGTCCGGGACAGGCCGTGGAATCAAAACTACGAGTTGAGGCTCGATACAGAGTGCGGAAATTCGAGGTGTCCAAGAGACTACCCTCGGGCCCGGGGGTTACTTCCTGAGAGAGTAACCCCGCTAGGGAGTAGCCGGGTACTACTCCTGGCCAATACGAAGGTTCTTGGGGAGCGCAAGCATATGACCGTGTGGGGGATACCAGGGTACCGTCCCACGGGCTAAAGCGTAAGTCCGGGGGTCACGCGTGTCAGAATCATTCCGGAGAACGTTCTCTTGCACGGAGCGGTGCTCCCATGCGTGCACTCTGTTTAGGCTCCGTAGAGCGTTGGCAGGGCGAGTTATAACGGATCGTAGGACACCTAGTGAGTTCCCAGGGGGAGACTTCACGTTCCCATAAATGGTGTTGATCGCGCTATAGTTCTCCCTGCTAGGGAATTTGGCTGCGTAGAGCTCTTTCCCGACGGGTCATTCCTGAGTCGTTCCTAGAGTCGACAGCAAACCTCGTGATGCCTCGGTATCGACCCTCTGCGACGGTTTTTTATTTGTGCCGCCTTGCCGATGGCAAGATCGTAATTTCGTTGATGTCTTGGGGCAAGTTGGAGGAGGTGAACGGTTTGTTCTTATAAATATGCGTTCGGCCCCTCACTTCATCACTTTCGCACTTTCTTCTTTCTGACGGTTTCTTTCCATCGCCTCCTGCTTCCGGCGACATTTTCCCGGCGATACTGTTCCGGGGTTCGCTCCTTTCGTTCTGTGTTCGGCCCTCGCTTCTTGTTCAGGTAATAACGATTCCTTTGCCTCTCTCCTTTTGAATTTGATTCCATCTGTTGGCGGTGGTGAGTGTTTCTTCGTGCGATTTGGATTTTGTGTAGTGTGTTGGGTATGGTCAATTTTGGTGCGGGTTCAGGTTCTCGTTCTTCTATATTCCCGGTCGAATAGTGGCTTTGTCTTCTAGGTTCTAGGTAGTGTGGTCTGCATGGAGTTTTATTTGCTTGCTTTCTTGGGGTCTCTGATCGATTTAGGCATTGGTGAATCGTGCTATAACGGACCATACGCGTGCGTTGTATCGCTTCATTGATCGCATTGGACGCATGGTTAGGGTGATTTAGGGGGAAGGATTATGCCCTAGTTGGTATTTGATTTCGCCCATTGCTTGTGGATTTCTTTAGCATGTCTGTTTGTTTCCCTTTATTACGATGCATGTTCCAGTTTGGCTACTCTCATGCTGTTGCTCTTTGGTTGTTGTGTGCATGGTTGAGTTGGTTGAAATGTGTACGTATTGTTATTCTGTTCTTGGATTGCGAGGTCTTTTCCCGATCCTTTGATCGCGTGAGTTTTCCAAGTGTTTTCGTTTCGCGGGAGACCTCAGTTTTTGTTGCGTCAATTTTCTTGTTTTTGGTGCCACGTGTGTTTCAGTTTAGTTTTTGTGTGATGGGGTCTTCGGTCGAGATTTGGGAGGAACCTTCTTTCTCCTCCGGCTCTACAGAGGTTGAGATCAGAGGATCGCCTCACGAACATGCGGCTGGTTCGTCGGGTCCCGAGGCGGGTCGGCTTGCTCGCGAGCCTCCCGTGGAGGACCTCGAGCCCGAAGAGATGTCCGAGGCAGGAGAGCATGAAGGCTTGGGAGAGGATGATGAGGCAGAAAGTGAGGGTTCGTTTGAACCTATTGAGGTGGATAGGTCATTTATCAAGAAGGACCAGATCATACTGGATGACCCAATGTGGATGGCAGTATCGCTCGCCACCGAGGATGACGTGAAGAGGTGCTCGATGGGCGTGGCGTGTCATAAAATGGTTTACACTCTTCCGGGTCGCAATGAGAGATGTGATCGCCCACCACGACCCGATGTGGTCGCTTTCTTTCTTTCGGTGATCCGGTACGGGATAGGGGTGCCCGCTCATGCCTTCTTTCGAGTTGTTCTTCAGTCGTATGGATTGGCTCCCTTCCAGCTTGCGCCGATTTCGTGGTGCTATATGCTCGGGACCGTACTGGTCTTCTTCGACGCTGGTCTTGGCTATCCGACCCTGCGCGAATGGCATTACTTGTATCGGTTGGGTCGATACTCAACCGGTTACTACTACTTTTCGAAGAGAGATTCGTTGGCCGAGGCGATGATTACTAAATGTGCCTAGAACACACCAAAGTGGAAAAATCAATGGGTGTGGCTGGAGATGAGTCAGACCGACCCTGAGTTTCTGGCTGAGGGCGGCGTGCCCATAAGTGCGGTTCTTGATTTGGAATGGCTTTTAACGTTCTTTTCTTTTTTGTGTTGTGCTTGACCTGTGTTTGTTGTTCTTGTAGGGTATAAGCAGACGGTTCTCACGTCTGAGGAGGACTCGAGGATCAAGATTGCCTATTCTCGAAAGAACCACACGTACACTTCGGTTCGCGGGAAGAGGAGCATTGGTGCTGACCATTGGTGCAATTCTAAAGGCAAGAAAGAGGCTCTACCAGCTGATATGGCCAGATTGAGCCCGCAAGACTTGTTGGCGGCCATGATGTCGCAGAAATGGCCTCGGGAGGTGAGTACTTATGCTCCTTCCGAGGATCAGCCCCCGAGGAAAAAGACGACTACTGAGCCTCTTCAAGTTGGTAGATCGCGAGGCTCGGGGTCGGTTCTGAAGACTGCTGTTGGCGATGGTTCGGGGACTCTGGTTACTCCTCCTTCGCCTTCGCGCAGGCCCTCGCCCCAAGGAAGGAGGATCGGGGCGAGCGGCGTAAGAAAAAGGTCCACGACTCGAGGGCTCGGTCGGAGCCGACTAGGCAGTCTGGTCATGGCGAACTTGTGCTCAGCGGCTCGGACCCGACCGACATAGCTTCCTCCACCACTGCTTACGCTATTCGGGTCAAGCGAATATTGGATGGGGAGATCAAGGCCGATGACTTCAATAGCGCTTATGCTCGGGAGGCCTTCACCATGGAGATGGTCATGCATAAGGTTAGGGATTTCCTCAAGTTTACATTTCGGTTCCTTTCGGAACTCATTCTTCTATTGTAGATGACTCGCAAATTTGCAATCTACACCAAGGGCTTGATTCGGTCTTTGGATTCCGCGAGCGAAGACGCTAGCCAATCTCGCAAGGAGCTCGCCATTGAGCGCAAGAAGAGGGCCGACCTGGCCGACAAGTATGCCTCGGTCTCGACCGAGCTCAAGAATTCAAGGCTAGAGGCCTCCTCTCTCCGCAGAAAATACGAGGAGGTGAAGAAAGAGAGGTCAGATCTCGAGCTTTGGAGCAAAGTGCTCGAGGATGAACTAAAAAAGGCTATGGACGAGTTCGAGGCCGCCTCCGCCAAAAAAGACATGCAGCTCGAGTCCTATAAGCTAAGGTTCAGAAGGGGCCAGGAGGAGAGGCTGAATGATCAGAAAAAGCACGAGACGGAGGTCGAGGCCTTGAAGGCAGGGACGGGGGTCGATATGGAACTTCTTGTGGCCAACCCTTCCTTCAAATCGACCTTCGATCTCTTGGTCAAAATGGTTACCGGCTCAATCTGCGCTCTCGTTGGCAGGAAGTGCCCTGACTTCGATTTGGGAAATATCACGCGTCCCCCGACCCCTCCATCTACCAGTACCGAGATGGTGGTGGTCGAGCCCGAGGCGGTGGTGAGTGAGCTAGAGCCAGTGGTTGTCGCTGAAGGTCAGGTCGGGGATGTTGATGCTTCGAAGAGCCTTGAAGAGAAGGAGGTCGATAGCTTCTTCGCCGACGGTGCAGAGGAGGAGGCCCAGAAGAAGGGGGATGGCGATGAGGCCGCTGCTTGAAAATTTCTTTTGATATCAGTTTGCTTTGTAATCGGATAATGACTCACATTTTTTGCTTTTGATTACTCTTTAGAATGTATGCTCGTCATTTTGCTCGTATGTTCTCCGTTTTTCAACATCTTTATTTTGCAAAATGTCGTATGCTTAATCATCTGAATACTCGTATGTTCGCCTCGTGTGTGGATGTTGCTCCCTTTGTTCTCTTTCAGTCGGTTTAAGCGAGTCGACTCAGGGGAATGCAGGGGGTCGGTACCGAGCAGTTGGGCTCATTGATGTCGACCCTCTGACTTAGCTGCGAGACGGGTGATAGGAGGTCAGGTTGGGCGATGCCTAGGCATCGCCCCTCCGACGCTCAAGTTAGTAAGGGTGTTTTGAATAAAGAATTGACAAAATGAAATGTAAAGATAAAGTAGAAATAGCGTATCTGTACACTAGTGATAGTATTTTTTCAAGTGTTTGATATTCCAACTGTTATGCACCCTTCTCCCCTCCAATGTTTCAAGCTGGTAAGCCCCGTGTCCTATTACTTTGGATACCTTGTAAGGGCCTTCCCAGTTAGGTGCTAGCTTTCCTGCTCCGGACTCTTTCGTGTTCTGGAACACCCTTCTTAGGACTAGATCTCCCTCTTGGAAGCTTCTAAGTTTTAGCTTCTTATTATAGAACCGTTCTACTTGTAGTCGTCGCCGGGAGGCCTTGACCGCAGCATCATCTTGTACCTCGTCTATGAGCTCGAGGTTTTTCTGAAGTAGGTCTAGGTTCTCCGGTTCGTCTGCAAATTCCACTCTCGAACTACGGGTGATGACCTCGACAGGCGTTACGGCCTCAATCCTGTATGCTAGTGAGAAAGGTGTGGCTCCGGTGGCGGTTCTTTGCGTGGTCCGATAGGACCAAAAGACTGTGGGGAGTTCTTCCACCTATCTGGACCCGTGTGGGCTCAACTTCTTCTTTAAGGTTGCAATTACTGTCTTGTTAGTGGACTCTGCTAGACCGTTTGCCTCGGGGTACCGGGGTGTTGAAAACACTAGTTTTATCCCGTAGGTGTTGCAGAAGGTGTGCATTCTTTCGCTGGCAAACTGTCGCCCGTTATCGGTACGTATTTCTTTTGGGATCCCGAAGCGGCATAGGACATGTTTCCATAGGAATTTGATAATCTCGAGGTCTTGGGTTCTTCCCAGCGTTTCACCCTCCACCCACTTGGTGAAGTAATCTGTTACCATTAGGATGTGGTCTTTTTGCCCGGTCCCTTTGGAAAGGGGTCCCACTAGATCCATACCCCAGACCATGAATGGCCAGGGGGTGATTGATTCGTGGAGTGGTTCTGCGTTCTTGTGAGTTGACGCTTCAAAACGCTGACAGCTGTCTGATAAGTGCGCTATTTCGTTCACTTATCTATGGATTTATAGGGTGTTTTTAGTAGATTGTAGTGTGTTTACTCCGAATTATAAGCATCGTAGTGTTTTTATGCCTGAGTTGTGTGTTATGCTTGAAAATGCAGGTTTTTGGAGTGAAAATTGGCTAAGTCCGGAATCTGGAGATTTTGGCCGAAGCCTCTATTTTGATCGACAGAAAGTGTGTTGATCGAAACAAAGGTATGTTGAAAAGGGAGAGCACGTCAAAATTCCAGCCGATCGACAGAAGAAGGCATCCTGTCGATCGACAGAATTTGTGTCGGTCGACAGGGATGTTTGTGTTGCCCAGTCGACAAAGCTGCTCGTGTTCGATTTCGAAGAGCCCATTTCGATCGACAGGATTTGTGTCGATCGAAATTCGGGTCGTTCTGAAGGAATTTATTATTTTTAAGTTATTTCCATGTTGGGACAATTAAACCTAGTATATATATGTTTGTTTAGGCGAATTTTCACATTCATGCAACTTTGGAGATTAGAACCCTAGAGTTTTTCTTGCCCTTGAATTGTTTTCGAATTTTGGTGAGATTGGACTCGAACCTTTGAAGATTGGATGCAATTACAAGGCTTTTTTTCTCTATGAAGTTGTGTTCCAGGTTTTATCTTTCCATATTTCTGTTTAACATGAATATGTGTAGGTAAACCCTTATTCAGATTCTAGGGTTTATGTGATTGTCTTGGATGCATGTTTAGGTGATTAAATCGATCAATATTTTTAATTGGTTTATCAATTCTTGTGCTTTTTCTTAATCTGATTAAATTGGCCATTTGATTAGGTTTTCACAATTAATTAATTTGAGACTGAAAAGTGAAAATTGGTTAATGGATTTAAGAATTGATAATATGGATTTTTATTTTGTCTGAAAAGAGGAATTTAATTCATAGGAATAAATCTGATGTTCTTTGGGAGTTGTCAATTTTTCTAGAAACCGAAAGGATATAGGAAATTGATAATCTACTTTATGAATTGCCAAACCTTGGAATTTGTAATATTTTCCTGATGTTCCACCAAATCTTTATTTTAAATTGATCGATGAAATTCCCTCACATGCTATCCTTGACATGAACTTGCCCTGGAATCTGATCTTTTCTCTAGTGTTTTAAAACCCGATTTTAATTATCTGTTTTACTTTAATTTTCTTGCAAAAGTTAATTTTAAATTTCAAAACCCTTTCAAATTTCTGTCTACTTAGACAACAAACCGAAAGCAAATGATTCAGTATATGAGATGTTCGCTTTTACAATCTCTTTGGGACGATAATTTTAACTTGTCACTATACTATAAAAAATCATTATAAAAAAATAGTGATCACTGTCGCATCTTTTAACGTAATCGGTGGCGTCCTTCTTGAGGGTATGCCAATAAAATCCGGCGGTGATCGTATTATGGGACAGCGATCGAGCCCCGGCATGATTCCCGCAATCACCTTCGTAAATCTCTACGAGTACGTTCTCAATCTCTGGCGTGGCGATGCATCGGAGGAGGGGACCCCCGAACGATCGCCGATGCAGCTTGTTATTGATTAGGACGAATCTAGCGGCCAGCCTTTCTATCTTTGCCAATTCCTTTCTATCGCCAGCCTGGGTTTCTCCAGTCAAGTGCTGGATAAGTGGAAGGCTCCAGTCGTCTCCGTCGTGGCTGATAGGTGCAACATTGTTTTGGGTGGAGACAGATGGTGCTAGCAGCTAGACCTCGGGGATCGATCGGATGCTCTGGGAGGAGCTGGTGGTAGCCAGATTTGCCAAGGCATCTGCCCGGGCGTTGGACTCTCGGGGGACATGGCGGAGGTCTCATTCGTCCATCTTCTCCTTCAAACTCTCGATCAGGGAGTGATATAGCTTCAGGCATTCCTCCTTTACGGCATAAGTGCCATCCAGTTGGTTGACTACTAGCTGGGAGTCGCTTTCCGTGCGGACTCTATGAGCCCCGAATTCTAAGGCTAGTTGTATCCCTTGGACGAGCACCTCATATTCGACCTCGTTGTTTGTTGTCAGGAAGTCTAGCCGGACTGCCCGTTCGTAGTTTTTTTCGTGTGGATCCGTCAGAACTATTCTGGCCCCGTTGTTGTGCACGTTGCTGGCTCCATTAATTTTTAAGGACCATACCCCGACATCCACATCGGTCTTTGTCATGTGTGCCACTTCACGTTCCGCCTTGAGTTGCAAGTTTGTAGAAAAGTCAGCAATGAAGTCAGCTAAGACTTGTGACTTAATGGCGGTCCTTGGCTCGTACTGGATCCCATGGCCACCTACTTCGACGGCCCACTTGAGCAGTCTTCCCGATAGGTCGGGCTTGGACAGTACGACCCTTATGGGATAGGCCGTAATCACCTTGATGGGGTGTGCTTCGAAGTACGGTCGCAGTTTTCGAGCGGTGTTAACGAGGGCCAATGCTAGTTTCTCTAGAGCGGTGTATCGGGTTTCTGCATCCAGTAGGGATTTGCTGGCGTAGTGCACTGGGTGTTTTTTGCCATCCATTTCACGTACTAGCACGGCTCCGACCGCGTGGTCTGAATCTGATAAGTAGAGCAATAGAGTTTCGCCGTCAATCGGTTTGGATAACAGCGGCGGGCTGGCCAGATAAGCTTTTAGTTCCTCTAGCGCCTTTGCACATTCTTCAGTCCATTCAAACCGTTTCCCTTTCTGCAATATGCCGAAGAAAGAATGGGTTCTTTCAGAGTAGCGCGATATGAAGCGACTGAGGGCCGCGAGACGCCCAGTTAGTTTCTGGACTTCTTTTGGCGACCTTGGATGCTCTATGTTCTGTATAGCCCGGATCTGCGTAGGGTCTGCCTCGATCCTCTTTGGGTTACTATGTGGCCGAGGAACTTGCCGGAGGACACCCCGAACGAGCATTTTGCCGGGTTTAGTTTCATGTTGTATTTTTCCAAGGTCTGTAAAGCGTCCTCCAGATGTGCTACGTGATCCCGTGAGCTGAGCGATTTGATGAGCATGTCGTCGATGTAGACTTCCATCGTCTTTCCTATCTTTTCTTTGAACATGGAGTTAATGAGGCGCTGGTATGTTGATGCTGCGTTCTTTAGTTGAAAGGGCATCACCTTGTAGCAGTAAATGCCCTGGCTGGTGATGAAGGCGGTCTTCTCTTGATCCTCAGGGTGCATCTGGATCTGGTTATATCCTGAGAAGGCATCCATAAAGCTTAGCAGCTCGTGACCCGCTGTTGCATTGACTATGGCGTCGATGTGTGGCAGGGGATAGGGGTCCTTCGGGCAAGCCTTGTTCAGGTCTGTGAAGTCGTTGCAAACCTGATTCTTGCCATTTTTCTTCTTGACGACGACCATGTTGGCGAGCCAGGTAGGGTAATGTACCTCTCGGACTGACCCGGTATCAATGAGTTTCTGTACTTCCTCATTTATTGCCTGATTCTTTTCAGCAGAGAACTTTCGCCTCCGTTGCTGTATCGGCCTGCTGTTGGGGTCGACTTGGAGACGGTGTGTGATGACTGATGGATCGATTCCGGTCATATCCCAGTGCGACCAAGCGAATATATGGGTTTTGCCTCGAAGGAACTCTATAAGGGCACTCCTAACATCGAGAGGAAGCTCTGCTCCTATGAAGGTGGTACGAGCTGGATCTGACTCATCGATAGTAACTTCTTCAAGCTCCTCGGCTGCTGGTCGAGAAGCTGAGGTCGACAGCGAACCGTGCTGCTGTGCGCAGACGGCTCGAAAACTGGCGTAGTAACAGTCCCTCGAAGCTTTCTGCTCGCCCTTGATTCTTTGGATTCCCCATGGGGTGGGGAATTTGAGCACCTGGTGGTATGACGAAGAGATTGCCTTAAGTTCGTGGATCCTATGCCTTCCCAAGATATCATTATGCGCAGAAACGACATCCACGACTTGGAACTTTACATCTAGGTTCAGACCCCCGCAATACATAGGTAATGTGATTTCTCCCACAGTTCGTTGTTGGTCCCCGTTGAAACCATAGAGGGTCATGGTCACCGGATCTATCTTGCCTATGGGGATTTGCATCTCCTTCAGGGTTCGGACAAACATGATGTTCGCTGAGCTGTCGTTATCCACAAGCAGCCTCTTTACCTGGCAATTTGAGATTAGGAGCTATATTACGAGCACGTTGTGGTGTGGATGAACAAGCCCTGGCATATCCTCGAAAGTGAACTCGATCGCTTCGTGTGATTGTGCGGAGTTAATGTGGTGGACCCCTTGATTTAGGACCCGGCGAGCTCTTTTTGCTGCTAAACGTGATCTTCCACTGATCTATGACCCCCCGACTATGACATGGATAGTCTGTTCGGCGGGAGGTGGCTTGTTCTGAGGTTCTGTATTTGCGGTAGGGTTGGTCTGCCGGCCCCTTGTTCATGTATTTTTCCCTTTGTTGGTTAGGTACTCAGTAAGGAAACCTTTCTTCAGAAGTTCGAGGACCTCCAGACGTAGTGCTTGGCATTCCTCGGTTCTATGGCCGTGGTCATTATGGAAGCCACATAATTTGTTTGCATCTCGTGCCTTAGGGTCGGACTTCATCTTGGCTGGCCATTTCACGGCGGCACCGAGCCCCTTGAGTACGTTGTTGACCAGATAATTTTGGTCGATGTTAAGGCTATAGGGCACTTCGCCGGCTCGCGATGTTCGACTATAAGGGTGATCTCGTCGGGACCGACGTTCGTTCTTGAAGTCCTTTCGATCTACATACCTCGAGCTCGAGGAGCTTGTCCTTGGTTGATCCCGATATTGATTAGCTAGCTCGTAAACTTTTTGCTCATTCAGCCACGCGATACGGTTCGGCTCGTCCTCCTCCCTATTAATCTCGGCCCAGGCCTGTGAGAGAACCGAATCCATGTCGTAGCAGGGGTGGCTCGTCAGGTCGCGGTAAAGCTTAGAAGACACGTCTAAGCCATTCTTGAAAGCGAAGACAGCTGTCAGGGGCGGACAGTTCGGTATCGAAACGAGCTCGTGATTGAAGCGCCCGACGTACGATCTTAGTGACTCTCCTTTCTTTATGTGTATGCTGTTAAGCTCATCGGGGTGCTTCGCCACACGTCTGCAATTGGAGTATTGCTTCCTGAAGGCCATATGGAGTTCGGAGAACGTCGAGAAGGAGCACCTCGGTTGGTTGACGAACCACTGGAGAGCTGGGCCGGTAAGGTTGGACCCGAAGCTCTTGCACATGCACGCCTCGCGAAGTTCGCCTGGGATCGAAGTGGTTAGCATTTTCTGTTTGTAGAGAGCGATATGATCCTCCGGGTGGGTTGTTCCGTCGTAGAGTTGGAACGATGGTGGCACGAATCTCGCTGGGACATCTGTATTGGTGATGTCGGGTGTGAAAGGTGAGTCGGCATAGCTGTCGCGTGGTATCAAAGCATCCGGTGGATCACTCCCGGGATCCAGGAGATGAGTTTTTCAAAGTTCACCATTCGAGCTTTGAGGCGCTTCTCGTACTCGGTGACGAGGCGCCCGGGTGGCCTGTTGGTCGTCGCTCTTGAAGGTCTACTCCCGAGATCCAGCCCTGCGGGTGTGCCCAAGTCGACAACTTCGTCCAGATCGTGGGCCAAATTTCTGCGAGGATCGGTGGCCTTTCCGCCGGTGGTCGGCTCCTCCACGATCGGCTGGCTTTTGAGTGCGCTTTCCTTGCGGAGCTGATTGTTTTCCCTTCGTAGGGCGTGATTTGTGTCGTGCAACTCCATAATCCTGGAGTCCATCTCCTTCACACGCTTCTAGTTTTCCTCAGATTCCTCAGCTAGCCGCGCGAGGATCGAGTTCAACAAGTCGGGAGGCACGGCTTGCGCGCCACTGGTTTGCAAGGTCTGCTGAACCAATTCGTGTACGGGAATGAGACTCCTCGACCCAGTAGGCCCCGCTGGGGGAGCTCCTGCTGGCTTCCTACCTTGATTCACCGATTTCTCGTTAGTGCCTGCCATTGAATCAAAGAAAAAGAAAGAGAGAGTAGTCTCAAGGGCCCCACGGTGGGCGCCAAATGTTGAGGTTCGAATTTCAGAGAAATAGGAGCCCTTGAAACTCTTATCAGATAGTGACAACTAATAGCAAGAAATCGGAAATAAACAACTAAGAAACCGCAGTTTGACGTGAAAGCTAGAGAGAGAATAAGTGCGTGTAATAATTTGAACGACAAAACAGCAGCGTAACATCGTAATTTTTCTCTAGGAAGAATCGAATGCAAAAAATGAGCTCCCAGCCCCTATTTATAGACAGCAGGTAGGCAGTGGCTAACCCTAGGCGTCGAGCCGCAACGGCTCGCCGTGAATATCGGAACGGTTGCTGCTCTTTCGGAGGCAGTTAGGGCTTCAGCGTTCGGGCACCGCAGCAAGCTAGGGTTTTCTTCATGGATCGCCTCGACACCGACCTGCTTAACCCCTCGATGGCGAGGCGCTTCGATCATCATCGGCGAGGCTTTGACTTAATCTCGCTGGCTTTGGTGAGTCAGTCTTCTGGGCTGGACTTGTTTGTACGGGCCGATTTTCCTATTGGGCCTGGGCTCATGGACTTGGCCCCAACAATTATTATTATTATTATTATTATTATTATTATTATTATTATTATATACTCCTTCTGTCTCGCTTTAGTTATCCCGATTAGACCGAGCACAATAACTAACGAATGTGATTGTAAAATGAATTGAGTAATATTAATGTTATATTATTGGGTGTGAAAAGGTTACTTTTTTTTAGAAATGAGACTAATGAATTGAGACAAACAAAAAAGGAAAATGAAACAATTAAATTGAGATGAAAATAATATTAATTAAAATTAATTTATATGATTATCTTTATATGACAATATTTAGAGGAAGAAGATATTGGACTCAAGAAATATTGTTGAATTCAATGTTAATATAAAGAGTACAATTGAGAGAAATAAGGAAACTAATTATACTAAATAAAAAGAAACAAATAGTAGAAAATCTTCTAGATATCAAAATATATGATATAGAATATCATATCCGAACACCCCCTCAAGCGAGAGTTAGAGAAGGAGAGACACGAAGCTTGCGTCGGAAGAACTCGAACAGCGGACGGGACAATCCTTTTGTGAAGATGTCCACCAGTTGGAGAGGAGAAGGAACAAAAGAAATAGCAAGTTTTTTAGCATTTATGAGTTCGCGAACAAAGTGATAGTCAATGTCAATATGCTTCGCACGTTTGTGAGAGATAGAATTCTGACTGAGAAACAATGAACAATTGTTGTCACAAAAAATCTGCGGGATAGAAGCAATAGGCAAGTGAAGTTTGTGAATCATTTAAGAGAGCCAGATGACTTAAGCAGAGGTATTAGCAAGGGCCTGATACTCAGATTCACAACTGGATCGTGCGACAGTAGGTTGCTTCTTAGAACTCCGAAACACAAAATTTCCTACAAAAAATAGCATAACCATATGTAGATCGTCGTGTCTTAAGATAACGAGCCCAGTCTGCACCAGAATAAACTACAAGATTGCAAGAAACACCACGGGAGAAGGATAAACCATGATTGATGGTGCCCTTGACATAGCGTAAGATCCATTTGACAACTTGATAATTGACTGACCATGTTGACAGCGAAAGATAAACCCAACTGAGTAATGGTTAAATATTGCAGTGCACCCACAATAGAGCGATATTCAGAACAATTGGGATGAGGAAAATCGTCGCTGGCAAGAGATAAACCAGTAGCAAGAGGCGTAGATGTGGGCTTGAAATCAAACATGTCATACTGCTTGATCACTATAAAATCTACAAATAAATTATAGCAACAGTGGCAAATAAAATTTATAACTTAAGTTGAACCCAAGGGAATTGGATCACTGTAAAATTCTACAGATTAATTGCAGACACAGTGGAAAATAAATTTATAAGAGTACCTTAAGGTTGTCGAACCCAGAGGAATTGTATAATGAAATTATTTTATATACTAGCTATAATCCTAAGACCTATTGTTTGAGTAAACAGAAAATCAGGGTTTTGAGTTTAAAAAGTAAAGATAGCAATGCGAAGAATTAAAGAGTTTGGAAAATCAAATTAAAGGGACACAGACTCTAGGACGAAATATCAATTAAAATACGTATAATTAATTAACTTGCTTTGGTGGGAAATCATAATATACTATAACTTCTGGGTCGGACAATTATAGCTTAGATTACTAGCATGTGAATGTATATGCTTTGTCGGCCTCAATAACACAATATTAATCAACCTTTCATAAATCCACAGATTAACCCTACAATCACTATCTTCCCCTAGGACAGATTGTTAATTGTATTCGAATTCCTTTTCCTGTTATTAATTTTCTCTTTTCAGTCCTTCAATTAATAACTGTAAACCTAGAATTAATGCTATCTCTCGATCTGATTAACGGTTCGGTCAGTTTTTCGGGTTGGTTCGATTTTTGCTCACCCTTATTTGTTAGCTTCAGAACAACAAGAACATCCAATAAAACAATAGAACTCAAAAGGTGAGATTTACCGGTATGAGAAATAGCGAGTCGATCACCATTACCTACAATCACACCATCATTGACAGTATAAGTTTTAGTGGAATCAACTACCGAAGGATCAAGAGTCATGTGGACTAAAGCTTCGGAGTCAAGATACCAATCGGAGAGAGGCACCGATGGTGAGATCGAACATCCAATAGAGAAGGACTTAACAAGATTTGCAGTAATGGTCTGTGTGTAATGCTTAAGACATGAGTTAGCATAATGTCCATCTTAACGGCAGATTTGGCAGCGCGGGGTGCGGCGACCATGGTTGCACCTTTGACGTTGATTATTGCCACGGCTATGATCGGAAGTTGGGTGCTACTGTTGTCCTTAGAAGGCAACCGGTGCAGTCGAGGAAGGTTGGTGAGAATCCTAAAAAAGAGAGAATCTTTCATCCTTTGAAAGTAAATCCTGAAAGGTGGGTAGCGGCGTGAGCACCATTTGAGCTACAGCAAAGCCGGAGAACGATGGACCAAGACCCCGAAGAAACTAGTAGGCCTTGTCTGTATCGTCGACAGGGCGGCTGATGGCTGCGAGTTGATCACACAAAACTTTGAACTGTCTACCATATTCAGTGATCGAACAATCACCTCTCTTAACCAATTGAAGATCATCCTTCAAGCAAATTTCACGAGACTTTGAAGAATGGCTGAAGGCAGCTTTAAGCGCCATCGATAAAGCGCAAGCAATAATATAGCCAAGAGCCTCGGGCATGGTCTCTTCGGACAAACAAGAAAGTAAGAGACTTAATAAACGTTGATCAGTGGTGCGCAATGCATCGTACGCATGATTTGGAGTGGGAACGCCAACAGTGTTTGTAGTGGTTTGTGGCGGTTGCAAGCTTGGTACTGTCGATATGGCCGAGCAAGTTTTTTCAGGAAAGAAGCGTGTGGACTTGGTTTTTCCAAAGCAAATGATTTGATGATGAGAGTTTTATGGTGAGCATGTGAATAAAAGAGGAGAAGGGAAGAGTTTCGGAGTCGGCCATGGTAATCGACAATGAGGGGAGGAAGAATTAGGGTGAGGATCGAACACTGCTGATACCAAGTCAATATTTGATGGAAGATGATATTCGACTCAAGAAATATTGTATTACTCAATGTGAATATAAAGAGTACAACTGAGAGAAATAAGGGAAGTAACTATACTAAATAATAGAAAACTTCTAGTATAAAAACATATGGTATAAAATATTATATCCGAACACTATATTTGCATTAGCATACAAGTATGTAGAATACGTTAGGCCCTACTCGGATTATCATATAAGACCTAATGCCTAGTCGTTTAGACGGAGTCTAGACGATTTCTAGGCGGCGCACCTAAACGACTAACATATTTTTTTATATTTTCATACTATAAATATAAAATATTAAAGATAAGAGTAAATTTTAGCCAAATTATTCTCAAAGTTTAAATATCCTTAAAAATAATAATATAATATCAATATCAAACAATAAATATTTCAAGAGTTAAAATTATATGAAGAAAAATAGATAATGTCAAAACAAAATTACCAAAATTATATTAATCCTTATATTCAAATTCTTTGTTGCAAAACATATAATACGGTTTTAAAATGTGAATAGTGGAAAAAATATATCGGTTATTCTATTTAATATTTTCTTTCTAATTTATGTATGTTCTTACAATTTTTTTTCAAATTACCGTATAGACCTGCTTAGCCCGTACAAAAATTTGTATAACCCACACAGAAGTTCGCATATTATGTATAATCGTTGCGTATAATTTTATAAACGTACAATAGAGTTGTACAAGGAGTTTTTGAAATTGGCGGTGGCTACCTAACGTATAGGTGGTCTCTTAGACCGTATTTTATACAGCAATACTAGCACATATTAGAGATCAATGGTAGCCTATCATTTCAAATATCTTAAACTAACAAAATTAGAAAATGTGACAAATTCCTACTGATTAGATTAGTGTCGTAGTTTAGGCCAAATTATTTGGCCACCAAATTATTGGAAGGTTGTGAGAATGCTTCCAACAACACGCAACTGGTTTTGCATTTCGACAATCACTTTGATTGAGATTTATTCTCTTAATTCATAACTAATTTTACACGCCCATGAAGTGCTCCACGCCAAAATTTAATAATTTACTAGATTTGGCGCGAACAAATATTTTTCAAAATAATATAGAAATAATTGTATTCATAATTATAAATATTATGGTGAATAATATTATTCATTTATTGAATGATAACTTATGTTTGTCTTGTATATAAATAATTACATAGAGAATTTTCATATTTTAGTAAATATATTATAGTAGTTTGCTTAAAAAATATTGATTACATATTATATAAAAATATATGATAAATACTAAACTTGTCTAATAAATTTTCACTACATATATTAATTATTTAGATTTGAATTTTCTAATTTAATGAAGTTTTAAATAGATAAAATAAATTTAACATATTTTTCTGAAAATTTGATTTTATTTTTATTTAATTTAATTTTTCCCATTTGATGAAATATAGAGAAGATAAAATGAAGAGAATTGTTTCTAAAAATTTGATTTGTTTTCTTTTAATGATGTATATAGGAGATAAAATGACGAGAACTGAAATAATTTTTCCGAAAAATTGATTTTATTTTTATTTAATTTAATTTTTTCCATTTAATGAGGTATAGAGGAGATAAAATGAAGAGAACTGTTTCTAAAATTTTGATTTTTTTTTGTTTAATGATGTATATAGGAGATAAAATGAAGAGAATTGAAATCATTTTTTTCGAAAAGTTAATTTTATTTTTATTTAATTTATTTTATAATGAACAATAATTGAGATAAAATGAAGAATGATTAAGATATAATGAACAACTGCTAAGATAAAATGTATGTCACGTATAACATCAAAATTCACATCGAATTTATTTTATAATGAATCACATTTGAGATAAAATGAAGAATAACTAAGATATAATGAAGAACTGCTATGATAAAATGCATGTTACGTGTAACATCAAAATTCAAATCAAATTTATTTTAAAATGATTCGCAATTGAGATAAAATGAAGTATAACTAAGATAAAATGAAGTATATAATACATAAAATGAACAAAACACAACTTTTGCGCCCTGTACGTTCATAATGACTATGTTGCCCTTCAATGAAGTAAAATGAGGATATTATGCCGCTTTTTTTGTTAAAGCTCTTATATAATCTGGATCGTTGATGTTGTCAAATCTATGGACGAGATTTATTCTCATTTCTCATGATAAGGGCTATTCTCACCAGATCAGCCCCTATATATATATATATATATATAAAGATATATTACATACTTTAATCATCAACTAATAATTACAAAAATATTATTAGTTTATTTAAATTTTTTATTTCAAGTTGGACACATTTTTAAATAATTTAAGAGGAAAAAATGTAAAATTATTTTAATACATTATATAGATTAGTATTGTACGACATTACTATAGGTACCTTGTCCAATCTAAATACAACCACAAAGAAGAATATACAGTAAAGGAATAACGGTAATGAGTCATGAGACAGCAGCTTAAAACACAAGGAACTAAACCAACAGATTCTTGCCTTGTCAATCCTTGCTGGCTCCTTCCACCTCACATACTTATCCTTATTTTCACCACCATTTGCAACTTCAACAACTCCCCCTCTTCCATCATCCCTAGATTTACTGATTCAACCAAACACTACTTTCTCTGACATCTCTCTCACCTACAAATTAAATTACCACTAGCTGGATCTCTAAACATTTGCACAACATTCAAGACCCACCAGAATATCAACGCTCCCTCCTAAAAGAAATGATTTCAATGATCAGATCAATTTTACTTACCATAAGGATTCAATGGAAACCAAGAAAATCCAACTTACAGCAAATGGGAACATTAACTCTTACATTCCACATCCAACTAATGAAGAAAGAAACTATCTTAATTGCACCCAAAAAGCAAAAATCCTAGCATTACGAAATGTAGCAATATTTGAAACACCATGTAAAGAATAAACAATAAATGGAAAATACAACTAACAAATGAAACTATTAGCAATTCAGCCGTACTTTTTCTTGTGGATTAACCAAAAAGATCAAACTGTAAACTAACGTTCGCTAAGTTCAATTCCAATTGGCAAAAAATTACAAATATAAAAGGGGGAATATGGTGTTTCGTGTTCAATACTTTCATATGAAGAAATTGAGTGCGGCAAATGATCAAACAGCATATCTGCCTTCTGAGTGTTAATATATTTTTCGAATAAAATAAAGGGTATTAAAAAATCTTTTACCAATGTTTATAATTATAATATATATTTTTTTTCAATCTTTTCATAAGAATCTATGCATTTAATTTTAATTGTACGCATAGAAGTTTATAATATTGTAACTACAATATTCCAACTGCTGCTTTTGTTGTAGCGTTCCAAGTCAAACGAATTGGACTTTTGTTTTGACAATTCATATAAATTAATGTTTTCTTTTTTTTGTCATTGTAGAGATAAAATGATGTTAACAGACACAAATTCTATTGCAACCCGATTTCTAAAACGTTGATAGTATTACTTGTTATTTCTACTCACAGCTTCCAAAATTCTATTCCTTACTGCTATAAAAAAAATTGTTTCATTACAGTTTTGATAAATAATATTGGGATTACAAAATAAAATAAAATATGATGTTATTGTTTTAAAAATAAGTATAAAAGATATAGTATGAGAGCGAAATTTATGTAGCTACCATGGATAAATTAAAATGTTATGTTGGGTATCAGGCCGCTAGTTCTGGATTTACAACCGGTTCTTGTCGGACCCCGACCAGACTCAAATCGAGCCCAGTTTCCACGCGCTAGGGTTCGAACCCTCTAGCTCTTCAAGCTTGGACCCTCGAACGCTGGATCTTGAACTTCTGGCCTCCAAGGAACGTGAACAGGTGCCCGATGCCTTGCTACACTTAGATCGCGACAAAGATTGGCTCAGAAGTCACCTCTGTGTGGTTCTTTGTCGTCCAGTCGGCCGCGAAAGGGAAACTATGGGTGAAGACTTCTCTGGCTACTCACAGGCTCACAGGATCTCTCACAGGGAACCATTTTCAGGCCACGAAAGAATCGGAAAAGGAAGAGAGAAGGCAGAGCGAAGAAAAGAGAAAAGAAGAAGAGTCGTGCGGCGCAGATAGGGCTAGGGTTTCAAGTGATACGCAAAGTATCGGATCAGGAGAGATATATATATACAAGCGGGTCGGACAAAATAACCGCTCCAACAAACTCCGATCCAAAACCCACACCAGAATCCAATCCATAAACCGGGGCAAGATAATATTGGGCTCGGGATTAATAAAGGTTGGGCTGGAATAGCTTACAGGGTCAACACATCTCACAATCTCCACCTTGTTGGCCGGGGTTGCAAAGATAATCCACTTATTAAGGATGTCATCATCGCCATGTTGCCTAGCTATTCTTGTACTAGGACTTTCTTGGGCAAGGCAAGAGGCACACTGTGTCACGTAAGTCTAGTACCTGCACTAGCCAAAAAAAACCCAAGTTCAGAAGTTGTTCCACAAAAAAGAAACAACACACACAAAGTTAATGTAATTAGTAATCAAGCAATGCAGAAATAAGACCAGCTAATCAAGTGAAACATATAGGTCTCAATCAATCATCAAAGTTAAGCAATTTCTGACATGAGGTAAACTTTTCAAAAGGTAAACACTTAGTGCCCATATCAACAGGATTAAACTCAGATGCAATCTTTTGTAATGAAATAATTCCCTTTTCCACAATATCTCTAATGAAATGAAAGCGAACATCTATATGTTTAGTCCTATCATGATAGACAGGATTCTTAAATAACTGTATAGCAGACTGAGAATCAGAGAACACAGTAGGTTTCATGTTCAAAAATTTAATTTCAGAAAGCAAACCCTTAAGCCATATGGCTTCCTTACAAGCATCTGTAATGGCTATGTACTCAGATTCAGTAGTAGACAGGGCAACTATGGGTTGTAATTGAGATTTCCAACTCACACATGCACCACACAAAGTAAATACATAAGAAGTTGTTGATTTTCTATTGTCCCTATCATTGGCATAGTTGGAGTCTACATATCCCACAAGTTTCACACCTTCAGGGCACTTAGCAAATTTTAAACCCATGTGTTGTGTGTGCTTAAGGTATCTGAGAGCTTCCCAATGAGGCTTACTAGGGTTTGACATGTATCAACTCAGAATGCTCCCAGAATAGGCAATGTCAGGCCTCGTGCTTACCATGAGGTACATGACAGAGCCAACAACATTTGTATAAGGTACACATTTCATATCATTCATTTCAGAAGCAGTCTTGGGAGACTGTTCCTTACTTAGCAGAAAATGGGAGGCCAAATGAACATTCACAGGCTTAGCATTGTTCAAGGAGGATTCAGACAAAATCTTAGCAACAGAAGCAGATTGGTTAAGAGTAAGTACACATTTAGACCTATCTCTAATTATATCCATTCCTAAAATTCTCCTAGCATTACCAAGATCTTTCATTTTAAAATGCCTGCAGAGATGGTCCTGAACTTGATTAATAGATTCCATACTAAGGTTGATTATTAACATGTCATCCACATAAAGTAGTAAGAAGGTAGGCAGGTTATGTTCATACTTATAGTAGAGACAGTGGTCATGTATGCTTCTCACAAATTTAAGAGACTTAATGACATTATCAAATTTAATATTCCATTGTCTTGGGGATTGTTTAAGGCCATACAAAGCCTTTTTCAAAAGGCACACATGGCTAGGACACTTAGAGTCACAGAAACCCTCTGGTAGATTCATGAAAATATTCACATCAATATCACCATAGATGCATTAGTGACATTCATTTGCACAAGTTCCCAATTAAAGTGAGCAACTAAAGCAAGCATGATCCTAACAGTGGTGAATTTTACTAAAGGGGCAAAAATTTCACTGTAATCAATCCCTTCCTTTTGAGTAAACCCCTTGGCCACAAGTCGGGCCTTATATCTAACAAATTTTCCATCAAATTTGATTTTATATAACCATTTGCAATCAACCACAGACATGTTACTGGCCCTAGGGACTAAGGTCCAAGTTTTATTTTCATGCAGACTATTAATCTCTTCTTGCATTGCATTTTGCCACAATTTAGAGTTAGGTGATTTAAGAGCTTGTTTAAAAGTCTTAGGTTCATCTCCATCTAACTCTTCAAACACATGTAAGGCATGCATAGACAATTCATACTCATTAAACTTCCTATTGCTAGTGATCTGTCTCCTAGTTCTATCTCTGGCCAAACTGTAATTATTCAAGTCATGAGTATTAGGAGCTTCACCTTGATCAGAAAATTCAGGACATTCATTATCATCAACATTAGTATTAGGCAGAACACAATTAGTTTCAGCATGTTGAGGATTATCTTCCCCTTGAATGTTATCAATTTTATCAAGTTTAGGAGGCTCCACCTCACTAGAAGTACCATCATGCATGAAAGGGGGTTCAGATCCTGTAAAACAAGGTCTTCTTCATTAAAGGTTATATCTCTACTTATTATAACCTTATAATCTATATCAGTGATATCCCGGACTCTATAACCCTTAGTTCCCTCTGGGTATCCTAAGAAGACACATTTTTTAGCTCTAGGATCAAGCTTATCCCCCTTTCGGTGTACATAAACAGCACAACCAAACACTCTAAGGTGTGACAGATCCAATTGCTTATTAGTGAATACGGATTCTGGGCATCTACCCTTCAAAGGAACTGATGGAGATCTATTGATTAAGTATGTGGCAGTCATAACAACTTCCCCCCAGAAAGACTTATCCACCCCACTGATTGACATCAAGCACCTAACTCTCTCTAGGATGGTTCTATTCATTCTTTCTGCTATACCATTCTGCTGGGGAGAGTAGGGCACAATTCTATGTCTTTTAATGCCACATTCTTCACAAAGATCATTCATTTGAGTGTTACAAAACTCAAGTCCATTGTCTGTCCTAAGAACTTTTATCTTTTTACCAGTTTGATTCTTCCAGGTTTTAAATTGGTAAAACACATCAGATTTCTGGCTCAAGAGGAATACCCACACCTTCCTAGAGTAGTCATCTATAACTGAAAGGAAATATCTTTTTCCACCCCGAGTTGGTTCACTAGAAGGACCCCACACATTTGCATGAAGGTATTCCAATATAGATGTACTCCTAGGGGAATTAGGTGGTGTGTGTGCTGGAAAAGTAACCCTACTTTGTTTGCCTAACACACAGTGCTCACAGAAAGGCACAGGGGAAACATCATCATTACCAAATAACCCCTCCTTCTTAAGAATCTCTAAACCCTTATTGCTCATGTGGCCTAACCTTCTATGCCGCAGTATAGACAAATTAGGATTAGAATAATAGTGTTGGCATAATTCACAAGTTCAGCAGTGCAAACATACAAGTTATTCCTTTTAACAGCCTTGAAAATTATTAAAGAGCCTTGCAGAATTTTCATCAAACCCTTACCCCGTTTACCCTCTAAACTATCATCTTCAAGAGCAGAGCACGAAAGAAGGTTAAAACATAATTCTGGCACATATCTAACATGTTTCAGAGTGTACATGCAACCATCATTAAACTTTAGTATTATGTCTCCTATGCCTTCTACTTTACATTTCTTTTCATTTGCAAGTAGGATGTAACCTTTTTCAACATGTTTCATGTTTGCAAATAGATGTTTATGAGGAGTAATATGGTATGTACGCCCAGAATAAATAATCCAGTCATTAGCACAAAGCTTATCGGAGCAGGAGTAGGCAGATGGTAAGGGATTTAAGCATTCAACATTAGAATCCAAGCATTCAGTGGTATTTTTCAGGCAATCAGAGGCAGAATTCAAACAATCAGGAACAGAATTTATGCAGTCAGAAGAATATTCCATATAGACATCCCCTAACCTATCTCCCTTAGCAGAGTTAACATTAGAGTTACTGATTTCTCCCTTTTCTCTCTTAGGCTTAGAACATTGCCTAGCATAATGGCCATATTCCCCACAGTTATAACATTTCCTTCCCCTTGATCTTGATTTTGACCTATTTCTATTATCATAAACAGGTCTCTTTCCATCCTTAGCATTATCAGGGTCACTACTTCTATTATTTCTATCATTCCTGGTTTTGGATCTACCCCTAACATGTAGAATCTCATTATTATTATTACTGTTATCTCTATTCCTAGTTCTACCACGTTTGAGATCTTGCTCCTTACTTTTTAAACCGCACATAACAGTCTCTAGGGTGATAGAGTCCCTACCATACTTAATGGCATATTTCACATCATTGTAGGAATCAGGTATGGCATTTAGTAAGGCTATGGGGGCATATTCATCAATGTGTTCGTCACCAGTCAACTTAATATCCTGGATTAGTTTATTAAACACATCTAAGTTTTCTTCTATGTCGTTGTTTAGGTCTAGTTTAAACCTAAAGAATGTCTCTAGAAGGTACATTTTGCTAGGAAGAGATGTTTCAGTGACTAGAGTTTCTAGCTTATCCCATAGTTCCTTAGCGGTATTAATTTTCCTATTTTTCTAAGCACAGAGTCAGAAAGATTTAGAATAATAATGGATCTAGCCAATTCATCCATTTCTACACGTTTTTCAGGGGTATCATTATCATTATAATCAGCAGTAATGGCCCTTAACACTTTTTGTTGAATCATTATGCATTGTATCTTTTGTTTCCAAATTGAAAAGTCGGTTTTTCCATTAAATGGAGTCATACCATGTGAATTCACACCAGACAACATGATTGACAGGAAATTTAACACACAGGAAAACCACTCTAACAAATTTAATGAAAATTATTCTTCATAGTTTAAAGCCGGATGATTCAGAGAAACAAACAATGCAGATCAAGTTATCACAGAAGATTCGAACAAGAATTAACTGAACAGGCAGGATTATCACAGAGTCAAAAGTTTTTAGACAGAGCAAAGATCACAGAGACAAGTTTAACACTCAGAATAGCAAAGTTAGCAGAGGAAACTTGTAAACCTTGAACAGATCTTTAAACCCTAGCACTTAGCAGTCAAGAAAACACAGTTGAATCCTAATTTACTGCAGTTATCCGCCAGTAAAGAGGATTCTCAATAGGTTGCGGTTATCCGGACCAACCTATTGAGTCATGCGAAAGGGAAAGCGGTTTAGGGGCTGTGTTAGACCACAAGGGGGCCAGAATCTTATCTAACATGCAAGAAACCCTAATTTCCTATTGACTCGACACAAAATATTGCAAAAGGAATGTAAAAGGGTGAAGATCGATGCAAAATTTGCACACAGATTATAGCACAGGGCAAATAAATTTATAAATAATCCGAAGGTATGTCGAACCCACAGAGATAGTGCAACGAAAGTAATTCATATAATGAATGTAGTTTTTCAATATTTTGTTTGGGCAAAACCAAATTTGAGAGTTTTTTGGGTTTTATGAAAACAACTTTTAAAGAAATTCAAATAAAAGATAGCACAGATCCTAGGGAAATCTGCCAATCTGATCAACATGCAAGAAACATATAATTCAAACCCATAAAAGATACTTTTGGTGGAAAATCTGGTAAAATGGAATCAACTCCTTAGTCGGGCAGTCAAAACCTAGATTATTAACTAGTGATTATCTCCTCTCGGTCTCAAAAATACAAGTTAATCAATCTCAATAAAAATTAGATTAATCTTACAATTGAATTCTTCTTGGTCGGACAGAAAATCAAATGTATTAAACTCTCACTTCCTATTATCAATTTTCACCTCTCGGTCCTTCAATTAATAACAAAAACCTATTCCAATCTTCATCTCTCGATCCTTCAAATGAAAATAGATTTGAAATAAAACCAAAGAGTTTAAACCAATTAAAGGGTTTGAAGAATTCGAATCAAAACATGAATCACAAATGGAGAAACCCTAGAATCTGATAAAGAATCTAGCCTAGCATATTAAAAATAAACAATGAAACAAAATTAAAGATTGCATTAAAATAAAGGTGAAGAAAAATAAAGATACAAGAAAATAAAGGTTTTGATTCCAGCCCTAAAAACTAAAGAAACTAAACTATAAACTGAAATTTAAAGTTGGACTGGGATAATCAATAATGAACTAGACATGAGTTTATATAGGAGTAGGGTAAAACTTTTGAATGGTAGGAATTGATGAAATTGAGAATTTCCTTCTTGAGTTGATGGTATTTAATATTTTTCTTCTTTGCACAAAACTTCAAAAGGAATGATTTTCTTGGTTGAAACTTCTCTTTTTGGGTCTTCAATGCTTCCAAATTGATGTGTAACTTGAATCCCAAGCAATTTTCGCCCAAAATATGTGAAAATCTCGAACAGTCCATCTCGGTCGAGATGAACCTTGTCTCGGTCGAAACAGAGATCATTTTTGCCACTTTCGACCCTTCTGCGCAGTCTCACGGTTTTGGCCATAACTTTTGTTTCCGAACTCCGATTGACCCGATTCCAGTTGCATTGGAAAGCTAACTGAAAGATATTTCAAATGACATGCTCCATTAGCTCAGATTCCATTTGTGGAAGAAGTCGTGACTATTTCTTTGAACGTCTGCTCCTTTCGGTACGGGTTTCCATTGGATGTGGCCTTAAACCTGCAAAATCTTACCATGACAAGCATAACACCCTCTAATACATACTCATGCTCAGAAATAAGTAAAAACATAACAAAATGCACTTGAAACAATTGAGAAAAATATAGATAAGTGAGTATAATTATGAGCTTATCAAACCCCCCAAACTTGAATATTAGATTGTCCTCAATTGAAGAAAAGAAGAAAAGAATTCTCAAGAAGTTGAAAGTGCAATGCCTCACAAGATTCATCACAATCAAGGTCCATCAATCCACACCACACAAGCAATTGAAAGAGATAAGATATTTATCAACTTCGGAAGACTCACAGGAAAGTGTATCGCTCATCACTCAAGTGTTTGGATTTCAAATGAAAGCACTCAATACTTGTATGAAGAAATTTCTACCATAGGCTTGCAAGAGTTCTAAAATCTCCACTGCTTATTTGTGCACACAAATCAAGAATCAAAAAGGACTTTTGACAGGGTTGTAATGAAGGCTTTTTGTGAAAGGTAGGGAAATATGGCAAAGTGACTCAAAATCAATTAAGTGCGTCCACCTCATCAATCTTAATTCACCTTCTTAAGACATCTACCATTCTCCTTTTATTTTAAAATACCAATCAAGACTCTTCTTTTTTTTTTTCCTTTCAAGCTCTTTTTTTTTCGTAACCAACTAAAGATTTCTTATCCTCTTTTAATTCTTTGTTTCACCTCAACTTATAGACAAGAAGGAATCCAAAATTTCACTCATAGACAAGTACAGAAACCAATGACTCAAAGGCTACCTCTCTTGAACAATAATCATCAATCTACCCTTTATTTCGCCCAACTCTTATAGACAAGAAACAAATCACCTGTTTATAGCACTTCTCATAGACAAGATGGACTACAATGCTTCTCCTTAACTCATAGACAAGAAAGAAAAGTAACAGGCTCAAAGGGGCTTAACTAAGGATAAATCATTATAAGGGACAGTGTTTAGGAAGATATGGCTAACAAAAATGGCCTAAGATCATTTTCTATCGTTGTGCATACTATGCGGTCTCAAAACAGAACAAAAGCAAGTTCTAGAGAAACGAAAACATACATGCGAATCTCTCATGAACAAATAAAGGCTCAAATCTCACTTGGGTTCAAAAATTCTTCCTCAGTCAATTTCAATCCACTCCAACATCATGCAAGTGTAAGTTTCAATTAGACCCTATCATGCAGTATTCTACATTCATGGGCAAATCAACCACAATTGAAATCAAATCAACTTATCAAAGATTAATTCCAAACATTACATATATTGAAAGGAGAGTTCAATTACTTAAAGATTTTCCTCACAAATTACAAAAATAATTTCAAATTCATAAAAATTACCTAGGCAAAAATTTAATTAACAAAAAGCAAATAAATAAAAGGATAGAAAATAGTTTCAAATCCCTGAATCTTCCTCCCCCCAAACTTATTCGAAAATCAGAGAGAATAAGATTGAAAATTAGATTCAGGGCTCGAAACGGTACCTCGAATGTTGGCCTCAGACACCAACTTTTTATCCACCTTCTTCAGACCTCGAACAGCATAGAATTTTGGCTGCTAGCACTCTGCGTCGACCGTGGCAAGCTCTGCCTCGGTCGAAACAGACCTCAAAGTTTGTTTTCTTTTTTTGTAAATTTCGAAAATCAAAAATAAAAAGGGAAAGCAATAACAAAAAATTGAAAAGGAAAGTGATAAAATAATGGGTTATCTCCCATCTAGTGCCTTAGTTATTGTCGTGGCTCGACACTACCTGTGAAATAACTAAATAAATAAAAACCCAATCCAGAAGATCTCAAACAAAACAGTAACAAATACAATCTGACTATCCCCGGCAACGGCGCCAATTTGATCGATGCAAAATCTGCACACAGATTATAGCACAGGGCAAATAAATTTATAAATAACCCGAAGGTATGTCGAACCCACAGAGATAGTGCAACGAAAGTAATTCATATACTGAATGTAGTTTTTCAATCTTTTGTTTGGGCAAAACCAAATTTGAGAGTTTTTTGGGTTTTATGAAAACAACTTTTAAAGAAATTCAAATAAAAGATAGCACAGATCCTAGGGAAATCTACCAATCTGATCAACATGCAAGAAACAAATAATTCAAACCCATAAAAGATACTTTTGGTGGAAAATCTGGTAAAGTGGAATCAACTCCTTAGTCGGTCAGTCAAAACCTAGATTATTAACTAGTGATTATCTCCTCTCGGTCTCAAAAATACAAGTTAATCAATCTCAATAAAAATTAGATTAATCCTACAATTGAATTCTTCTTGGTCTGACAGAAAATCAAATGTATTGAACACTCACTTCCTATTATCAATTTTCACCTCTCGGTCCTTCAATTAATAACAAAAACTTATTCCAATCTTCATCTCTCGATACTTCAAATGAAAATAGATTTGAAATAAATCCAAAGAGTTTAAACCAATTAAAGGGTTTGAAGAATTCGAATCAAAACATGAATTACAAATAGAGAAACCCTAGAATGTGATAAAGAATCTAGCCTAGCATATTAAAAATAAACAATGAAACAAAAATTAAAGATTGCATTAAAATAAAAGTGAAGAAAAATAAAGATACAAGAAAATAAAGGTTTTGATTCCAGCCCTAAAAACTAAAGAAACTAAACTATAAACTGAAATTTAAAGTTGGACTGGGATAATCAATAATGAACTAGACATGAGTTTATATAGGAGTAGGGTAAAACTCTTGAATGTTAGGAATTGATGAAATTGGGAATTTCCTTCTTGAGTTGATGGTATTTAATATTTTTCTTCTTTGCACAAAACTTCAAAAGGAATGATTTTCTTGGTTGAAACATCCCTTTTTGGGTCTTCAATGCTTCCAAATTGATGTGTAACTTGAATCCCAAGCAATTTTCGCCCAAAATATGTGAAAATCTTGCAGAATTTTGCCAAAACAGTCCATCTCGGTCGAGATGAACCTTGTCTCGGTCGAAACAGAGACCATTTTCGCCACTTTCGACCCTACTGCGCAGTCTCACGGTTTTGGCCATAACATTTGTTTCCGAACTCCGATTGACCCGATTCTAGTTGCATTGGAAAGCTAACTCAAAGATCTTTTAAATGAAATTGATGGATCCCAAGGT
>JAPKLW010001033.1:93500-118384 GCA_026898455.1 Plectranthus barbatus | reverse complement strand
CGTCCATCCGTTCATTGTTTCTGTTTCCAATTCCGTTCGAGTCGTTTTCGCGTCGTGTCTACTCTTGTTCCTGGGCTGCGATCAAAACCTTCCGGCGAGGATCGTATCAGAAATGCTCCATTAGCTCAGATTCCATTTGTGGAAGAATTCGTGATTATTTCTTTGAACATCTGCTGCTTTCGGTACGGGTTTCCATTGGATGTGGCCTAAAACCTGCAAAATCTTACCATGACAAGCATAACACCCTATAATACATACTCATGCTCAGAAATAAGTAAAAACATAACAAAATGCACTTGAAACAATTGAGAAAAATATAAATATGTGATTATAATTATGAGCTTATCAGAGTACGTACAATACCAGAGCGGGGGCCCTAGATGAGGGCACACCTGACTTACCAATCATGCCTTGGGGAACAGACGAGCGGAACAACCTGGCTCTGATACCACTGTTGGGTATCATGCCGCTAGCTCTGGATTTACAATCGGTTCTTGCCGGACTCTAACCAGACACAGATCGAGCCCAGTTTCCACGCGCTAGGGTTCGAACCCCCTAGCTCTTCAAGCTAATTAGACCCTTGAACGCTGGATCTTGAACTTCTAGCCTCCAAGGAACGTGAACAGGTGCCCAATGCCTTGCCACACTTAGATCGGGACAAAGATTGGCTCAGAACTCACCTCTGTGTGGTTCTTTGCCTTCCAACCGGCCGCGAAAGGGAAACTATGGGTGAAGGCTTCTCAGGCTACTCACAGGCTCACAGGATCTCTCACACATTTTCAGGCCACGAAAGGATCGAAAAAAGAAGAGAAGAGGAAAGAAAAAGAGTTGTGCGGCGCAGATAGGGCTAGGGTTTCAAGTGATACGCAAAGTATCGGATCAGGAGAGATATATATACAAGCGGGTCGGACAAAATAACCGCTCCAACAAACTCCGATCCAAAACCCACACCAGAACCCAATCCATAAACCGGGCCAAGATAATATTGGGCTTGGGATTAATAAAGGTTGGGCTGGAATAGCTTACAGGGCCAACACATCTCACATGTTATAAAGTCATATGTTTAAAATTTAAGTTTTAGCTATTTTTGTCAATTATTTGTGAAAAAAACTATAGAAATGTTTTGCTTTGATTATTTTGGATTTACTATCCCCACTTACCCTATTCACTCTCTCTTGTCACTTTTCTCCCAACCCCACCGACCGTAATTATTATCCGTCGAGAACTCGGAGAGACAACTCAAAATTAGTGCCGAAAGTAAAAAAGATTTACTGCGAAGTCGACATCACAATTTCTGGAGAAGAAGAAAACCCGAACTAGGTACATTCATTCAAGTTTTTTTCATCTAATATGTGACTACTTTTCTCATTTGTTCTCATTGATTTATATACTTTTATGATTAGGATATATGTTCAATTATGTATATAGTCGATTTGTTACATATTTCATGTAGATATAAACTTAAATGGACTAAAAATAATTTAGAATTTGATTTGTTGTCGAACTAAATTTAGGATTTACTCGCAAACTGAGTAAAAATTTACAGAACGACGAGCCTAAAAATGATGCCGAGATCAAATTCGATATCTCGAATTTGATATAAGAATTCATATTCGACTGAATTTGAAGTCATGTCAAGATCTCATAGTTGATAAAATAGTGCCTTGTGAAAAAAAAATGAAATTTATGTCAAGTATGAATGAATATGAATCTTTCACATCCATGAGATAAAAAAACATGAACTATTGAAAAACATGTTTTTCAATTATAATATATTTGCATTGTCTAAAGCAATTAAAGTCATTAATAGAGCTACATTTCTTGCTATTATATGAATTTTGTTGTTATTATATATGTTTTAAATATTAAATATTTGTGTTAGCCTCAGATATGTTTTATTTGTGAGTTTTTTTGTACGAGACAATTTAACCTTCAATTTTTATCCTACATAAAAGTATAGTTGATCTCATTATCAATGTTATAATATCGTCAGATTAATTAATCCACATCAATATGTATTTATATTGAGACTCATTCACGTAGAAGGTCGTTCAACTCATTCACTCGAGCCATGCATGAAGGATAAAAAGGAGTTTCTAGAAGATGGGTCACATGGTGTTTTAGTTGTAACAAATTCTACTCAGCTGTAGAGTTAGTTAGATATCTTGTTATCTAGAAGCTTCCATACGATGTATATATATACACACAAAGTAAGAGCTAAAACAGTTTTTCCGATTCATAACAATGAAGAAGATATTTTAGGGTTTCTCTGCAACTTTTATCCTATATTTCAAATGGTATCATTAGCCAGTATATTCTTTGTTTCTCTTCGATCCTGATTGTGATATGGCTTCATCCGTGGAAGACACTCTCTATGAGGAGCAATTGTTCCTTCATGGCTTGGATCATCCCCGACATTGCATTGGTTACGTTTCCTCTCACAAATTCTAATTACTGCATGTGGCGGATTGCAGCTGTCACTGCATTGGCTTCCAAAGATAAGCTTGGTATAGTTGATTGTTCGTGTGTGCGACCGCCGACAACATCCAAATACTTCCGTCGATGGCGCAAAGTAGATAGCATGGTGCTTTCATGGCTCAAGTCCTCTATATCGAAGGATCTAGTTCATCAGCTTGTTTACGTGAGTTCCGTTGCTGCTCTATGGCATGAGCTCGAGGAGAGGTGTAATCTCACTAATCTCTCTCTCTTATTTCAACTCAAACATGATGTTGCGACTATGCGTCAAGATCGGTGTGGTGTTACCGATTTCTATGGTAAAATCAAGGATCTCACATATCAATTAGATGCTTTACGGCCTGGTCTTAACTATGAAAGTGTGATTCAAAATTACTCCGACAAATTTGAGGATTTTGTTCTTGGTGTTTGCGCTGCTTTGACCGATGCTATGGATTATTTTGACAAGATTTGTATGGAGGATCGTTCGATGGAGTTCTTACTTGGTTTAAATGATTCTTTCTTAGTTGAGAAGAATCGGCTCTTACTCACTGAGCCGCTTCCACATGTCACTTGAATTTACTCCATGATGCTTAAATCGGAGCATAACATATTGGTGGCTGATAACTTTCACATGGGCAGCGATAATGTGGCTATGTATGCCAAACATCACTTATCTTGGTCACGTGATTTGCAGCGTCCTCGGCAATTTCAGAGGCACGACACCACACCACTAATTTGTTCTCACTAAAAGTGCACCGGTCATAATGTCGATAGGTGCTTCAAACTGATTGGATATCCTGACAAGTTTGATCCTACAAAGAAGAGGGGCAACCCTAATATTGCTGCGGCTGTTTTTGACTCTCCACTCGACTGGAACATGAATGATAACAGCCCTTCTACTTCCACATCTTCTGCTGCTGAAGTTGTTAATGTTGCGTTTCTACGTGATTTTGCAGGTAGTTCTTCTTCCACTTTTTCTAGTTCTATGTCTGATGCATTATATAATTGTGATACTTGGACTGTGGACACCGGAAATACTAGTCATATGTGTACTCAGCTTTCTCTTCTTCTTAATCCTACTCATATACTCACTCCAATTCCGGTATGTCTTCCTGATGGAAGTATTAAGCATGTATCACGCAAGGGTAACGCATATATATCTCCATCTCTCATTCTCACCTCAGTCCTTTATATTCCCTCATTCAAGTTTAACCTCATGTCTGTTTGTAAAGCCTCACGGGACTCTCATATTTGCTTCAAAGTTTTTTTATTCGTGTTGTTTGGTGCAGGACCTTAAAACTAACAAAGTCATTGTTGCTGGTCATATGCTCAAAAATCTTTACATCCTCACTGCGCAATCTTTCACAAGTTCAGCTATCCAAGCCTCACAACATAGCTATGATTCTCATGTTTTTACTCATATTCCTCCTATTTCCTGTAATCTTTCTGTAGATGTTTCCCTGTGGCACACTAGATTGGGACATCCATCTACTCATGTACTTGATCACACTAAAGATTGTATTTCTATTTCCAATAAATCAAATACTCATTCCTATGAAATTTGCGTCATCTCTAAACAGCATCTTGCACCTTTCTCTCACAGCTCAATTCAAACTAAAGCCTGTTTTGAGAAGATCCATATGGATGTATGGGGTCCCTATAATACAACATCACTCACGGGTTCAAGATATTTTCTCACATTGGTTGATGATTTCAGTAGGTGCACTTGGACTCTTCATCTCCAACACAAATCTCAGGTCTGTTCCACTCTCAACACCTTCCTCAAATTCATCAACATTCAATTCCACTTACATGTCAAAGTCCTCCGATCTGATAACGGGTCTGAATTTCTCAATCATTCTTGCACTGCTTTGTTCAATGAACTTGGCATTCTTCATCAGAGATCATGTCCTTATACACCTCAACAGAATGGTGTAGTTGAGAGAAAGCATAGTCACTTAATCCAGGTAGCTTGTGCCATCCTTTTACACTCCAAATTGCCCAAATTTTTCTGGGGGGATGATGTCCTTACAGCCACTTGCCTTATAAATCGCCTACCATCTCCTGTCCTAAACTGGAAATGTCCTTACTTCATCTTACATAACAAAAGACCTGACTACTCCATCCTAAAAACCTTTGGTTGCTCAACTTTTGTGCTGATTAAGTCTCCTACTACTGATAAGTTTGATAGCAGATCCTACTCTGGGTTTTTGTTGGGTATCTTTCTGCTAAAAAAGGTTACTAGGTCTATATTCCTGATCTTAATCGAACCCTTATCTCCAGAGATTCATCTTTCATGAATATGTATTTCCATCCATTCCTGTCATTCCACATTCCTTTAATCTTCCTACATGTCATCCTCTTCAGCCCTATATAGATGATACTCCACCTATCATTCCCTCTTCTCCACAGCATAATGATTCTGCTTCACATCCTGTGTCTCCTGACTCCAGTCCAAATTCCTCCTCATCCATTCCCATTCCGCCACCTGCATCGAGGCATAGCTCTCGACCTAGACATCCTCTAGCTTGGCTTAAAGATTATACCACTACACTATCTTGTGTTGATTGTTCTCCTATTTGCTCTTGTCCTTTTGCTAGTACATTCACCGAATCTCTAACTCTGTTGTCCACATTTCAGGAGCCCACTACTTATAATCAGGCTCGAACTAACATTAAGTGGCAGGAAACTATGATGAGTGAATTGGATGCTCTTGAACGCAGTCAGACATGGGAGCTTACCACTTTACCTGAAGGCAAGCGAGCTGTGGGGTGTAAATGGGTGTACAAGGTGAAATGCAATGCGGATGGGCATGTCGAATGCTAAAAAGCTCAACTTGTAGCAAAGGGTTTTACTCAGGTGGAAGGTGAGGATTTCACTGATGTTTTCTCACCCGTTACTAAGATTGTTACTGTTCGGTTATTAGTTGCTATAGTTGCAGCCAAGGGTTGGCCATTACACCAAATTGATGTCAATAGCGCCTTCCTCCATGGGTCACTTTCTAATGATATTTACATGTTACCTCCACCCGGTTACACCAAGGCTGGTACTGGTGTTTTTTGTAAGCTGAAACGGTCTATCTACGGCCTCAAGCAAGCTTCCAGAGAATGGAATCTGAACTTACATCTAAATTGATTCAGTTATGATTTACTTAGTCTCAGCACGATCACTGCTTGTTCAAGATGTCTGATTCTACTTCTTGTAGTTTTTTTGCTGTTTATGTGGATGATGTACTTCTCACAGGTTCTGTTTATCACTCATTGAGAAGGTCAAGCAATACTTGCATTCCTTGTTTACCATTAAGGATCTTGGTCAGGTAAAATACTTTCTCGGTATGGAATTCACCCGCTCTTCGGAGGGTATCTTCATTTCGCAATCCAAGTATGCAACTGATATATTAAAAGATGTTGGTATGTTCGATTGCTCCCCAGGTTCTACTCCATTTCCATCTGGTCTTCGTTTTCTTGCAGCCGATGACACATCTTCACCTACACTTGAGAATCCTGAACAATATCGCCGATTGGTTGGCCGACTGCTATATTTGAACTATACTCGGCCGGATCTCACCTACGATGTCCAGCAACTAATTAGCCACTTCGTACATTCACCTCGCCAAGCTCATTGGCACACAGCATTACATGTATTGAGGTACCTTTCAGCATGTCCTTCACGAGGGCTTTTGTATTCTTCTAATTCTTCGTTCCAACTGCGTGCTTATTCGGATTCTGATTGGGGTGCATGCAAAACTTCTCGTCGTTCTCTCTCTGGTTTTTGCATATTCTTTGGTGATTGTCTGGTTTCTTGGAAGTCTAAGAAACAAGCAACCATTGCTTGTTCGACGGCAGAGGCCGAATATCGTGCCATGGCTGCGACGGTTCATGAAGTTCAGTGGGTCACTTACATGCTGCATGACTTTGGTATCTCTCCTACACTTCATGTACCACTTTATTGTGACAATAAGGCAGCTATACATATTACAGAAAATCCTGTATTTCACGAGACAATCAAGCATATTGAAATTGATTGTCATGTTGTAAGAGATACGTTCAAATCAGGTTTGATTGTTCCCAGCCATGTTTCTTCGTCCGCTCAGGTTGCCGACATCTTACTAATTAAGGCAGTTCTGGTGCATGTTTTCTTCATCTTATTGTTCAAGCTTCAACTTTGGGAAGTGCAGCTTGAGGGGGTGCTATTGAGACTCATGCACGTAGAAGGTCGTTCAACTCATTCACTCGAGCCATGCATGAAGGATAAGAAGGAGTTTCTAGAAAGCTTCCATACGATGTATATATATACACACAATGTATGAGCTAAAACAGTTTTTCCGATTCATAACATTGAAGAAGATGTTTTAGGGTTTCTCTGCAACTTTTATCCTATATTTCACAATTTATGGTAGGTAATTGAACGTTTATGTGAAAGCATATATCTCACTCTAGAAGGAAAGAAAAAAAGCAAAGAAAACTGGCACCTTAATTGATCCAAACAATAGACATGCACAGTGCACCAACACTACACAAAACAAAGATGAAATCCACACCCACTCACTAGATCCTCAATTTCAATACATCATTCCAATTTCTACCAACTAAAATAGAGTAGAGGATCTCCAGAAAAACTATCCAATTTTAAATTTACATGCAACAGCATAACCAACCCAACTACATAACATACATGATACATACTAATAAAAAACATGATTTCACGCATGCACAAACACAATTAGTTTGGTTTGTCATTTTGGGATCTTCTTAGAGAGAGAGTAGAAAGAGAGAACGACCAAGAAGGCCAAGACGAGGGTGGCGAACAAGGAGACAGCCACGGAAGTTCCGGCGTAAGTGCAGAATTTGTCGTAGATGCCGCAGATTTTGGCCCATCCCACTTCAGAATTCCCCTTCCAACCTGTGTATACAATTGCACCTGCTGATCCTGTTGCTGCTCCCACCACTCCTAAAAGTACCTGCTCATCCAAATATATATATACACTGCAATTTATTTTATTTTATTTTGTTTTCTCTCTATACATACATACACATCTACATAAAATATTGATGATTCAATACTTTTATGATAAGCGACAAAATATGAAGAATAAAAAGGAGCTGAAACAAAGGCGGATGCAGACTTCAGCCGTCATAGGGATCGATTATATTTTCGTGAGGTCAATATTTTTTAATTTAATATGATTTTTAAAAAATTACAAAATTTTAAAAATCTCGTGGGGCGGCAACTAGTGGTGGCCATTTGGAACCGGAACCGGCCCGGCGGTTCACGGTTCCGAACCGGAACCGTCCAAAACGGTTCGGAACCGGAACCGTAACCGTTTTTGGACGGGCCGGTTCAGGTTCAAGAAAAGCACGAACCGGAACCGGCGGTTTCGGTTCCGAACCGGCGGTTCCGGTTCCGAACCGTTGAAAATATTTTTGAAAATTCAAAAATCGACGAATCAGAGAGCGCCACGTGTCCCTGAAAAAATAAAAATATATAAAAAAAAATATTTTTCGAACCGCCGGTTCCGAACCGGAACCGTAACCTTCTACCCACGGGCCGGTTCCGGTTCCATTTTTCCGGAACCGTGGAACCGGCGGTTCCGAACCGGAACCGGCCCGTGGCCACCACTAGCAGCAACTCCGCCAGCCCCCATCTAATTCTATCCATGAAGTGAACATAAGCAAAATGAGAATAGGAGGGACTAAGGATGAACAAAAGCTAAAAAAGAAAAATTCGGTTATACTCAATTTTACATTTTGTTTGTTTATATAAATTTAATGTAGTACTACGAAAAATTTCAGAGTCTGTCACTATATTTACATGCATAGTATATATATATATATATATATATCCACTCAAGTGCTAAAATTAAAGTTTGTGATAAATAGGAATGTATCTCATTCTCAACCATTTGATTGATAGCATCAATGGTTGAGATAAAAGCATCAGAGATTAAAAAATCAAACATAATTTTCGTTTGTGCTTAATTGCTTTATAAATCATGCTTAATTCGATTAAGAATGATTTATAAAGCAAAAAAGCATGAAATCTGGAAAAAAAAAATTATCTCAACCATTGATTTTTTGAGATGAGTGGTGTAGATTTCATCCTATTTAATACAAACTAATTTTTAGTATGTGATCGACTCTTTATATATTATATGCATAGATACAAATGTGATTGAGTAAATATACTTACAATATCGAGTATGACGAGATGCGACAATATTTGTGTAAATGAACCGGGCTTGAGTAGAGCATAGAATGACAAGAGTGTGGTAATGATGCTGTACAATCCCACAACTGAGAGTGCTGCTACCAAGTATCTGCATATTTTCCATAATATTTATTATATAACAATTCAAGTTAATAAAAATATATATAGTTATAGTACTGATATATCATGTATTTTTATATTAATAAAATCATCAACACATAATAATAAGGGTAATTAATTAGGATATAACTCACATGAAAGCTGGTGAATAATTGAATTTGACAACTCCAGATTGAGTCGTTTGTTTGCTGCTGATCATCACCACGACAGCCACTGCGGCTGAAGCAAACAACAAAAATCGCAACACCACCTCAGCAAGGGCAAGGTAATCAGTTGGCGGTGGGGCACTCTTGCCCTCCGTTGGTGGCGCGGGCGCTTCTTCCACCGTTACTGCAGTCTCTGCCGGCGGTGGTGGAGTCTCAGCTACTACTGCCTCGGGTGTCTCTGTGGAGGCCATGATATAGTTATATATATGTTAATATGGTGGATATATGTGTGTAATTAAAATGGTGTATATATAGAAAGAGAGATGTGTTATTTTGGTTGAGAATTCTACACAAGCACGCTAAGTGATTTGCATTACTTGCACAAGTGATTCTTGTTTATCATTTCCACCAACATTTGTAAATACCAATTTGTAACTAATCAATTACCAGTATGAATTATATAGCATTTTTTCCCTCAATTATTATAAGATTAATTTGTTCGCTAGGGCCCTAGCCGAATCGAAAAACCCTCAAATTTCTGTATCTAATCGGTTTCACCGGTAATCTGCATCTAAGCACTACTTAGACGTTGATCTAGGTGGCCCACTAAACAAGCTATGTGTCGGCTAATCGATTCAAGCATCCTATTTCTTTGTATTATTTTAAAAAAATAATTTAAATTTTTATGTATTGATAAGTATAATTATAAATATTAAATATAAAAAAATTCATAAACCATTTAGGTGTTAGACCCTACTCAAATAGTCAACTAGTCCTTAGTCATTTTTACAATCATACATTTATTCGATGAATGATAAAAGTTTAAATTAATTAAGAGAAGGTCTCCGGTTAAGCACGCCCAAACGGTTTATGCGGGTTTTATCCATTAATCTAACTCAAATCCATTTAATATATCCTAATTGAAAATTAATAAACTCTATTTGGGATGGGTGAATCCATTTGAATATGAATAAAACTCGTCTAAATTGTTTAGGCGTGTCTAACGCAAGTTTTTGCCATTAGTTAAATATACATTGTATTGTTAGTGGCATTTTATATTCCATACTTGTTGTTAGTTCAAACAACTTAAACCAACGGATGATCTTCAAAACCAATCTTTGATTTTTTTTTCATATAATTTCAATTTTCACGAATAAAAATATTATAAGTGCCTAGTTCAAGAATCGCCGGTTGCTTCCTTAAAATAAATAAAATAAGGCCGGTTGCCAATACTCAATAGCATCCTTGCAAAAGTAAAGCTTTTTTCAATAATAAAAGATTGGAGTTTTATCGAAGATTTAAAGATAAAACCCATATGTTCAACAATTTAATCAGAAATATTAAACTATATTTTTCTTAGTATTTATTTTAATAAATTACTAAATTTATACTCGTGTGTAGGAAAAGATTATACACTAAAAATTATAATATGAGAGAGCATAATTATTTCTAAATTGCAATTTTATCTATTGTACATATATTCAGAAAAGTATTATAATATTTAAAAAATATACATATAAAGATTACTACATATAGATATACTTATAAAATATAAATGGTAAGCATTTAATTAAAAATAAGCAAAAATATATTTTTGACCAAAAGATAATATATTATGGATTGCATCAATAAAATGTGTGGATATATTAAACTCATTATCGGTTAATTGCATAATTTGATATAATTTTACATATATTTATGATTATAATAATCTTTTTAGTATTGATATATTTATTTCGTATATATGAACTAATATTTGCAAATGTGATTAATAATCTGTCACAACAACCAATGAACAAATAATTGTAAATATACCAAATGAGTTTAATTAATATTTTAATTAATATGGACAAGTTTTTCTATAATTTTGATATATTTTCAAAAAAATTAATATATATAATAGATATCAGATTGTTGGTCTTACGTCACTTTCTCTAGGAAAATATTAATATGCACTCCAACATTTTGTCACTAAATCCTTTATCTATAATGTTTAACTCAGAAATTAAAATTTGAATTTCATATACCATGTTAGTTGTGTGTGGGCCTTGCAACCAACAACATTGCTAGTTTCTTCAAATACCTAAACACCTTCAATGATTGATGTCATTAATTTTCTTCCGTGATAAGTGAAAATTATGATTATTTCTTAAAATGATTGATCAAGAACTAGAAAAGTACATTTTTATGGTTTATCTTGATAAATCTAAAAATGTTAACAATAATTTTTATACAACAGAAATATCAACATTTTTCCAATTAATGGAAAAAAGTGAGTTTGTGTTAAAATATGGAGTGGATCTAATATCAAAAGTGTATTTGAACAAAATAGGAATGAATCTACATCATTCATCTAAAAGAAAAAATGGTCAATATTAACTCTATTTTCAAAATGTAATGACGAGAACTATGCTTTATTTTTAAATAATTTATAGTTTTTCCCGTTGGACGCAATCAATTCAAGGGCTAAGAATCATTCATATTTAAATAAAAAGTCATCTTTAAGTACTGTGCAATAGTTCATTACAGTGTGAATAATACTTTATTATAATATATTTAGGTGATACTCTATATAATGAATTGTTATAATTAAGTATCTTATATATTATAATGATGTCACACACTATATAATGGAATTCATAATTTATTCCTGTAAATGAGTTATTATTTGAACGTATTCGATATTAGGGTGTAGCGACACGTCAAACTCTCTTAACAATAACATACTATATTATAATTCAATAAGAAAAGTTCGATAATATAACTAGGATTGAGTGAGAACCAATAAATAAATCGGTTTTAAATAACTATATTTGTTGTATGGATAAAGTGGTTCGTAATTCTATCTAATTTTCCCAACTAAAAAGATAAACAAAAAGTAAGTAGACAAATTATACATGAAAGTATATATATATAAAATAAAACAATCTCACCTAATTAAACACGTCATTTTAAACAATTGTTATCCATTAAGTTGTAGATGAAAAGTCCCCATTAGTTGATCCAAAATCTATTTCCCCTTGAGTTTCCAATATTCCATGGAATTGTTTAAAATGTCTGCACCAATATTATATATTTTTAAAGATAATGTATTAATTAAATTTTATCCTATCCAAATTCTATCTAACATAATAATCCATACGGTATTGCATCACAGAAAGCAGAAAGTGTTAGAACATCCTATATATTGCTCAGATTTGAATTTATCAAACGACTCTCGTGCCTATAAATAGAGGAGAAGGTTATCAGAATTATCGACAGATACTCTGTTAGTCCCATATCAGAGTACGAAATAATATGCAGCAGAAGTATAAGGACAGTTATTTGCACTCTTAAAGCGGGCAGTTCAGTTTTAAACTGGGGACTCAGTTTTAATCAACAGTTCAAAACGGCAGTTTGTGTTAGCCAGCAGTTTTAGGTTACCAGTTTACAGTTATATCAAGTCAACAGTTATACGCTTCAACACTCTTAGAGAAGTGTTGAAGGTTTCAAAACACAATTGAAAACTGTAAATGAGGCATGATATTTATAGTTGTTCGGAGCCTTAAGTCCTACGTCCACTCTTCGAAAATCAATCCAGTAATTCACTAAGTAATGAAGATACAATCCTCACGATCTATAGCCAAATGCTGTGAAAACCACCGTCCACAGCAGAATGGATCACTTGCCCAGGTATTTGATCTTCACGCCTTCTTCAGTTCCTCGAAGCCAGGTGGCACCTTGAAGTCTTCTCAGAACTGGCAGTCATCGAAAATGGATTGAGGACAAACATCCCTTCTTCTTCTATGGTGGGTGGATGGTTGAGTTCTTCCCAGAACGTACGCTGGTTGGCAAAAGCCCGTAAGAACCTGCTTCTCCTTAGAGAATCAGGCTGCTAAATTCTTACTTGAAAAGTAAGAACACCAAGAAAGTAGACTAAGTCGAATGACTTAATCCTCGTGTACACAAAGGTCACACGGTGAATCTCTGAAGATTCCTTAAGCAATAATGCCTCGTGTTCAATAAATGAACCACATAGTAAATGCCTTATCACTTGAGAGCGTTGAATGCTTTGAGCTTTAAATTTGGCAGAGTGACGGCAAGGTTTTTGAGCGTTGATTAGGTGGTTGTTTCTCTGCTTCTACTTCTATTTATAGTTGAAGATTTGAAAATAGCCGGTAGAGACAACTCTATGATGTCCAATCAATGGTCATCCTTCTCTGTAAAGTAGACCTGATCCTCTGCCTTTTCTGATCACTGCTATGATTTTCGCAGGGTCAATTTGTACTTGTTGTGTCAGACTCGAACAACGTTGTACTTCAGTCATAACTGAGTGTATCTTCGTTCCTTATCATTGATTCATCAATGCTCTTTTATGAATGTTCGGCATCTTGCCTTTCACGTGTTTCTTTGACGTGAAACTGTCCTGGTCTGAAACTGTGACCGCCCCTCGACAGTTTCTTTATGAAAATTGAGTCTACAGTTTTCTTTGCTATATGATCCTTGACAGTTGAAAAACTGTTGCACAGTTTTTCTCATCCGATACTCTGCACAGTTTTCTCGTCCACTATACTTGACAGTTTTCTCGTCTGGACGGCTTCCACTTCAAAAATTGTTCCACAGTTTTTTACAGTTATCTTCTCCTAGACTATTACAACTCGATCATCCTATACAAGGATTACATGAGATAATAACTCTACGGTCTAAACTTTGGTACTCAGTTTTGACACATCAAAATATCAAATTAAAGGTGGGATTTCTATATCAATACCTAACAATTTCCCCCTTTTTGATGTTGTCAAAACCATACCTTCTAAGTCAAAAAAGAAGATGTAGTTGCTCTGAATTTACAAGGTTCGGAATTCTAACATAACCCAGAACTGTGCTTCTTCTAAACTCGACCTACTCTAATCGATCTTTCCCCTGAATGGGAGAGATATTTCTCGATTAATATAAATCATATTAGAGCGAAAAAAATGATGATCACACTGGAATATGTGAATTCAGCTAAGTATCAAGGTAAGAGACAATGAGTAGTTGTCTTCAAACCAACAGTTTTAGACCTTTCATTATATGTGTTTGTTACAAGTACATGAAAAGTTAAAAACTGCAGTAAAAGGAGATACAAAACAATTCAAAGGTTACTCAGCTACGCTTGAGATTTGTCCTTATCATTTTCCTTGTCTTGGTTTGAAGAGTCTACATCTTTTGGCTTTGAAGTAGCAGCAGAGGTCGAGGGTCCAGCTTGCATGGCAAAGCTCTTGGCCATGTCCATCATTAATTTTATCTCCTGTTCTCTGGCATGCTTCATGCTCTCCAACTGGAATCTCATATGTTCATCCCACCTCTCCAGAAACTGCAACTGCAGCTTCACTTGTTCATCTCTCCTTTCTTTCCCCTTTTTGACAAAATCAAAAATTGAGACCATTGATGACTGGATTTGTTGGTTCATCTCCTGTCTTACAACATCAAGGGTTAGAGAGGGTGCTGCCACAGAGATGGGATTGGGAGACATTGTTTCTTCAGAAGAAATGAGTGCTCTTGAGTCTCCGCCGATTTGGCTTTGAGATGTAGCAGTATACAACTCTAGTTGGTGATGGGCAGTTTGGGTTGCTTCTTCTTCCTCTTTTTGTTTGGCTGCTGCTGCTTCTGCATCATTTCTTGCCCTCTCGGCAGCGGCCTCTTCTTCGCTTCCTTTTACTTCAGCAGCTGCTGCTGCTTCCTCTTTCCTTTTCAGTTCAGCTGCTGCTTCTTCTTCTTCTTTTCGTTTTAGAACAACTGCTTCTATTCTCTTTCTCTCAGCTTCTTGATCCAATCTCTCATTTTTGCTTTCTCTTCTTGTGCTCGTAGAGCTTTCTTCTCAGAATATGTTTTCACACATTGACAACGGTGTAGGAATTTGAGTTGCAGAAAGAAACTGGACAGTTCTCTCTTGCAGACAAGCTCCCGTGCTCTCTCAGCAGTTGTTGCAAGTGTTATTGCGTGAGAAAGTTGGAGGCTTCTTCATCTTCTTTCCTCAGCCTCTCTTCCTTTTCTTTTCTCAACCTCTCAAGCTCTTTTTCTTTTGATTCTTCAAGCTCCAAGAGGTTCTCTTGGAACTCTTCGACTTTTGCATTTAGTTTCAGTTGAAGAACCGGCAACTTTAGAAGACCAGCATGATTTTCATCAATCATGCGCAGAATATATTCCAAAAGAGTTTCTTCGCCTTCTGTTGTGGCAGTTTCTGGAAGACGCAGTGCTTCAGCAATAGTCTCTTCAAGTGGTTGTTGCGTGACAGTTTCTTGCATTGGCAGTTTCTTTGACTGGCAGTTCTGGCACTGTTATCGCTATCTCCAAGATAGGCTGGGAAATCTGCAAGTTTTTTTCTGGTTGAGACTTGTGAGCATGGTCAACTGAGCTGCTAGAGGATTCTGATGGGGTGAAGGGTTCTCGAAGTGGAGAATCTGGCCTTGGATTTTCACTCTCCTCTGAGTTTGTTGGGTTTCGAATATCCCAGATGTTCACCTGTTGTTCCTCAACAGTCTGCTTGCCCTTTTTGTGCCTGCTTGACTCTTCCTCTGAGATGTCTTCAAGCACCAACTTCTTTTTCTTCTTCTTCTTATTCTTCTTTACATGTTCTTCTCGGGTATTTATTACCGTCCCTTTCTTCTTGACTGGAACTAATGAAACAGTTCCCTCGCATGTTTTCTGTCCTTTGGTGGGTGATGAACTGGATACTTCATCAACGTCTACCACCATGTGATCAACATCATCCTTCTTGGGATTGTCATCACCGTCATCATCGTTGTTTTCACCTTCTGTGAAATAGTATACTGGATTTCTTTGGGGGATAAAGTCAGATGGCAAAATATTTTTCCCTCATCACGAAGACCTATCAGTTTCTCAATAAGATAACTGACTTTCAATCTGAATCCAACACCGGACTTGAGTTTCTGGGTTTCTCTTATGCTTTTGTTCTTTTTGGCATTCTCCAGAAGTCGCCCAAAAAATGTATTCCGCCCAGTTTCCTCCTGGGCCATTATCCAGAACCATCATCACAGAATACTTTGGTTGGCTCAGTTGGGAGAACGATCCAGCTCCACAGTAGAGCATGTGAAGGGCTATTTCGCTTAAAGTTTTGTACAAGGGCTTCAGGTTGGAAACCCTTGTGGCAGCTTTAAAACCTTCCTTGGGATCTGCCTTCTTCTATTCTTTCCAGTGCTTCTTCATCGCTGCCTCTTTATCGTCGTCCAAGTAACTGGTGATATGGACACCTGTCTTGGGTAGATTAAGAAATTCAGCAACAAGATCTGCATTTACAAGGATTAGAACCTTGTTCACCTTCGTCTTGAAGAATCTACTGTCATGTTCAACGATCGCATTCTCATAGAACTATGCGACACGATGGGATTTGAAACGGCGTGGATGCGCCTCCATAAATTTTAGCAATTTCTCTTTCCTCGGCTTTTCATAAAGCTCTTTGTCGGAGGTAAGGGACTCAATATCCCTTAAGTTCAGATTATTCTCCTTAACGACTTGTCCCGCTCTAATTTGCTTGTTAGTGAGGTCATAAAAATCCACGATATTGTTGGAAAGGCATGTTAATTCTTCATCAGAGATGTTTTCGTTGATAGTGCCTCTGTCGGGATTTTCAGATGTGTTGGTACCTTTGTCTGATTGAGTCTTCTTTCTACCCATAATCGATTGGAAACAATGTGGGTGATTGAGGGTTTTCAAGAGTTGTGAAATCTTGAATTTGAGAGAGAGATAGTTGCAAAAATCAAATGAGGAAGATGATGATCAATAGGGTTTATGAGGGTTTTGATCCATCAAGATCCACGGTCGTGATGAGAATCGCTTTATGTGATTGATAACGCTGTAGAATACAGCAGCAAATAAATTTATAGACCCAAAGGAATGTCGAACCCACAGGGATAGTGCAACGAAGTCATCTCATGTACTGGACACAGTTTATCAATTCTTTGTTTGAGAAATCCAAATTTGAGAAGAGTTTTTGTTTGTGAATTTAAAAATAACAACTGCGAGAAAGTAAAGAGTTTTGAAAACAATAAAGAGAAGCACAGATCCTAGGGCAGATATTCTAATCATCAACATGTAAATATCAATCAACTCAGCAATGGGGAAAACATAGATTTTTGTGGATTAAATTCCTTGGTCAGGCAATTAAATCCTAGATTATTAATTAGTGACTATCTCCTCTCGGTCTCAAGAACACCAAATTAATCAATCTCATAATTATCTAATTATTCCTATGTAGGTTTCTTCTTGGTTGGACATAAAACAGATACAATTTAATTCTCTCTTCCTATTATCTACACCTCTTGGTCCTTCGATTAATTAACTATAAACCTAGATCTTAATTCACCTCTCGGTCCTTCTTTCAATCTAGATTATAAAATTAAATCAGAGAATTAATCCATGCTTGAAGAGTTGATATCAATTAAACATGCATCAGAAAAGAAATCATAACCCTAGAACCTGTTTAGGGTTCTAGCCACAAATCATGACTAGAAAATAAAGAAACATTTAATTAATAAACTTACAAATGAAAAGGAACCTTCAATGTCTTGAAAAACTCCAAAACTCAATGTAAAATCCAAGGAAAAACTGTATAATTTTAGTGCCTAAGAGTTCATATTTATAGAGGGGGAAGAAGACCTAATTTGAGTATTGGGAAAAAATAGCAAAAACTGCCAAAACAGGCCAAAAACAGCTTTTTCGGGCCTCCGTGTCGATTGACACAAATCCTGTCGGTCGACAGGATTGCAGATCACAAGTTTTCGGAGTTTTGACCTCTGTTTCGGTCGACACAAATCTTGTCTCTCGACACAAATCCTGTCGGTCGACACAAATTCTGTCTCTCGACACAAAAACATCTGTCTGTTCAGTCTCACGGTTTTGGCCATAACTTTTGCTCCCAAACTTCGATTGACCCGATTCTAGTTGCGTTGGAAAGCTAATTCAAAGATCTTTCTATTTACATGCTCCATCAGCTCGAATTCCACGTGTGGAAGAATTCGTGACTGTTCCTTTGAACATCATCTACTTTCGGGTACGGGTTTCCAATGAATTTGGCCTAAAACCTGCATAAATCACCCATCAAAGGCATAACACCCTCCAAAATAGACTCATGCAAAAAAATAAGTAAAAACATAATTGAAACAATAGAGAAAAATATAGATAAGTGAGTATAAATATGAGCTTATCAGTGATCAACGGCTCCAGAGAAGGCTAACGTAGGTAGCGCATGTACCTATTCTGAACTCATTCCTTAGGAATTAATACGAATTCTGGGAGATAGTACGACTTTGGTTTGACTAGTCACTGAATCTACACTCTTAGCCTTCAGACTTCTTTGACCACATGTCTATTTAGGAATGGTTCGACGTAGTAGTTGGCATTGAATGCTGAATTATCGGCTTCTGACTCTGAACTGTGGACAGTCATGTCTTTGCATTAAATTGACTTGCCACCCTTTCAATCGACGCATAGAAAAATTGCCTATAAAAACCCTTTCTGCGATCATATAGGAATGCACACAATCCATCATCTTCTAGATAAAGATAAATCAAATCCACTTTATCCAAGAATCATGACTTCTCCATCTAACATCACCATTGTGATGAACAAAATCCTCAACCCACATGGCTTGATGGTGCAGTATTGGGAGAGTCCACGGGTCCTTGATTCAGTGATGGGGGGTCTGAGGACAAACGACCTTGAGTCATTTGTGACTAGAAAGCCTTTCTCCTTTCATGGAGATATGCTAAGGGTATTCGTCAACAGCTGTTATGTTACTGAGGACAATGAGATCCATGGTGACATCAACGGCTACGACTTTTGTTGGTCTCCGGAATACTTTTCCGTCAGCTTTGGACTTCCTCATAGTGGCACGCCCGTCATGGACTATCTCAAGGATGATACGGGGCAGAATGGTCTGCATGGCAGAGGTGGAGAGATATGAACATTGGTTTCCATCCGACGGCTTCGTCGAGGTTCTTGATGCCTCGATATCGCCTGACCTTTGATATCGTCAATCAGATGGTTGTTGAAAATTCGCTGTTGGACACGGACTTCTCACCGCCGATTTGGAAGGCTATGATGACCTTCGTAGATCAAGAGGAGGTTGAATGGGCTTCCTTTGTGTTTGACCGGGTGAGATACGCCTTTGAGAATCTTTCTGCTATCCCCGTTCTTTACGGGATGCAACTGAGCTCGCTCTTGGTGCAGCAGATTCTGACTTTTGTCCAAGGCTGGTCCAACATTGAGGACTCCAACTTCTATCCACCGAGGCATCACCCTTCCTGCTAATAAATTGAACTCTTTTAAAAATTTCCTTGTAATTTCCCTTTTTTATTGGATGATGTGTACTCCCCCTCCCTGTTATGAATGAAGATCGTTTTCCAGTTGACTTCAATAATGAGCAAACTGTTCTCCAAATAATGCAACTGACTTAATTAACATGTCAAACAGTTTTCCACACTCAGTTTAACAGTTTTGCACCGATCAGTTCTCATCTCTTTCCTTCGAGATTTCATCAAACTCCAGAAGACCTAGTTTGATGCACAACTTTTTGAAATGAGCCTCAAGTAGCGGTTTAGTGAAAATATCCTCTAGTTGGTCCTCCGTCCTAATATATTCCACCGAGATATCTTCTTTCTCAACATGATCTTGAATGAATCTCCATTCATGGCAATTGAGCCTCTGAATACTAGCACCTATCAGAGAGATCTCCAGCACTATATTCATACCATGGTGGGACGGAGTATCGGAGAGCAAATGATACCAATCATGCACAAGGAAATCTCTACCAAAGTGTCTGAAGCTAAAGATGAGATTCTTGCCATCCAACTTCGAGACCTTCTCCACTGGAATTTTTGTTGCGATCAAAGAGGGGGAAGAGAAGAGGTTAGCTGAAGAAGTAGAAAGAAGAATGGAGCAAGAAGAAATGATTCGTCGACTGGAAGCGAGAAGACTACAGGAAGAAGAGCTAAGGAGACAACGTGAAGAGGAAGAGAGAGATGAACAGAGAAGAATTGAAGAGAAGGAAAGAATCAGAAGACAAGAACGAGAAGCTCTTGTCGACAACTTCATGAAGAAGACAACAAAAACTCTCAGCAAGATGAAGAAGCCCACTGTCGGTTCCTCAAGTGCCAAGAATGCTGCTGATTCAGACTCTCAACGACAAAGAAGTAACATCTCTCTAAACTCTACATCTCCTAGCTGTTTGTTTGAACAATTTTTTCGATTTCAATTTGGGTTATGTGATTGTACGAAAGAATATATGATTATCAATAAAAACTAACCTAGGTTGAAGACAACATCTCATTGTCCAACGTTGATCTAAATGAATAAGCTGAAATTACACACTTGGTGTAATCAACAAACTGCGTGGAATGTGATGTGTGTGAAATGTTCTTGTGATTGCTTGATGATGTTATGCGTAAATATGCTCTGTACTTACATGGTAATATGATCTTGAGGCTATTTACCTGATTGACCTGTTTATCGAGCAATACCCTTGATATGTTAAGGGGGAATGTTTAGGAACAATACTGAGTCTACGGGAGTTGAAACACTAAGAATAGAATTGATAGGAAACTTTTATGTAATCTAAGTAATCAGCTTTTCCATGATCAGTTAAGAATTAAAGCTTAAGATAGTGGCTTTGATAGCACCAAAAAGGGGGAAATTGTTAGAAATATTGTTAGACCCCTCCATTGTAAACCAATTCATAGTCATAGTTTGATATGTTTTGGTGGATCAAAGCTATAGCAACTCAGTATCGAATTAATTGTAAAAAGTCATGTATAGGAATTCATACTCGAGTTGTAATAGATTAAGAAATAGAAAGATTCGGGTTTGCTGAAGGAGTCAGCAAACTTACTTAATTGTTGAAGATTGCTGAAGATCAGAAAGGCCAGAGATGCGAAGGAAGCGACAAGAATGCTGAATAAGTAACTCCAGCAAACTACAGAGATATCCAACGCACATCAGTAGCCAGCAGACGACAATCAGCAATCAAGAGAAAGATTACAAAGCCAAATATCAGACGGATTACAAGTTACGAGAAGAACCAACCAACCAAGAGGATGGAATAATCATCATGAAGAAAAAGGGGTTCAGACCTACAAAGGATCCGTTCTGACAAGAGACGGCTAAAGATAGATGCTACGCCAATCAGAGACAAGGAGAATTGAAGAGTCTCTGTCCGACGCAGAAAAAGGAAGCATGCAGATATGCGAGCATTGCCTTTGAGTCTAACGGATGAGATTCAAATGGCCATTTGAACCTTCACCTATAAATAGGTGTTCGCGACTTCGTACATACAAGAGATAACAAAAGAGATAAAATACAGTCTCTCTAACACGCGAACACAACCGAACCAAGTTCTAAATTGAAGCTTCTTGCAAGCTTTCATAATAGAAGCTCGAAGGCCTAAGAAGTTTATCTTCTTAAAAGTATATTGGGATTCCTTCTACTCCAGAAAGAATCTAGCAGTTACTATTGCAGAGCAAGAGTGATTCGTACGGGCAACGCCAACACAAGGATAGGTTCCGGGAAGAACTATAAAACTTCCAGCAGTCGACGTTCAAGGAGAAGGGAGGTTTGTCCTCACTCTAAGGAGCGACACCGATCGAAGATTAGAGATCGAGGTGCTTGAAGGTGCGCTCTGACAAGACGGAGGAGCTGCTCAACGTTAGAGATCAGGCCTGACCTTGTACTCATTCTTCTAGTGAAATTTTCAGTCAAAGGACTGGAGAGTGGACGTAGAACAGTTGTTCGAACCACTATATAAACCCTTGTGTCGTTTACTGCTTTATTACTCTATTTGTTTATCGTTAGATCATTTGAAACTTAACACACCAAGTGTTGTAGTATAAACGGAAATCAATCTAACGAATACTCGAGCTAAAACGTTTGGATAAACACTTTCTAAGTCGTGACCTTAGCGAGATACGTGCTAGATAAATTAAATACTTCCGCTGCATATATCATAACTCTGATCGAGGACCAACATTAAGTTTTCAAGAGCTGAAATCAAAACCTTTTTTTTTGTACCTTTATTTTTCTGCACCTTTATTTTAATGTAATCTTTAATTTTTGTTTCAATATTTATCTTTAATATGGTAGGCTAGACTCTTTATCAGATTCTAGGGTTTTTCCATCTGTGATACATGTTTTGATTTAAATTATTCAAACCCTAAATTTGGTTTAAACTCTTTGATTTTATTTCAAATCTATTTTCAATTGAATGATTGGTAGATGAAAATTGGGATAGGTTTTTGTTATTAATTGATAGACCGAGAGGTGAAGATTAATAATAGGAAGAAAGAGTTTAATATAATTGATTTTCTGTCCGATCAAGAAGAATTCAGTTGTAGGAATAATATGATTTTTATTGAGATTGATTAACTTGTATTTTTTAGACCGTGATGAGATAATCAATAGCTAATAATCTAAATTTTAATTGTCCGACCAAGGAATTAATTCCACTTTAACAGATTTTCCACCAAAATTATCTTTTATGGGTTTGAATAATTTGTTTCATGCATGTTATCAGTTTGGTAGATTTCCCTGGAATCTGTGCTTTCTTTTATTTGATTTTTTGAAAGTTATTTTCATAAAAAAACTATATTCAGTATTTAAAATATCTTCATTGTACTATCCCTGTGGGTTCGACAACCTTAGGGTTATTATAAATTTATTTGCCCGTGCTATAATCCGTGTGCAGATTTTGCATCGATCAATAATACACAGACGTCACATAATGTACCACTCATGTCTCATTTTATCTATATAATGCATTGCATTTTGTTTTTGTTGTGATCCATTTCTATTGTCCATTGCATTGTTGTTACAGACATAAATAATGTAATACACAGGCGACACATAATGTACCACTCCGACAACGTTTTATCTATATAATGCACTGTGTTCTATTTTTTATCATGCAATCGCAGAGAAACATACATGGATAATGTAATACACATGTGACACATAATGTACCACTCAAGCGACACATAATGTACCACTAAAGCCCCATTTATTTGTATAATGCATTGCGTTCTATTTTTGTTGCAATCCATTTTTGTTGCCCATTTTTGCACCGTTGTTACAGACATGAATAATGTCATTCACAAGCGACACATAATGTACCACTTAGACACCTATTTATCTATAAAATGCAACTGCAACATTGAAATCAATATTATTCACAATTTTTACACGAACAACATCGAAATTAGGTAAATATAATATGTCATTACATTATTCTTTATATTATGGTACATCATTTAGTTTTAGCTATTACATTATTTAGTTTTAATGCAATTATCTTATTCGGAACATATGTAATAGGGATTGCATTTAAAAGATAATTAAATTGTCTTTAATTTGATATAAAATACGTGAAAAAATAATATAAATTAAGTGAGTTATGATTATTTAAAGTTTTATAAGAATTATAGAGGAGAGAAAAAAATGCAATATAGGAGATGTGAATCATGTTTTCCCGTAATTTGAAATCATAGAATACTTCATTCCAAGTATTCAATCTTGAGGATCGCAGACTGGTGCCCTCCTCTCAATGTGTTCTCCGCTGACAATGAGGATATTTTCTACTGGGCTGATGTCATCACCCAACAGGTGGAAAAGTAGGTCGGGCGAGAGATTAAAAAAACCTACTGCAAATGTTTGATAGACAACCCTCAAGATTCGGAGGTGTTGATGTTTGAGTTCAAGAGATGGAGAACCTTCAACTTCTGCTCTCACGAGCTAAGTCATGAGGAGAGGAATTTACTCAAAGCCCGACTGGGACTTACTTTCTTGAAAGCAGAGGAATAATGGGCTGATAAATGTATTGGTTGAAACAAGAGAACCAGACAACTTAGGGTCAAACAAGTGAAGAAGAGGCGGAGAGCGATCAAAACCCACAGACTGGTGTCTGGAAAAGATGATCTCCCTCCTCTGAAGAAGAAGTCCAAGAAGCTGAATTAGATTGAGGATCAAGTGCTCCAGCTAAAGCAAACTACAATAGACCACGAACTTATCTATAATTTTACTGCGCTTAAACTGAACATTCAGCTTCCTTCCCTTGTGACTTCCCCACCCAGACAATATTACAGAATGGCAGCAGATGTTGTGATGCGCTCATGGGAGCAAGAGCATATGGAAGAAGAAGACCGAGCAGCTCGTGCTAGTCAAGGGAAGAAGACAGGTGAAAATGGATCATTCTTGTTGGCCCTCTTGTGAATATAAACTTGGAGGAACCTATTATAGAGGAGCCAGATGATCAAGAAAATCCTAGCACTTCCATCAGCCCACCTAAAACTGCCTTAAACAAAGAGCAACTACTAGCGGAGATCAAATATTTTGTTATAGAATAAGTAAGGTCTCAGGTGGAGATAGCCAAGGAAGAGCTGAGCAAGTATATGGGTGAGAAGTTGAACATGATAACAGGATGTGTTCAAAGAGAGGGAAGATTTGAGGAGGAAACAGGATGAGGAGCGAAGAGCTTATGAAGAAGAGAGGCAAAAAGCTGATGATGAGAAGCTCAAGCTTGAAGAAGAAGAAGCTATTGTGAAATATGCAGCTGGCTCCTATGGGTCCACATGATATATTTATCTCATTCTTGTTTTTCAAAAATAAAACATAGCTCCTTGTTGCAACTTGGCTTTTTATTTTTGTTAAGCTCTGACATTGTATAAACTCTTGTTAGTTTTTTCCTTGTACTTGTAATGAACATATCATTAATGGAAAAACTGACTTGTTGATGACAAAATCTTTTTATCCAACGAAGAGTCAATATTGAGCCGAACTTACACAATCCAGTGTAATCAACATGACTGTGAGTGTTCTCACATTGGTTCGCTCTGTACTTATATTTTTGCTATGTTCTTACTTTTAATTTTTTTTAATCGAGTAATGTTGGGAAATCTGGCTAAGTTTCCCTTCTCCAGTTGATAGCTTAGA
>JAPKLW010001033.1:38570-70712 GCA_026898455.1 Plectranthus barbatus | reverse complement strand
CGACGAGCTGATTCTGTTTTTCTTCTTCAAGTGATGAATAAAATTTAACTTCGTTCTCCGATATATCAAACTTCAACACTAACACATTTCTAAGATACGTGCAAGACACACACAATGACGATTCGGCTATAAATTTCTTTTCATTCACGGTCGGGAAAAAGAAGAACATTATAAAATCAAACGATATTTTTCTAGAACAAAACTTAACACACCATCCTAGCATCATTTCTGACAAAATTAAACTTTTCTTTTTTCTTCTTATTATAGGCCAGCCCCGTCGCCGGGTAGTCATACCGAAGAAAAAAGTAGTTGAGTGAAAACCGCGGCGCAGATGATGGGGGTTGCTGAACTCAGAAGCAATCTCGATAGCTGACTCAGTTCCACCGCTGCATCCGGCCAGGGGCTTCTCAAAACCCTAGAGTACCGGCGCGATTTGGTTGGCACTGCAATGGCTTGCATTTTCGCATACATTCCGGGAAGAGAGAGATGAAGCCACGGAATTGTGATTCAAGGTATTCCCGATAATTAGTGGTTTGAGATTTTCGAATTTTCCTTGAATAACATTTTTTTGCACGCTTTTTTTTTTTTAAAAAAAATTGAAATGTATTAATTTAAATTTAATTCCATTAAAAATGTGTTTACTGACTACTGTATTTCAATGTCAATAAATTAATAGCCGTTAAACTGAAAAATAAATCAATATTAATCATTTTGTTTATATTTCTACTAACTTAATTGGAAATATACACCATTTATTTCCTCAAAATTAACTATCAATACAACTAAATTTTTTTTAAAAAAAATTCTTGATTCTTTATCAACTACAGTAGAAACTCTATAAATTAATACTCGATTAATTAATAAACTCTTTAAAATAATAATTTTTGTCGGTACTCGGGGATAGGGTGCTAAATTAATAATTCGCTAAAATTATAAGATAATACATTTTTTATAATTTCTATAGGTCTCATATAAAATATAAATTAATAATTTCATAAATGCGTACATATTACATGAATAATTTATGTACACTTCTTGAAAAATGACTCAATTGTCGTTTGTTTTTTGTTGAAATCAATTTCAACTTGAATCTCATCTCTAATTTTTCTTATCATTGTAAGAACTTCTGGTGTTGTCTTCTCATAACTCAGCAAGAAATTATTCAATGTGATTGCTGCTCTAATTGCCTCATTTCGTGAAGGAGGCTCCATGGTAGAACTTTCAGCATCTTCTTCATCTTCTTTATCAGTTCCAATAATGCTCTCAATAATTTCTTCATCAGTCCACAACTGTGCAACTACATTTTCTAGTGGGTGGTTCAGGACATCTTCGACATCCATTGCATTGTGATAACCCAACTCTTTAATCAAATTCCCGAGTTCTTGGGTGCTTTCACCACCTACCTGTTCATCAGAGTTCTCAAAAGCCATGTTATCTATTGATCGAAGTTTACAATGACGAAAGCAGTTTGCAATTGTATTTGCATGAACATCTATAGTCCATGATGCAATTGCAAGATTAATTGCATCTAACACATTTATTTTTGTTGGATTTGGAACCCCCAATTCATAACCCTCCAAAAGACTTCTATAAAATCGACGACGATAATGCATCTTAAAAGCTCGTATAATCCTAGCATCACAAGGTTGAATTTTTGAAGTTGTGTTTGGTGGCAAATAAAATAATTCAACACTCTGTAATCCTTCAATGGCTTTTGGATGAGCAGGGCAAATATCCACAATCAAAAGAATTTTTCTTCCAACCATTTTTTTATCAAGTTGGCGAACATATTCTTCAAATAAAGCCCCAGTTATCCAAGCACGTTTGTTAGCACGGTACTCACAGTTCAAACTGCTCAAATTTACATTCTTGAAGCACCTTGGTTTAGCATACTTCCCAATTATCCATAAAGGAACTTTCTCGGAGCCGTCCTCATTACAACAAATAACAACAGTTAGCCTTTCTTTGTCTTATTTTTTCCCTTCAAGTTGCATTGTTGCAAGGGAATGGTCCGGTTGAAGTCTAAAAAATAGACCTGCTTAAGATTAAAACATGTTACATCACTAAAGTATAAAATAAAAAATAATAAAACAATATAAAACAAACCTGTTTCATCCATATTGAAGATGTCTTTCATTTCAAACTGATCAACCTTATCTCTTATGATTTTTAATTTATCCTCCATGCCCTCCATTTCAACAGATCCACTCTCTCCGAAACGTCGAAAATTCTTAATTCCATATCTTGCTTTAAACTTTCCAAGCCAACCTATGGAAAAAGTAAAATCTGGAGTATCTATAGGATACATATCTTTCATAAACTTTTTCGCCTTCTCGATGATCAGCTCACCAGTCATATTCACATGTTCTTGATATTGAATAATCCATTCATAGAGAGATTTCTCTAGATCAGGATACTTTGCCGATTTGTGTCGCTTAACATCACCTCTTTTGGGAGCAAGTGAGAGATAATCTGAAGAACGCTTGATTGTATTAGAGATTGTACCTTGACTTACGTGCAAACCATAGTTACTAAGCACCCATTCTTGCAATTGCTTTTGAGTGAGACTTGAATTATCCTTGGCGTGCTTGCATAACGCTCTTCGAATCTCATCGGTCATTGTTGTTTTCTTTACACCTTTAAGATGGGGAGCCATTTGTGTATGATTTGTTTATGGTGATATACATATTTTATCTTGCATTTATATACATAATATTTTTTAATGTCCATAAATTGAGACATTGAACATTAAGAATATAATTATATGAGAGATTGAAGGACTCTTCCAAATTAGGTCCTCATTTGATGTACAAAAGTTAAATAGAAGTTTGAAAGGTAAGTGAATTGAATATTTTATTATAAATTAATAAAATATTAATTAATGTATAAATTAATAATTATTAATTTATAGTTTAATTAATAACTCTTTTAATTAATAAATTTTTGAGTTCCCAAGAGTATTAATTTATAGAGTTTATACTGTATATCTATACACATTAATGAAATTTAAATTCAAATCTCAAAACAAAGAGTAATAATATATATTATGCTGTAACAAAATATTTAATGTATTCTATAATTATATTCCCCAAAAAAAAAAATTATTCTCAAAATTGCTCCGTAAGCCCAAATCCGGGGAAACAACCCGACCCGCGTCTATTTATGAGTACTGGATTTCTATATGATTCATAGCTTGTGTTGCTGACAAACACAACGTTGCTTTGTTTCTAATTTCAATTTATTTCCGTTTTTACGGTCGATCGCTGCGGTTTCTCGCCGATTCGGGATAATACTTACGACAATGGCGAATTCGTCGCGAATCGACGAGTCATCCGATGACTACATGTCGAATTCGTCATCGGGGGAAGAGGTGGTAAAGGATCAAGGCGTCGACGTGGACGAGGAGGAGATGGAGATCGTCGCGCAGTCCGACGATGATTCCGACGAAGAGGCTGCGGAGGCGGAGAATTTGAATGACGCTTACGCAGACGACGAGGAAGACAATGAGGTTTGTTTATGTGAGATCTGGGTTTTGCGCCAACGATAATTAGTAGCAGTAACTGTGCGACTGTTTTTTTGCTATTGCTGGTGCGTTTTGATGATATGGCGGCGGAGGCACAATGGCGCTGTCTGCATGTCTTGATTTAGGGTTCCGGTCGACGTTTAGTTGGACATTGCTATTATTTTTTGTTCTATTAACTTTTTAAACTCTGTAGCCTGATAAATGTGCGTTTTTGGTTCATCATGAATTTTTTTTACACGGAACTGATGTTCGGTGAGTTTTGGTTCTCCGAACTTGCCGTTAATTTATCTTTGGCTGTCATCGGTTTGCAAATTTCGCATACATTCGAGAAAAAAAAACTCAAAAAATCTTTCGGTTTTATGATGCTTGTAGTTTATTTTATCGGAAACTTGTTGCATGCGTTCGTATTATTCGTGTGTTTAGTGTTCAACACTATTGGATAAAGTGAAAAAAGTGGAGTTATACTGCTTTCTGTTTTTAATTATTGGATTTATAGTCATTTTAACTGTACTGTTTTATTGAATCCACAACATTGTTGACGAATGCAACTTGAATTGATTGTGATATCAATGGTATTTATTTATTTTTGGTTGCTAATTTGCAGGAGGTTGATGAAACTGTCATAACTGAAGTTTCCAAGCGTGAAAAAGCTAGGCTCAAGGAAATGCAGAAGAAAAAGAATGAGAAGATACAAGAAATACTTGATGCTCAGAATGCTGCTATTGATGCGGATATGGTGTGTTTGCCATCCGAAGCTATTAATTTTGACATCATTGCTCTAGTGTGCAGTCTAATCAAATTTGACGTTTGAACTGGTTAAATGGGCAGAACAAGAAAGGAAAGGGGCGTTTAAATTTTCTATTGCAGCAGACTGAGTTATTTGCTCATTTTGCAAAGGGCAGCCAATCTGCTTCTCAGAAGAAGGGAAAAGGAAGGTGAGCTTGATCTTTACTATTTTTTTCTTTTGATGACTCCATGTGGCCTAAAATGATGTGCATTGAATGTATGCCTATGATTCTGCATTTATTGTTCTTGACATTACCTCTGCAGCATACACGTATGCATGCAGATTCACTTGTCGCTTTCGCACTGTAGAGTTTGAGCATTAGCTCAATGATTCTTGCTTGGTTCTTAAAATATTTAGATATACTTTAATATCTTGTAGAGTTTGGTAGAAATCTGCATCCATATATATTTAATGCCTAAATGTTACAATATTATGCTAATTCAGCGTTTCTGTACTTTGAGAACACTTCTTTAATTGTTATTACCACTTTCCAGTTATTCTCAATCCTTTTTGTCGTTCAATATTCAATAACATTAGGAGCGGATTTTTTTACATATTCGGTAAAACTAGACAGTCTTGATAGCTTCCAATTTACTATATATTCAGTCCCTTAAAGTATATAATATAGTTAGATGTTGCTTTCAGAGTAATAACTCCTCCGTTCAAGTTTATATGGAGCACTAAAATAAAAAAGAGTAGGGAACAGATAAAAAACTCTCAAGACGCCACAGAGATTAAGCAAATTTTTGAAAGGGTCAATATTTTGATCAATATCAATAGGACAGTACACATATTTTATATATCACACATCCATCTTGCTCAGGATCATAATTGTATATTACATGTGTATCTTTTTCTACTGAAGGAAATGAGGCCTTAGTGTTTGCCATCACCTTCACAGTCCTTAAATTATCTGCATATAATTTTCAGGCTCTTATTTTGGAACTTTACCCATGCCTTGCATCATGCCATAGTGACCATAATTGAATCAAGGTTTTTTTTTTTTTTTTTTCACGTGTTGCGGATATTATTTAAGCAAGGAACTGAAATGTGCAAGTATATATGCATAAGAAGAATAGATACTGATGACATTATAGACTTAGAATGGATAAAAGAGAGATCTGAATTCCTAGGTGGAAGAATTAAGGACAAAGAAGACAAGCAAGAAATGCATTGTCAAGAAAATAAGGGAGATAAAGAAGTTGTGAGCAAGGGTATTCGGGTATAGTTAAAAAAAGCTTAATTAGGTTATTCAATCATCAATTATAGAAAGGTGTTTTAATATCCCTTAATTCATTGCATTTCCTTAAATGCAATTCTGACACCAAACATATATATCCAACCAATCAAAATTAATTAGCCCCATAGTTCCTTGTCCTATCGTATTTCTTGGTTCATGAACAAGGTGTAGAATTATTGTAAGGCCACTAGGTGCCGAGGTGGCCACAATTTTTTTTTTTAATTTCTAAGTTTTTTACAAAACCTGCATCACAAATTTTATTATAAAATAAATATATCATTCACTGTTTACACTCTCTTTTCTCACATTTAATGTGACCACAACGACGTTATTTTTTTCATTATACAAGATAGCTTAGTTTTGCTCATTGCCACGACCATGTACTTTGGTGTGGGTTTTACTTTCTATTGCTTGAGGTCCCAACCTATCAATTACTCAAGTCATTTTTTTCCCTGCATTCAATTCTATTTGTAAAAAATATTCAAGAAAGGCTTTCATAATTTTTATGGAGGTGTAGTGGTCGGGTTTTAAACACTGAACCAGCTCCATGAATAGAAGTAGGCTTACATATTAAATAGGTGTAAACCTTTTTGGTACTTCAACTGGACTCACTTCATACATCTTTCTTTTTCATAGATTTTCTCTTTGATATATTTTTCATAGATTTTCTCTCTGATATCTGGTTAAGGATTTTCTTCTGGTTGTACACCACTTAAATGGAGGTGTTTTCCGTTGAGTAAGGCAGATAAGATATGCTATGCATTTATTGGTCGATAGGTAATGTATAGAGACCAGAACTTGCATTTCTTGGCCAATGGGGTTATTAAGGTATTGTATAGGAGATATCCTTGTTGAAGGGGTGCAGAAATGAACTTGGTAAAGAAAAAGGGGTTTCCAAATTAAAGGAAATTATATATTGTTAAATTATTTTAATTCCTTCAATTCCTGAAAATCTATCTTATGCTGGACTATTTTAATCTTATCTAGCCAAGTGATTTTGTTTAATGAGTCTTGTATTGCCTGATGCCTTTTGCAGAGGTCGCCATGCATCTAAGGTAACTGAAGAGGAAGAAGACGCAGAGTATTTGAAGGAGGAAGAAGATGGCCTTTCTGGCTCTGGAAGTACAAGACTAGTGGCACAGCCATCTTGTAAGATGGTTTTTTCCACTTTGTGAAGCACCTTGTCATTCTTTTGGTTAATTTTGCTAGTCCTTGTGGGTAGTTACAATTTTGATCACAGTTTAGTGACGAGTAGTCCTAACGTACATATGGCTTCTTTAGCCCAATAATGTCCGCATACAACAATTCTTTGTTTGCACAATTATTTTGGTCTAGTTTGAGAACTGCTACATTTTATGGTATCTTCCATTCGTTTTGAGGAGTTAACATTTATGTAACAGGTATTCAAGGAAAGATGAGGGATTATCAACTTGCTGGTTTAAACTGGCTTATACGGCTCTATGAGAATGGCATTAATGGCATACTTGCTGATGAAATGGTATGAAGAGAGGGTTATATTTGTATACAATTATTGCAATTATTTGAATAGGGTTGATGGAATTTTTGGTTTTAATTTTTAGGGGCTTGGTAAAACTTTGCAAACCATATCCCTGCTGGGTTATTTACATGAGTTCAGAGGGATTACGGGCCCTCACTTGGTTGTTTCTCCGAAATCCACACTTGGGAATTGGATGAATGAAATCAAAAGATTTTGCCCTATTCTGCGTGCTGTTAAGTTTCTCGGAAATCCTGATGAAAGAGTAAGCCTGTTTTAATAGCTGGCATTGCTTCAGTAACATTGTCCTACTTTTCTAATCTCCAACTTACTCGATTCTCCAGAGATATATACGTGAGGAATTACTTGTTGCAGGCAAGTTTGATGTGTGTGTGACAAGTTTTGAGATGGCCATAAAGGAGAAAACTGTCTTGCGCAAATTTAGTTGGCGATACATCATTATTGATGAAGCTCATAGGATCAAGAATGAGAATTCTCTCCTCTCAAAAACAATGAGACTTTTTAAGACTAACTACAGACTTCTAATTACAGGAACGCCACTTCAGGTATTTTTAGAATAATTTATAGCTTACATTACTATTTGCTTACTGATAGTTATATTTATTATTCTATGTTTAAAATTAGCAAGATTTTATCCTTTAAATCTACCAGCAATGTGATTTACCTACTATCTACAGCGAGGGATAGTGAGTCTATAATTCATAAACGTCTTTTTTGGTTCCCATCGCCATGATCTTCTGGAGTTAATTTTATTCAGTTTTAAGTGTATGTGTCTGTGATCATGACTCTGTTATTTATTTGCAGAATAATCTTCATGAACTCTGGTCCCTCCTTAACTTTTTGCTTCCTGAGATATTTAGTTCTTCTGAGACATTTGATGAATGGTTCCAAATTTCTGGAGAAAATGATGAACAGGAAGTTGTGCAGCAACTTCACAAGGTATGTTCTTGTAATCCAAGGTTCTTTTTAACTGGTAATGGATTCAAATGCAAAAGATGTATTGGAATTGGACAGAAATATAATAGTATTTACAATTATAATTTCTTTACCATATCGGAAGTCTTTTAAATTGTGAATATGATGTTTAACACCGTGTGGGACAATGCCCTTTCCAGATTGTTACACATCTTTGTTACTGAATATGTACGTTGTTTTCCAGAAGTTATCCACTATGCATAGTCACCTTCATTGTTGTCTGGCATTATGCTATAAGTTATCTGTTTCCAAGAGTTGGTTTATTGTAAATGCAGTATGCATTGGATTACTAAGGCATGCAATATTCTTTCCTTGCAGCACGGAAAAGATTTAAGTAAACAGCTCTGCTTTTGCTTTGAGTAAATCCTCTCTCACTGTGTTATTTTTTCTTGATTAACTAGGTTCTTCGACCCTTCCTTCTAAGAAGGCTGAAATCTGATGTTGAGAAAGGTTTGCCTCCCAAGAAAGAGACGATACTTAAAGTTGGTATGTCTCAGATGCAAAAGCAATACTATAGGGCATTGCTACAGAAAGATCTTGAGGTTGTAAATGCTGGTGGAGAGCGTAAACGTCTCCTCAATGTAGCGATGCAACTAAGGAAGTGCTGCAACCATCCATATTTATTCCAAGGTGCCGAGCCTGGTCCACCTTATACAACTGGAGAACATATAATAGAAAGTGCAGGTATGCTCTTTCTCTGATGTCCAGGTGTAAAATGATATTTACTGTTCCTGTTGAGCCTATCTTTGATTTTGTATATTATCACATCATCGAATACAGGAAAGATGGTTCTTCTTGACAAGCTGCTTCCAAAACTAAAAGAACGCGATTCCAGGGTTCTGATATTTTCACAGGTTGATTAACTGAGCATGTCTTCTCTCTCTCTCTCTCTCTCTCTCTCTGGACCATATATTTATAAATCTTCTGTTAATTAATACTTTTCTTGTTCCAGTTCTCTTTTAGGATTAATCCCACTTGACAGATCTTTTAATTGTATGGACAGATGACTAGGCTGCTGGACATTCTTGAAGACTACTTGATCTTCCGTGGACATTATTACTGTAGGATTGATGGAAACACTGGTGGTGATGATCGTGATGCTTCTATTGAAGCATTCAACAGGCCAGGAAGTGAGAAATTTGTCTTTCTTCTCTCTACTCGAGCAGGAGGACTCGGTATCAATCTTGCTACTGCTGATGTTGTCATTATTTATGACAGTGATTGGTAAGGCCTATGTTTTGGTGTGGCTTTAATAATTGATGTGAAGATGTGTGCCTTAACTTGGTTCTCCCTGCAGGAATCCACAGGCTGACCTACAGGCTCAGGACCGTGCTCACAGAATTGGACAAAAGAAGGAAGTTCAAGTTTTTCGATTCTGCACTGAGGTTTTTTTTTGGTTCTCATATTCATGGAATTCTAATTGATCTTCCTGCGGAGCAATGTGTTCACTATCTGTTCCGGTGATATTTGACAGTATACTATTGAGGAAAAAGTGATTGAGAGAGCCTATAAAAAGCTTGCCCTTGATGCTTTGGTTATCCAGCAGGGGCGGCTAGCAGAACAAAAGAGTGAGACTATCTTATCACTATTTGTTTCCTATCACTGGAGTTTTTCATCACTATATAAATGCTTAACTTATTTGTGTTGTGCAGCTGTAAATAAAGATGAGTTGCTGCAAATGGTGAGATTTGGCGCCGAAATGGTTTTCAGTTCCAAAGATAGCACAATAACTGATGAAGATATAGATAGAATTATTGCCAAGGGAGAAGAGACAACTGCCGAACTTGATGCCAAAATGAAAAGATTTACTGAAGATGCCATCAAATTTAAAATGGATGATAGTAAGCTTCTCACATACTTAAGATGCTATGTTATTTATTATTTGTTAATTATTGGCTAATCACACTCATGTAAATGTTCTTCAGATGCCGACTTGTATGATTTTGAAGATGATAAGGTAGATGGTGTCTATATAGCTAATACAATGACTTCTTATGTAATTCTTGCTTTGACCTCTTGTTTCCTTGTTCTTACCTTTTTAATAAAGGGTGAAAATAAGTTTGATCTGAAGAAAATTGTTAGTGACAACTGGACCGAACCTCCAAAAAGAGAGAGGAAGCGCAAGTATGTTTCGTCAATTGCAGAAATTATGTCTAGCTTTACTTGTAGTCTGTATAGATTGATCTTTTCTTAATGTTTCTGTAGTTACTCCGAATCAGAGTACTTTAAGCAGACCATGCGCCCAGCTGGTCCTGCGAAACCAAAAGAACCTCGAATTCCCCGCATGCCGCAGTTGTAAGCATTTCTGCTTTATTGGATTGGTCTGTTTGTTGATTCTATGTCCTAACAATTGTTGCTCTTTACAGGCATGATTTCCAATTCTTCAACACCCAACGTCTCAGTGAGTTGTATGAGAAAGAAGTTCGCCATCTTATGGTGGGTGCTCTACTTAATATGTCATTTTTCTGGTCAAAGTATGCATCTTTTTTTAATTCATTTATTTATTTTTTCAGCAAGCCAATCAGAAGAATCAAGGTAAAGATGCTATAGAGGTGGATGAACATGAAGGTATTTCCTCTCCTATAGTTGGATTTATCTCACCAGGCATTCTCTTCATGCATGGTTGTTGTCTCAGATGTGGGTGACCCTTTGACTGCTGAGGAGCAGGAAGAGAAAGAGCAATTGCTGGAAGAGGTTTATTTCTTTAATCTTCAACCTCATTTCAAAAATTCTGCGTTGCTTCGCCTGATATTTTTTGTTATATGTAAAGGGATTTTCTACTTGGAGCAGAAGAGACTTCAACAGTTTCATTAGGGCCTGCGAAAAGTATGGTCGAAATGATATCAGGAGTATTGCCTCAGAAATGGAAGGGAAAACAGAGGAAGAGGTCGAAAGATATGCAAGTGTGTTCAAGGAAAGATATAAAGAATTGAATGGTACGCCTGCAATTCTAAGAAACCTATCCCTTTCTTAGTCTTTGTTGCCAGTTTTTTTTATTTATGTATATTTGTTTCAGATGAGGTCGATGAAATGATTAAAGAAGTCTGTTCAATTAATTTATTTAGTTTTGTCTCCAAGGTTATGCAGAACCTAGAGTTTTAATGGAATTATTAGTATTGTCTATTTCCATTACATCGATGTAATTAGTATCCCCACAGGTGCTGTGGCTGTTTCCCCTTGGATATTAGTTTGTTGTGATTGCACCACATGCTCTTTCTGTCTTTCTCTGGATGTGAAGTGTGTTACTGACCTTCTTGTTTGTATTTCCAGAATATGATAGAATAGTGAAGAACATCGAAAGAGGTGAGGCTAGAATTTCAAGGAAAGATGAGATCATGAAAGCTATTGCGAAGAAATTGGATCGTTACAAGAACCCGTGGCTAGAATTGAAAATCCATTATGGCCAGAACAAAGGGAAGTTATACAATGAAGAATGTGATCGTTTCATGGTGACTTCTAATTACGATTTTATCTCTTTTTTTGTTCTGTACTGATTCAGTTTTTAACTATTTCTTGTTGAAAAAGTAATCAAAATACTCTCTCAGATATGCATGGTTCACAAGCTAGGGTATGGGAACTGGGATGAGCTCAAGTCAGCCTTTCGTACTTCACCATTATTTCGATTTGATTGGTTTGTCAAGTCACGAACCACTCAAGAACTTGCTAGGAGATGTGATACACTAATTCGATTGGTGGAGAGGGAAAACCAGGAGTACGATGAGAGGGAGAGACAGGCTCGAAGAGAGAAAAAGCTAGCAAAGGTAGTGGAAGAATATAAATTATCTTGAATTGAATCATTATAGAGAGATTAAGCTTATACAGTTTCACTTTTTTCTCTGTTCCAACAGAATATGACCCCACCCAAGCGTGCATCTTCCAGACACGCAGCGGAAAGCCCTCCAGCAACTCTGAAGAAGCGGAGTAAGCTCTCAATGGATGACAATGGGAGTTCGGGAAGGAAAAGAAGATGATGCCAATTACCAACCAACAGTGCGTTGGAGCATGTCACAAGTAGGAAACTTAACTATGCTATGCTTATGCTGCTAAATGAATTACCTTGCACACTTAAAATTTAATCCATGAGCATATTCTCATATGGGGTGAAGTGGTCGGGATTATGTTCGTTTGTTTGATTAACAGAAGTTTGGCGGAATTGGTAGGCGTGGGATACTACCGTGTCAACGTAATCTACATATCATCTGGTAACAAACTTATCATAATGATTCACGAAACCATCAAATTATGCACCAATTTACTCCTATGTTGCACCAAACCTGCACCATTTAGTACTGATCTGAATAGTACCACCAAATTGGGCACATTTTGTATTAAACATCATTTTGGAGGTATTTATTTATTTTTATAAAGTTTCGTGACTATCACAGATCTGCTGGATTGTATTATTCTTACTAGGAAGATAAAGATTAGTGTATGATTTAATTTCATGGGCTCGAAAAGTACAATTGTTCTTCCCAGCGACTTTTTGGACCAATTGACCCCATCAATTCTGAATTCTATTGTTTAGAGGGTGACACTTATAATTTTTGGCTTTTAATCTCGAGTTTGCTCTGAGCGTTTGTTTGTGGAAGAAGACGGTGATTTCTTGATCAGTGGGTTGTTTCAGATCATCCGCTGACCACGATATGCACTGGGAAATCCCAGAACGGGGAGCCATGACTTATTCTTTTCTCTTTCTCTAGAAAAATGTATTTCTTTAAACACTGATTATATTAAAAACAGTCCCAACGAAGAAGAATGAGAAAATGCATTAGGGGCGGGGCCTACCCTACCCTACCCATTGAGGTAATGGTTGTGGATAGCTACACAAAAACTAACGGAGAACCACTAAATTAATCAAAGTTGATGCAAAGGAAGCCTTGGATGTGAATATAAAGAGAGAAGTGTCTAACTGAACACATTGCGGAAAATACCACTACATCTCTACTGCTCCTCCCGGTTTGGTAATATAGTCATTCTTGAAGAATTGGATAACCAAATCTTGTGTGTTATTTTTGTTTTCTTAATAATTTCGAAACAATACCACTCAGTCTGAATGATGAATCAACATATCCAGTCCATGACTCAAATACAGCTTCTAGATATACAGAAAACTTTGATCGTTGTAAGGCAGAGATTTGTAGAAGCAATATTTTGTCCAGCGAAACACCTAAAACTTGCACCAGTTTACTTTTCTGAATCTTTCATGCACATATACCCAATGTGGAACCAAAAGCTCTTCCCTCTCAACTTCAACATTCTGCCAAGTGTGATACCAGAGATTGCCTGAAAAAGGGCAGCGACATCATCATTCACTAACACTAAACACAGACATGCAGATTGCAGCCCATACCTCAAAATCTGAAGACAACGAGAGTCGTATTTTCCCCCAGAATGACAATATGCTGTGAGAACTCATTCATTCTTCCTCTCCCTCCAGTTCTCACCCCACACCTTGGCCAACGCAACTGCGCGTTCTCTGTTCATGTCGTGATTCCTCTGACTGTCTCTCGTTCTGGCACTGGGATGATCTGTCTCGTCCCATGCAGCAGTTTCAATCCTTCCACCAGCATTCAACTCTCTCATCGTGTGAGCTGAAGGGGAACCATGGAGACGCCCTGCATCATCCAGGCCATCAGATGCATTCCTCCTGTCGTCCCAACGCCTCGGAGTAGATGAACCGATTGAGTTAGGATCATAAGTTTGGGATGCCAAATATGTCAAGGCAGTCACAACGTCCCCGATGAAAGGTCTCGTGGCAGCTTGCTCTTGCAAGCACATGGCAGCCACTGCTAACGCTTGATACAGACCACGCATCGGGTACTGCCCTTGCAACAGCGGATCAGCCATTTTCGGAAACTTTCGTCGGTCCTTGAAAAGCGGCCTCGCCTGACTCCATGGAATTAAGCAAATTGATAAAAATTGTCAGATGATAAAAAAAATGCACATCAGCTACTCTCATGTAATACAGTAGGGAGAGCTCCACGTACCCACGCGACAAGATTGTGCTCCCCTGCACCTCGCAAGTTGTCAATGGCCTTCCGACCAGTGATGAGTTCGAGGAAGACAACCCCAAAACTGTAAACATCAGATTTCAAAGTCAGCTGGCCAGTCATGGCATATTCCGGAGCACAATAGCCATACGTGCCCATCACCCTGGTCGAGACATGAGTTTTGTCGCCAACAGGGCCGAGTTTAGCAAGCCCGAAATCAGATAATTTAGGGAAATATCCCTCATCAAGAAGGATATTAGAAGATTTTAGATCTCTGTATATGACTGGTGGATTGGCTTTGTCGTGCAAGTATTCTAGCCCCTTTGCTGCACCAGCTGCAATCCTCATCCTCGTATTCCAGTCCAAAGGTTGTTTATCAGTTGGAAAATCTGCGGATCAATAAAAAGATGAACTCAAAGCAGGCATGGAATTATTGACAGTGGAGGAACAACTCCCAGAAACTGCATCAAAATCCATTATCTCTTACATGGAGAAAGAAAATGCTGACATGCAATATAATAACATAACTAACCATGTAAATGATCCTCTAGAGATCCCAATGACATGTACTCGTAAACAAGTAGACGTTGGTCTCCATCAGCACAATATCCTATCAAGTTGACTAGATTTGGATGGTGTAACAGGCTCAGCATGAGAACCTCCACCAGAAACTCTCTATTCCCTTGAAGGCCATTCGGGTCAAGTTGTTTAACTGCGACAACCTGCTTAAGACAACATTTTCATTAGTAACCTAGGACACTCCTTATTGCATTTTGCAAACATTTTCAAAGTAAAGCATCCAATCACATGGGGGTGAAAGAGAAAGACATTAATGTGATAATTTGGATCGAGCATACCTGTCCTGACTCCAGCTTGCCTTTGTATACTCGCCCAAACCCGCCTTCACCAAGCAAGCATTCCGGTCTAAAATTCTTTGTTGCTGCAGCAAGCTCCTGAAAAGTAAATGTCTGAGAAGCAATATGGGCTGTTGGCTCTTTCGTAATTCCTGGTTCCTTCTTAGAATCACTATTATTTCGAGCTTTTGCTTTACCTAAAAGAAATAAGGTGTGATATCACATTTTAAAAATTCTTGCAGAAAGTAAAACTCAAACACTGGTTGCAAAAAGAAACAACTAGTTCAATTTCAACTCATACATTTTCCCACTTTACATACTTGCTTTGCATTCATAGCACATTAGCAATGTGTTCGGGACTCTTATTCATGCAATGATGATTAGATACAGAAACATACAATAAACATTTGGCTCTCCAACTCTCAACAACTTTAAACCATCTAACTATTGTTTCTACCTTCCCTATACCTGATGAAAACAGAAGTATTTTTCAACATGACTATCTTGAATTCATCTACATGACATGTAGAAATAATCTTCTTTATGTTTAATAGCCAAAATTCAATGTCACGTTTTCAAAACCTCTAAAGAAAGCCAGGTTTACACTAAACAACAAAAACAATAACTTGAACATGCACCATGAGTTGCTACATTATCAAACTTAAAAGTTAAAACATGGCATCTAAAAAAAAAAAAGAACAAACATTTAACATTAACCATGAGTTGCTGTATTAACAATGAATTGCTACTCTAGAAGAAGAATTCAAACCAAAACACAACCTTTTATATGATATAAAAATCATAAGCCCAACTCGAATCCATCAAAGTCATGAAAAAGAAAAGGATAGCCAGGGATCCAGAAGAAGGGTAGATCTCCTTATCATGCCACGAATACACAAACCAGACAAACATAACAAATGCAAATCCCAACACATTCAGTCACATAGATTAATCCCATAAATAAAACAAACCAAAAACACCAAAAACAAATGAGTAAATGGCAAATTATGCACCTGTATTCACTCTGTTAACATGGCTATTTGAATGAGCAGCTAAACCTGCTTTAAAAGACTCCTTTTTTTCTGCTCCATTATCACAATTCTCAGTATTTCCTTCCTTGTTTGATGATCCGAAGCAGGGAACACACAAGCCCATATCGACTTAATCTCAAAAAACCCTGTTCATTATATCGATACATACATAAATTCATGCACACGAAATATCAACACCAAGAACAAGAAGGTTTCTTTTTTCAGCATTTCTAAGCAGCTCATTCTTAATCCAATCTTTCGAGTTTCTTGGTAGTATTTCCAGTCAAGCTGATTATCAATTCATCCCAAATATCTCAAGACTTGGGATCAGCACACAGCGCGTTTCAACACAAAAAAAGCAGATCAACAAATCGAAGAAAATTTTTATTCTCCAAAGGAGAGGTAAAGGAAGAGCCAGAGGAGAAAGAAACCGAATTTGAAGACGCATAATAATAATAATAATAATCAAATAAATATTGTCCAACTATTTTTTTTTTTTTCCTGTATGAGAATGTTGTGTGTGAAATAAAGAATTGTGGGATGGTGAAAGTCAACAAAGTAGGATTTTTCTTTTTCAGTAAAAATATTTTGTTGAACTTTTTCTCTGCATAATCTTCTTTCATCTTCTTGAAAGTTGAAACAGTGCAACATAAAATCCACGTGTTACAATTCATGAGCATTAAATATAGTTTTTTTTAAATAAAATGCATTTAATATAAAGCTCATACTTACTTTAGAAAAAATATTAAAGCTCATAAACATAGATATCTCCAAAGTATACATTCTTTAGTATATATTGATAACTATTTAGTTGAGATTTTTCCAAGATAAATAACTATTTAACTCAAATTATTACTTCATTGTTATTTCATAAAATCATAAGTGTCTATAAAACAATCTAAATACAGTAGAGACTCTATAAATTAATACTCGATTAATTAATAAACTCTTTAAAATAATAATTTTTGTCGGTCCCGACTCGGGGATAGGGTGCTAAATTAATAATTCGCTAAAATTATAAGATAATACATTTTTTATAATTTCTATAGGTCCCATATAAAATATAAATTAATAATTTCATAAATACGTACATATTACATGAATAATTTATGTACACTTCTTGAAAAATGACTCAATTGTCGTTTGTTTTTTTGTTGAAATCAATTTCAACTTGAATCTCATCTCTAATTTTTCTTATCATTGTAAGAACTTCTGGTGTTGTCTTCTCATAACTCAGCAAGAAATTATTCAATGTGATTGCTGCTCTAATTGCCTCATTTCGTGAAGGAGGCTCCATGGTAGAACTTTCAGCATCTTCTTCATCTTCTTTATCAGTTCCAATAATGCTCTCAATAATTTCTTCATCAGTCCACAATTGTGCAACTACATTTTCTAGTGGGTGGTTCAGGACATCTTCGACATCCATTGCATTGTGATAACCCAACTCTTTAATCAAATTCCCGAGTTCTTGGGTGCTTTCACCACCTACATATTTTATCTTGCATTTATATACATAATATTTTTTAATGTCCATAAATTGAGACATTGAACATTAAGAATATAATTATATGAGAAATTGAAGGACTCTTCCAAATTAGGTCCTCATTTGATGTACAAAAATTAAATAGAAGTTTGAAAGGTAAGTGAATTGAATATTTTATTATAAATTAATAAAATATTAATTAATGTATAAATTAATAATTATTAATTTATAGTTTAATTAATAACTCTTTTAATTAATAAATTCTTGAGTTCCCAAGAGTATTAATTTAAAGAGTTTATACTGTACCCCAAAAGTTTAACAGTATCCAAATTATTTTTCCGCTCAAATTAATTTATATAAACTGATTATTGTACAAAAATTACGGAAACGAATCAATAACTAGTGTTGTTTTTGAAAAAATTGATGTCATTTTGTTATAAATTTTGCTAAAATATCAACCTGTCAACAAGTTTTCACTCTCATTATAAACTTAAAATTGAAATTAATAATTTGTTTAAAATATACATATATCATTGTATATTTAAAAAAAATAACTAATATTATATTTACATATATACCCATACCATAAGGTCATTCTACAATTTGCGCAAGAGCATTGAGGTAAAGTTACCAAATTGTTGGTGGTAAACTAAAACTAGGATGAATAATAATAATAAAAAGTTTGGAAATAAAACAGGCCTGTAATTATAACTCGACAATATACATATTATTACATAAACATATTATTTGAGAGTATTAATACTTAATTGGCCGTCTTTAAATATGTTCAATAATCCTAAAATATTATATAGCTTAATTTGAATCTATTGTAGCACGGCACATTACTCTTAACTTGGAATATAGGTTAGGGCATTGTCTTGTCTGTGTGAACAAGTTTATTCTATTTAGACTTCTAAACGAGTTGATGGATAAGTCAACTCTATAACTAATCAACTTTTATATATATATATATATATATAACCACTTCCCAGATGATACATGTTATCTCAAGTTTTTGGTGCATTAACTAGACAAACTAATTATATTATCTAAGCAAATTATGTACATTACGAAAATAATGCACAAAACTGTTAATAGATAATGTAATACAATAATTATGTTACATTAATGTAATATTGCACGCGATAATGTACTATATTACATAAAAATAATGTAGAAGTAACATGGTAACATAGGAGAAGTGTGTAACATATGATTACAACTCTCTGTATATATATATATATAGATATTCAGTAAATTCATAAGATAATTATGCAAGTTAAATAAAAGCTTTCACTCATAGATCTCTACTTGTATAAATTTGTGTTTTATTTTGGAAGTAAAATTCTATACTGATCGAATTATCGCATATATGAGGGTGTTTTTTTTTTTTTTTGTGCGTGTGTGCGCGCGCGTGTTTTTTTTGAAAGATTTTTAAACTATATTGTTAAATTTGTCACGTCGCATTGCCACGAGGATAAGAAAAAAAGAATTAGAATTGTTTTGATAAGGACGATTATTTTTTCTTTTTCTATTTCTAGTGGGTACCTAAATAAATCATAAGTTAAAAAGCAACACAAATTTATTATAAACAGAAATCACATACAAATAAAGAAACTCAAGGACTATGAGATGATTATAATTATTATTATATTATTTAGAGAAGAAGATAATTAATAGATTAATAAATAGTTGAAAGTGATATAAATGAGGATTAATGTTGACAATTAGCTAAAGAAATGAGGATTTTCCGTGGTTAGTGGTCTGCCGCCGCCTAATTTATCCTGACCTACCACTTGTAATAAATCCCTTCACATTTTTCAATTTATTATTATTTGTCACATTTTTTCCATTTTGTTTCTATGTTGCATCCAATTATTAAATAATCTTGGTATATAATCCGACCAACAGCGTTACGACAAGTTTAAAATATGCATATGATGATTCATATGTTCTAGAACATTCTTTCCCAACACTGGATATGATGAATGAAGACAATATATAAATATATATATATAGAGGTTAGATCATATGAGAATAGATGTTAATGTAAGAAATGAGAATAAATCTCAGTCTTTGATTTCACAAGATTTGCGGTCATGCTTTAATAATTAACGTCTTCATTTTATCCTCCGCGAACTTCATTATTACATATTTAAGGTAGGGGTGTGCAAGAACCGAACCGAACCGAACCGACGAAACCGAAAAAAATCGACCGAACCGATAAAATTTGGGCGGTTCGGTTTTCGGTTTCAAGGTCTAAGAACCGATAGCTTATCGGTCGGTTTTCGGTTTCAAAAAAATTATCCGATAAACCGACCGACCGACCGATAACGAATTAATTAAAAAAGAAAATATATTATATATATATATATATATATATATATATATATATATAATATTTCAATTACATAAAAAAATCCTAATTTTCTAAAAGATAATACTAACATATTTCCTATTTCCTAATTCTATTCTCTCGTCTCTCACTCTCAGTTCCCAATTTCAAATTGTCGAACCCTAACATGGAGAATCTACATCTTGCCCTCTGAACCTGCCGTCGCCGCTCACAGTCCGGCTCCCTCCGGTCGCCGTCGCCACTCACAGCCCAACACCCTGCTCTTCTCCGTTCTCTCCCTCTCTTCGCGTTCTCAACCCCTCGGCGCCTGCTCCCTCACTCTGCCTCTCGCGAGTCTCCCCGCTCGCTCACCGAGTCACCGCTCGACCCCCCCTCACCGGCACCCGAACCTGCAACGAGAGAGAATCAATTTTCAGCCAGCCCGATGCCCTCCTGGTGACGCTGCTCCACGCCTGGAACCTCAACTTCGAGTCCTCACAATTTTCAGCCAATGTTTATCGGTTGGAACCGAACCGATTAGAACCGACCGAAATTATCGGTTCGGTTATTGGTTTGGTTGTAAAAGCTTATCGGTCGGTTTTCGGTCGGTTCTAGCCAAGGGTTCGGTCGAATCGGTTGTCCAATTTTCGGTCGGTTTTGGACCGAACCGACCGATTGCACACCCCTAATTTAAGGGTATCATTGTCATTTAGCCTGATGGTATCTTCCTCAAATAATTTCCATTTTCATTTTATCCTCCGCGAACTTCATTATTACATATTTGGATTTCTAATTCTTTTTCAATTTCGATTTTTCATCAAATTTCAATTGCCTTGTTGAGTCATCCAATACTCTAAAATTAAATTAAATTTTATTATTATTTAATTGAATTTTCTAATTTAATGAAGTTTTAAATAGATAAAATAAATTTAACATATTTTTCCGAAAATTGATTTTATTTTTATTTAATTTAATTTTTCTCATTTGATGAAATATAGATAAGATAAAATGAAGAGAACTGTTTCTAAAATTTTAATTTTTTTTCTTTTAAGGATGTATATAGGAGATAAAATGACGAGAACTGAAATAATTTTTCCAAAAAATTGATTTTATTTTTATTTAATTTATTTTTTTCCATTTAATGAAGTATAGAGGAGATAAAATGAAGAGAATTGTTTCTAAAATTTTGATTTTTTTCGTTTAATGATGTATATAGGAGATAAAATGAAGAGAATTAAAATCATTTTTTTCGAAAAATTAATTTTATTTTTATTTAATTTATTTTATAATGAACAATAATTGAGATAAAATGAAGAATGATTAAGATATAATGAAGAACTGCTAAGATAAAATGCATGTCACGTATAACATCAAAATTCACATCGAATTTATTTTATAATGAATCACATTTGAGATAAAATGAAGAATAATTAAGATATAATGAAGAACTGCTATGATAAAATGCATGTCACGTGTAACATCAAAATTCGAATCGAATTTATTTTATAATGATTCGCAATTGAGATAAAATGAAGTATAACTAAGATAAAATGAAGTATATAATAGATAAAATGAACAAAACACAACTTTTGCGCCCTCTACGTTCGTAATGACTATGTTGCCCTTCAATAAAGTAAAATGATAATATTATGCCGCGTTTTTTGTTAAAGCTCTTATATAATCTGGATCGTTGATGTTGTCAAATCTATGGACGAGATTTATTCTCATTTCTTATGATAAGGGCTATTCTCACCAGATCAGCCCCTATATATATATATATTCTTAATCAGCTCAATCTTATTCTTGAATGGAATCGGATTATTAATTTATGAGCTCGAATCCCATCCAAATGTGGGCTTTATTGGGCTACTATTATAACAACATATGGGCCCTGATCATGGGCTACTACATATATATAGCCGTAGGATGAGCATGAATCATACCGATTCAAACTACTTTTCTACTCAAAATTGATTTATATATTAATTGAGTCAATCTCAAATTTTTTGAGTAGTTACTGACATCGAGCATGAATTTCATAATTCTTGACTCGATAGATTCATAAGACTTATCAAGTTCAAACTTAAATTAAATTAGGGTTCGAGGTAGACTCACAAACCTTATTAATTTTAATAAAATTTAACTTTTTATCCCTTAATTATTGTTTAACTACAAATAACTCAAGTTTCCCATTAAATTAGAAAATTGAGCGGAGTCGAGCTTAACACTAAATCAAGTTCAAAAAGTTGAACTCCACTGAGTCGAGCTTGAGGTCGAACTTGGTCATGTTCGATTCGACTCAGCTCGTGATCACACCCTAACTACACGAGCTTGGGCCCATTCGAGATATTTTAGGTATACAGTTATTTAGTTTAAGCCCACATAAAATATGGTTGATGGTTTGGAATGGATTCCAATTTGACAGCTCAAATCTCAAAAGACAGACATAGTGATCAAAGAATCCATCTTTTAGAAGCCAAATAAAAGGAATCAGGTATTTTTGGCACAACTTTGTAGTTGCCTCATCTTTCTTTTATTGAGCAATCACCATTTTATATAAAGAATCAAACATCAAACTTTTTCCATTCCATCAGTGATACTTTTTCCCCAGGAGTTCTGAAAGGCCACATAAAGAATATGTGAAATGAGTGTCATTTCAGTTTGGTATGTGTTCATCAAAGAATATGTTCACACCCATCCATCACTGACATCATTCTTAAGCATCCCACTTTAGATAAGGCCATGTACAACTTTCTAAAATTTTAAGTTTGATTCCATCCTCCATCATCTTCATAGCTCAGATTCTTGAATCACTCAGTGTTGGTTGAAAAAGGACTTGAGTTTTGTAACTGTAATCCACATCTTGATGAGGGATGCAATAAGCTTGCTGATATAGTTACAGATTGTATAGTTCAAACTGGCCTCTCAAGTTTAGAAGAAAGTCTATTTACAGTTACACCCTCTAGCTAAGATCAAAGAGGTTGAAAAACAGCACTAGAGAAGAGTAGATGAATTGGGCAAGTGCTAGAGCCATAAGGCCCCTGCATCCTTAAGCATCTTCTTGAGGGAGCCATTGAGCTGCAGAGTCAGCATGGTGTTGGCGGAGCCAACGAGCTTCCCCCCTATAAACACAGCGGGGACAGCAGGGCTGCAGCCTAGTTTCATCAGAGCCCACTCCATTTCTTTCCCTCTCGAGTCCTCATCCAGCTCGTGGATCAGAGGGCTCACGCCTTGCTCGTAGAATAGTCTCTTGATTGCATGACACATGCAGCATGTGCTCTTGCTGAATATCACCACTGCTTTCTGCGAAGAGATATTTGCCACACGATCCATATGTAGCAGTATATCAATGAAACAATTTAGTAAAAATGACAAGTTATTTTGTTTTCTGTTGTTGATTGATGCAAGGCTTCATTGAAATGTATTTATAGAGGCAGGTGAATGAGTTGATTTGATTGTTTTAATTAAAAAATACAGAAAAAGATGAAAATTCCTTCAGATATTTGGATAGATGCTAACTGATAGTCTGAAATGACATTTGTGGAACATTAAATAATTTATTTCATCATATTCTCAGAATCTAGGAGGCTAAAAATATACAGATAAGCCAAGTGATCAGACTTTACCCAAAGCAGCATCACATGGTACGGCAGCTGGTTTTTTCATCATCTTTTCATGTGGATATGAGGCGTGCTACGTGGTGTATCGTGATTGTGAGAGTGTGCAGGGGGGAATGTCAACTCTGATATAGGAAGAGAATCTTGATATGTTCTAGACATACAAGGGATGTGGACAGGCTTGCATCAGCTGAAAATGAGCAGGGCTGTTGAGTGATTCCCATTTTCATGAACATCCTTAATGTGTTGTCTACACTAGAATTTTGAGTGAAAGTGAGAATGTTTGGACCACAACTTGTGTTAGAAAACTGGTTTGGATAAGTTCATAAACATGCCTTTTATTTTTTATTTTTTATTTGCAGAAGTGTTTGCTGCTATTCATGATATCAGAAACTTGTACAAAGACTTCACACACAAACATAAAAAAAAATGGAAAAAACATGCATCCTTATCCCCACACTAGGAAAGCTATAGATTTTAGTTTAGAAATTGAAAATATGAAGGCAAAAATATGTGAAGTTCATGCTTATCAGCAACCTCACTGACTTCCTTGATGGCAGGAAATCTCCAAATACAACAAACATTCACTTTTCATCACACATTCTCACTCTTGTTTCTAGCTCAATGGTGTTTGGATGTTTTAGTGATTAAGGCAATATAAATGATTCGACAAAAGAAACATGTTGAATGTTAGAAAACAGCAGAAAACTAATGAGCAAGACACTAAAAAACCTGTAGTATCTGAATGCTGTCCTAATCTGAAGTCATTTCTCAGTTAACAAAAACCCCTCAAACAACATGCTTAGTAGGAATTGTGTTCTGTTTTTTAGTTTTTACTCCATTAAAAAGCCTAAAATGAGCATCAGACATGAGTTTGCAGGCGCGCCTTGCTTCATTCCATTCGTGTTTGTGGATGGAAATAGCCATACACATCTACAGTGTAGCTAAAAAAATGCACATGGATATCACACACACCCAAATTGTTGAATGGAGAAGCTACTTGTAATAGAATTATCCTCTTTTATGTGAAATGACAAGAATAAGAATCACTTGAGCAGAAAACTGTTAAAACAAAAACAGAGAGAAGGATACAGTGGCTGTCCTTATCTGATCCACTTGAACCTAGACTCCATATCGGAAATTCGTCATCCCCAGCTGAGGGAAGTGCTATAGTTTAGTAAGCAACTGATAACAGAATCTGTTTATAACATTTTCTTTCTTCTTGTTGATCTTTTAAAAATGATGGCGAAAAATCTGTCAAAATCATGCATATCAGCTACATTCCCTTGATGACATGAAATCTCAACAAAATATTCATTTTCATCACTTGTTCTCCCACTTGTTTCTGCACAATACATTCCATCCCACATCAGAGAATCCTTGCAGAACATTGATGCTCCAATATATGTGTGATTAATAATAATAAAAAGTGAATATAGTTAAGGTGAATGCATGTCCTAATTCAGCATAGTTGCATTGATCCTAGCTTCGGCCCACATGATGACATAGTAATCCTAAACAATGATTACTCAGTTGATTTCACTTGGAATGCAGTTGCTGATAAGCTCGTATATTGCCTCAAATTTGCATTATGAATGAGTTTTCAACCGCGTTTTGTTTGATTAGATTGATTTTTGAGGATGGAAAGAGCTTCTACATGTAGAAGAAAGTTTGTCACTAAAATACACCAAAATTACAAGTGATGAGCCAAGTGAAGCTACACTATGTTAAGCTCATAATGAAAACTGAGCTCCATGCTTCACCTCAAAACTCAAACCCAAAAAAAAAAAAGAAAAAGAAGAAGAGTACAGAGATGACTAAAGATTCACATTGTTTGAGCTAGCATTGATGCATGGTTTATTCATACAGAAGATCAAAGCCACAGAGCTCCAGCATCTTTAAGCATTTTCTTGAGTGATCCATCAAGGTGGTGAGTCAATACGTCGTGAGCTGATCCAACAAACTTCCCACCAACAAAAACTGCTGGAACAGATGGATTGCAGCCTAGCCTCTTGAGGGCCAGCTCCATCTCCCTTCCATGCTGCTGCTCGTCCAGCTCGTACACCGTGGGATTCACCCCTTGCTCGTAGAACAGCCTCTTGATCGCATGGCTCATGCAGCATGTGCTCTTGCTGAAGATCACTACAGCCTTTTGTCCAGCCAGTTTTAGCACAGTTGACTCCATTTTCTTGCAAATGCAGACAATATGAAATCTTGAAATTGTTTTGTGATGATGGTTTTGGTGTTATTGCTTGCTGCTATATATGCATATAGGAGAAAATTTATTTGAATGCATAAGTTAATTGTAATTGAGGCACAGAGAAAAGGTCAAAATTCCTTGATATCAAGAATAGATGCTGTCACACTCTAAATAGGCAGCATTCTTAATAAATTAACAATCTCAAGATTTAAGTTATTTCACTCATTATGCATGCAATGAAAATAAAGATAAATTCTTTGAACTTTAAATAAAAAGAATAAGAGATTCCGAGATCGATAATTACTTTCCTATCACCGAAAAAAAATAATTGGCCTACTAATATTCCTTTTTTTTTTAGGGAATTCTACTAATATTCTTTGTTTCTGTTCCAAGGGCCGAAAGTTTGATCCTGATTCTGATTCCAGGCTATCTCGTCATGAAATAATCAAATAATTCCATAATCTTGGATAAAATTTTGATAGAATATAATAATGTAAACAAATTAGAGAATTTGAGCTTTTTACTCTTTTTTTTTTTTCGTATTATTTTCGAGATATCTTGTTCTTTTTTAACAAAATTATTTTATATATTATGCAGGTGTTACATAAATCGTTGTTTCTACATATCCACATACAACAGTTATATATATTCTCCAAAGTCTTATCCAATTATAATTAGTTCATCATCATGATAAAGATAGAATTATTGCACATTTTACTCCTTTATTTAGTAACATCACCATGCAACAATATGTCATCATCTACGTGTGTAGTGGTGAAAATCCAAAAATAATTGTTAGGGATTTGGGAGTTTTGTTTAAGTTTTACATAATAAAAAAAAATAGGTAATTAAATATAAAATATAATTCATAATAACAGTACTAATAAAACATATGAAAATCATTCATTAAAATTAATCTCATACAAAAATATTCATAAATTCTACAAGTACAAAAAATCATCTGTTTTGTTGTTGCAATGGTTTCACAAGAAGCCAATCTGATTGTAGACAGATATTAAGTGGTCTAACAGGTTCCGTGATTATTATCCTCGATTTTAGGGGTTTTTTGCGGAAAATTTTGGTGTCTATTTTGTTTTGTTTTCGTTGATCACGTTTTGTGCATGAACTGCTGCTCATTTATCCATTAAGCTATGTGGTATATTGATTTTGACATTTTTTATATGCGATGTCTGTTTTTTTTTTTTTTTTCTTTTTTTGAGCAGGCTCTCATACCACCACACGTGTTTCTCATCCCCTCACACTCACTTCAACCTCCATTTCTTTTTAACAATTCACCCATGAAGAGATATCTCATAAAAAATTATATCATTTAATTATATATATATATATATATATATACTAAAGCAAAGAAGTGTAGAAATAATTGTTCCCGCCAAAATTATAAAAAACATCCATATGTATAATAATAAAATTATTATTATAGCAAAGTTGGTTTGAGGTGGCAAATTTAAGTTTTTGGTCCAAATTGTCCGGGTTCAAATCCCACTATCAACAAAATTATATTAAATTTTTTTAGTTTTTACACAAAATTTATCTCTACAAGTTTTTTTCTCATACATAAAAGAATTAAAATATTAATATGTATAGAAAAATTATCGCCAATCAATCTTTAATAAAATTAATCATTATAAAATCAACAATATTAAAAATACAAGTCAATAATTGTTTATAAAAAATAATCATTTATCTATCAGTTACAACCCAAAAACATTATATATACTTATAAATTTTTATTTTAGTAAAATTGTGATGTAAGTTGATATGATCTCTAATTTTTAGCATCGCATTAAAAAAAATCTGTTAACTTGCAATTAAAAACCACTAAGAAACTACATATAACAATGGTTAAGTGAAGTGGTAAACTGAATAGCTTCTCGAGTTGCATCTTCTGTTAGGACAAAAAAACTTCATTCATAAATTTTATTATAAACACGCAGACAAAAAACTGTCCAAAATTTATAATTCCGCCCAATTTTTATTTTTTTTAAAGCAAGAGGTGTAAACATTTGAATAATTAATAAAACTCAAATATGTGCTCAAAGAATTACAAGTCAGAATTATTTCAAAGAAGTCTAAACGTGGAAAATTGTCTATTACACAAAGAAAACTGTCGTACAACCCAAAAATATTATATGGCTATATAAATTTTATTATAATAAAGTAAACTGTAAACTCATTTAAAAAAATTTATTTTAAACATGCTGACAAATAATTGCCTAATATTTATAATTCAGCCAACTAAAAAAAATATAAACATTTGAATAAAAATAATAAAATACCGGTCCAAAGAATTGTACAAGTCAAACTCATTTTAAAAAAATCTACACAGAAAACCACATATTAACCTTAAAAAATACAAAGAAAATTGTCGAGCAAATTAAATCTTTAAAAGCCGTAAATCTATCAATATATTAAAATAGAAAAGTGTAATCGTTCCCGCAAAAAATCTATTTATATTTTTCAAATAATTATTTTAAAAAGTAGTAAACTTTTTTTCACTAACATAATTTCGACTAACATACTAAAAATTGTGTCCTTTCCTCATAAAAAAATAATAATAAATTTCAATGAAATTATTTTTATTACTTTTTCTTAAAACATTATATTTTCACCTTTTGTTTTATTTGTTGTGTTTAAATGTTTAATAAGAGTAATTTTATTTTATGAAAAAATGAAATTTTAAAAATTATACTTAAAAATTTAATATTATTAATTATATTATAATATAATATAAAATATTATTTATTTCATTCGCACAACGTGCCGGTGCAAAGCTAGTTTATATATTAAAACAAAATACGGTTATAAATTAATATATATATATATATATATATATTTGGGTGCATTATGCTTCAATGTTTGGTACATTTTTGGATAAAAGTGTCTTTTTCAAATTTTTGGTTTTAAATTACGGAAAATAGGTTTCATATCCCTTAAATTTCATTTTTCTTTGTCAAAAATATTTATAAAACTTTAAATAATCATAGTTCACTCAATTTAAATTATTTTTTTATGTATTATATATCAATTTAAAGATAATTTAATTATCTTTCAAACAAAATTCCTATTACATATGTTCGGAATAATATATTCGTAGTAAAATTAAATAATGTAATAGCTGCAACGAAATAATGTAACATAATACACAAGATAATGCAATGATATATTTAAAAGTACTCTTTCAATATTTTATACTTAAAGGTACATTATCTGGGGTATTATTCGTACATTATCTATCAATTGAATGATACATTATGGAATGTGTTGCATCTTTTCCTCTCACCTAACAAATTAATTGGAACATTATTTATGTTTTGAATGATACATTATCTATGACAAATATGGTACATTATTTGTTTACAATTTTAGTATTTTACGAAAATCTGAAGTCATTTTAAAATATAAAATAAAAACACGCTATAAAAGATAATAAAGTAGATAAAGAATAAATAATGCATCAACTATCATATAAATAATGTAACATCTACATGGTCATCGATGGTGCACCATTGATGACAACTTGCAACAACAAAATCAAGCCTATCAAATACAAAACAGAGATGCATAGAATGAATAGGTCGAGAAAATGAGACAAAATAAGCAAGGACCAAGTTCCACATAATAGTATTTCAGCAAATAACTGAACGCTAAGAAATACAAGACGAAAGAAATGACCACCGCGCTGCTCCATGCCACCATGACCACCGCCGCTGCTAGAGATACGCGAAGAGAGGATAACGCGCCACCTATGGGCTCTCGCCTGTGCAACCACTACCTCCGGCCACCTCACCGTCTTGCCACCTCAACCATCGTCGCAGTTGGAGAAATGCGAGGAGAGGAGAAATAGCACGCACGTGCAGACTCTCTCACGCACAGCCACAACCTCCAGCCACCTCACCTCCTGCCGCCGGCCATCGTGTGTTCGCTTGTCTCTGAAGAACTGATCGGCGCCGCCGTGACGCAAAAATATGAAGAAATAATGGAGAAAGATGTCGTGCAGATTGGAGAAAAAAATAAATATGGTAAATTAATCGATAATTATGCTGAATGGTTAAGGAAAGATATATTTAATATCATTATTTTACAATAATAGCCTTCATTTAGATTCAAAATAAAAATGATAATTTAAAAATAATTAATAAAAAATCTGGACCCTTAGATTTAAAAAATAAATGGTTGAGATTTGCCCTGATATAACATATGGGGAGTGGGTAACATATGATCACACACACACACACACACACACATATATATAGAGTAGTGATCATATAATAATAGTTCTTACCATGCTAAATGAGAAAGAATTTGGATCCTTTATTTTGTTGATACAATGGTTGTGATAATTCAGGATTTATTGAATAAATAAGGTAATTAGGGTATCCTTGTAATTTAGCCTTTAAGTTTGAATAACCCGTCTTTTCTATCTTTAGATTTAATCATTCTCTCTCCTAATTTTTTCTTTCCTCCCATTATAATCAAATAATTATATATTTCTCGATTCAAATCTATTTTTTACGAATCATATGTCAAATTAAACGTATTTTTACGACGATTCATATGATATCCAAATTGAATATGTTAAATTTAGAAGATTCGCATGAAAATCATGATTTTATATTAAGCTGGTATATGTTCTTCATTATATTTACGTTCACGATAAAAAAATGCATTAGTTACGCATAAAAGATGTTCCCAAATATCTGCATTTTTTTGCATCAAATGATGCATTCTTAATTTGAATAAGATACATTTTTATTCTAAAGCATATGCATTTTTGTATTCATATTGAGTGCATTTTTTGCATTGATTATATGCCGCAGTTTTATTCCCAAAATATTGCATTTTTTAAATCGCAGTCCAGGAACTTGAACGGTTCGACTCAGACACGATGCGGAAGCAAACTGAAATTGAACAATGGAAGGATCCAATACCTTTGGATTCAAAAACCTTCAAGTACCGTAGTCCAGAATAAATCTCCTACGACCCAATAAGCGAATTGATCCAACAACGAAGGATATATGCGAAGACACCACCAATGGATATAACTGTCCGATTGATTAGTCGAGATTGAAACCCTAATGGAAGATTAGAATTTCGAATAATGAGCCTTCAGAAATTAAAGGAGAAAACCTCACAATTTTATTAAAATCCGAAAACTGAAAATTGTTCAATAACAAAGCCTATATATAGGCAACTCAAATTCTAAACTAATAAGGTAATTAATTTCGAAAATTAAAGGGATCAAAAATTAATTTAATTAAACAAGGCCTAAACATATTGGCCCAAAATAACTAAATAAATTAAACTAAGCCCAATCATTACACATAATTAAATTAATAACTTTTGGGCCTTCATTTAATTCTTACAACACCATCGAATCCTTGGAATTATTTGCAGCCCAAATGCCCTTAACCAACAAACTCAATCCAGCCCTCAAAGTCCTTGCTCGAGCTCTAGTCATCGGCCCACTCGGAATGTAGACTGGATCATCTATCATAACTGCTACTTGGGCTCCATCACCTTCCCTAATTGGAAGCAACCAATTATTTAATTCATCATCCACTTCGCATCCTTCTGGTAGAGGATGTGTCAGCATAAGATTTGAGATAAAAGCAGACATACCGCCAGCATTCCGGATCTAGACTGAGAATTCAGCAATAGTACAATTAAGACAAAAATTACTATCGTCTCTGAAAGACTTATCATCCGAATCAGATGACTCCTCGTCCAGATCTGCTTCAGCATCATCATCGAGATTCACATGGCCACCACCTATTTCAGTTTGGTAGTATGGAACTTCTTGGGTTACAACAGGAGCATGCTCCTCCTCTTCCTCGTTTTCTTCAACAGAAGCCTCTTCATTTAGGTTGGGAAGTTGTGAGCTGCTACCGCTAGCACTTTCATCAACAAAAGTATTAAAAATACCTTGACCATAAGAATCGTAATTAGTGTTCGGAGATGCACCAAAATACATCGAAGACCCAAATTTTTTAAGGTCATCAACCGTTGGACTAAAATACTAGTTCGGTGGTGGACTCATTGAAGATATGAAGGGTCTATAGGGTGAGGGCTCTCGCTGTGAAGTCCCAACAGCAACACCCTTCATAGTAATATAAACATTGAGCTCCGAATATAGAGCATAAAGTCGTTGCAGCTCCAAATCAGTCGTCAACATAAATTTCACAATATTGGTGGATGGAATGTAAATCAATCGTTCTTGTCCACCAATATAGTTGCAGGAATCATCCAACTGACCATTGTAGTGAAAAGATATTGAACACCAGTTCTCCATCTTCAAGAAGATAAAAACTTAAAGAATGGAAAATGAGAATGAAGAATACCGTAAAGATGGAGCAAAAAACACACACACAAGAATTTGATTTTTTTTCAAATGTGAGTGTAAGAGTGAAGGACAACAGATTTATAATTCGATCTCATTTATGAGTACAACTACACTCATCTGTATTTTGGTGCAGAATTTTATTTTCAACCACTCATATTTTTGTACATTCACATCATGCAAGAGCCTACCCATTATTATTCATAAATTGTAATAATTTTTATTTTTTT
>JAPKLW010001033.1:0-28570 GCA_026898455.1 Plectranthus barbatus | reverse complement strand
CCCTAGAATCTGTGTTCTTTAATTTGCTTTTTAAAGCCCCTTTAATTTCCGTTTTGTCATCTTTATTTTCTAAAACCAAAACCCAAAAATATGTTTACTCAAACAATAAAATTTGAGAACTATAGTTAGTACATGAGATATTTTCGTTGTACATTTCCTCTGGGTTCGACTACCTTTGGGTATTTATATATTTAATTGCCACTGTGTTTGCAATTAATCTGCGAATTTTGCAGTGATCAACCGACCATTTTGGCCGGACCAAACCGTATATAGTAATAATATTAAGAACATATATATAGAGATGTAATGTAGTTCAGTGGCAGTTTGGTGTGAATAAGTCTTTGTATTGTCTGTGAGGGCGCATATTCGATTCCCTTTGAAGTATTTTTTTATTTTGTATTTTTATCCATTATTTATGTTGAGGTTCGATTTTGATACGGAATCGGAGCCCCAAGAACAACAAATAAAGTGAATGCTATACGGGGAATAGACGAACTAGGATATTATTAGTGAGATACAAAAAATAAATGGCTAATCTATTGACTACTCGCTAAGCTATGAATGAAAATGATAATGGGGTTGTAATGAGCGTATATGAGTTTTTTCTATAAAAGATGTGTCCGTTTTACAATGACTTGAGGAGTTAATTATAGGGGTCGCCTTTCCCTAGGGTTTCCTCACCGTTCTCAACCGCCCGGAGTTGAGCCCGCAATCATCGGGGTGGTTGGCTGATCGTGGGAACCTGACAGTTCTGAATCCTTCGCATAATATCCGTTGGTTGGGATGTTAGGGGAACGAGGCGTGTGGTTCTTCATCGAGCTCCTTTGTTCATCGTATCGGACTTAATCGAACAGCGGATGATACTAATCGGACTTCTTTTGATACTATTCGAACTGCTTTGTTTGCTCGAGCTGCTCATCATTTGATCCTATCCAGTTCGGACTGGATGTTCTTCCCGTGCTTGGGTCAATAATGGGCCCGGCCTAAGGTTAGAACCCGGCTCGGTGCCTTTGGCGGGTCGGATCCAATCTGGACCTCTAACAATAGACCCTTTGACTTAACTGATCAGTTTTGTAGCGGTCAGTTAAGTTAAAAATTAGTGGTCCGGTATACGGAGATATTTCCCAGGTTGTGGCCCTTCGAATCACCTCGAGGATGATCCGGTATTATTCGGGTGCTTTCTGAGCACCTCTCGGCTCTCGGGACCGATTCCTCTATGGGGGTCCCGGCCCGTGCAGCCCCAGAAAGCTGCTACGGGTGCCGTCGCCGCGGGCCTGAATCCGCGGCGTTTACTTAGGGCAGTTCGGGTTATGCCTTATTAATTTTTCTGGCCACCTGGTGAGCCCCTGGTGAGTTAGACTCATGGTTATGGGGTCTAATATGGTGTGCGCCTGGGTTCGTGTCCCCAGAGCAGATAGTTTTTCTTGTTGCCTGACATCATTCGAACTGCTTTGAGCGAGTTGCCTTTAGCGAACTGCTTTTTGTTGAACCGCTTTTAGCGAGCTGCCCTTGATGGGTTTGAAATTTAAGCGGCAAAAGTAAGTGGCAGTTGTGTAATTTCCGTAAAAATCGGGGGCGGTTTTGGAGAAGTTGAGAGGGCGTTTTGAGTTATAACCGTTGTTTGGGATTCGTGCCCCTCACTTTCCCCCACGCGAACACTTTTCTCTCTCTCTTTGTGCGATTTCCGGCGAGTCTCTGTCCTCATTCTCCGGCGATCAAACATTGTTGCGGCCACGATTCAACGGGTTGTTCACCTTCTTCTTTTCATTCCGCAGGTAAAATCCGAAACGCACCTCAATGTATATTTTCCTTCTTCTTGCTGGTTTTTTGCGGGTCTTGTTCCGTCGTGGGAACTGGTTTTTGGCGGGGAGTTGGGCTGACCGGGGCTCGCACCTCCCCCTTTTCTTTTTCTTTTTAGGTTGATTTTATTCGAGTTTTGAGTTTTCTGATGAGTTCTGATTCTCAAAACCGTGAGGGTTTGACGCCCCCTTTCACACCTTCACCACCTAGGGCTCCGAACGCCCAAGATTTTACCGGCCACGATTGGAATTTGTTGTTCCAGGGATCGAAGAGGGCTGGTCCGAGCGTGAGCCATGCGGCTACGAGTTCGGATTCGGCGGACAATAGGGTCTTTGTCGAGGCATTCGGGGGGTTGGAACGGGTGGTTACTGGTGGAGAGGCCGGCGGGTCTGGCCGGGTAGCCGGGGCTGAAGACGAAGAGTCCGAGGAGGTGGTGGAGGAGCCTGAGCTGGCGGGCGACTATGTTCTCCCGCAGGACTGGCATACGCACCGGGTACTGGGTGCTGTGTCCACGGTCACCAGGGAGGCGCTGCGGGCCCTTGCTGACACCGTCCCAGTCAAAGACGTGCGGTTTTGCATACCACGCCAATCGAACCGCTGCTTTGATCCTCCCCCGGGCCACGTGGCCTTCTACACGGCGGTAATAGAGAATGGGGTCGGACTGCCCGTGCACCCTTTCTTTTCGGAGGTCCTGGCCTCCTACAATCTTTCCCCCTTCCGGCTCGCACCGAACTGCTGGTGCCACCTGGTTGGGGTTTTTCTGATGTGGATGGACCTGGGGTTGGGGTGCCTGACGGTCAGGGAGTGGCACTATATGTACCGCTTCAATCAGTGCGTCGACAAGCATTACTACTACTTCACCCGGTGGTCTACTGGGTATTCGACGCTGATCAAGAAGCCCCCGTCGAACTCCCCGGGTTTGTGGACGAGCTTCTTCTACCTCAGGATGAATGAAGAGCGTCCCGAGTTCATTCGACACGGCGGTGTTCCAATCCGTGGGTTTCTCTGATTCCTTGCGAACTGGTTCGAGTCTTGCAATTGATTTTTCTGATCCTCTACTTTGCTCTCTTGTAGATCATCCTCGCCCGAAGCTCTCCCCGGAGGAGCAGGCCAGGGTCGACCGGGCCTACGACATTACTGTGGGCGACCGGGAGTGGCCCGTTATACAGAACGGTCGCTTCGTGACCTCGACAACTTACCTCGATGGGAAGGGAGATCTATATGCCCTACCTGCTGAGATGACCCGTCGTCGTCCTCACGTCCCCCTGGACTGGGTCGCGGCTGCCCTGAGGAACAAAAAGAGGGCGAGGGATGAAGAGGAGTCTCGCCGTCGGCCTCCAAACCCCCTGAAGCGCCCGGAGCTTGAGGACCTGCCTCCGCCTCCTCCCCCGCTGCCCTTCCGGCCCCAGGAGGGGGTGCTAGCCGAGATTCCTCAATCACAGTCTCGCCAAGAGGCCCCGCCAAAGCCCGATGAACGGGAGAGGCGTAGGGAGAAGAAATCGGAGGAGTCCGATCACCGCAGCCGCCACCGCTCCAGGGATCACGGTTCGAGGTGTGAGAACCCGGACATGACTGTGGTTCCTGTCACGACTCCACCGGACCCAGTGGTGGATTCGTTCCTGGTCCGTGCCCGACAGATGTTGACCAATCCGTCTGCCGTGGACCAGGCGGGGACTGCTCAGGCACGCCTGGCGCGATACCAACTCCTCCAACTCCAGGTTCGAACTCTATCCTGGGTCACCGCGCTTGTTGTTGTGCCTAGTTTCTGACTTCTATTCTGGTTCGCAGGCTCAGGTGGAGCTCGACGCCGTCCGCCGCGAGCTCGACATCTTCGGCAACAAGTGCATCGGGGAGATCTACGCACTTTGCAAGGAATGAGATTCCTTGAAGAAGTACATTGATTCCCTCAACGACAAGCTCGGCCAGGCGGATGAGCGGTGGACGTTGCGGAGGCGAGGGCCGCGGCGGCGAAGAAGGAGGCGGAGGCCACCCAGGCTGAGCTCGAAGATGCCCATCGGGTGGCCTCGGAGGCCAGGGCGGACGCGCTGAAGCTGGTCGCAGACCTGAAAGCGAGGAACGATTAGCTCCTCTCCCTCGACTCCTGGCTAAAAACTCAACGTGAGAGGTATCTGGCCGAGGTGGCGAAGTATGAGGGGCGGATTGCCCTCATGCAGACGGGTGAGGGGCTGGACTTCGAGACCCTCATCACCTCCCCTCACTTCGCCGAGACATACAAGGTATGCCCTCTCTCAGGTTCATGCTTGTTCGAACCTTTTTGACTCGTCTAACCTTCTTGTAGACTCTCTCCGAGCAGGTCGAGAGTGAGGTCCGAGGAAGGATTTCCTGAAAGTTCCCGAACCTCGACCTGAGCGTGCTGGATGAGCCCGAGCCGGAGGAGAAGGATCAGGAGCAAGGGCGGGAGCAGGAGCAGGAGTCCGAACAGCAGCACGTGGAGCGGGACCAGAAGCTGCTTGAGGATTCCTCCCAAAGGGTCGATGGTTCGAATGAGCGGTCCGAGCCAACATCTGATCAGACCTCGACCCAGGGACCTGGCCCGACTCAAGACGACTCTGCCGCCGCCTAGTTGCATTTCTTAAACATTTCTGAACACTTTATTTTTCCTGCACAGACAATTTACTTTCTTTTGCACAAACAATTTTACTTTCCTATTTTGTTATTTTATTTCATGAATGGGACCCTTCTGTTTGCCTCGGTCCTTCGATATACCTTTAGTTTTCTGCAAAATAATGATGGTCGAGATGGGTGATGTCGAGGCATCACCCCTCCGATGCTTAAGTTAGTGATTGTTCTCATAGAGATAAGAGTAAAATAAATCGAAATGAGATAGGATAAGGTATATTTATCTGGATCAGGCACGGTTGTTCCTTGTGCCGGTAGTTTTAGCGATCCTCCTTTCGTTTCTGCAGAAGGATTTGTGAGGGGTTGGGCGATGCCGAAGCACCGCCCCTCCGACGCTCAAGTCAGTAGCTGATTAAAAATAGGAATTGAAAATAGGATAGGGTTTCAGAAAGGCGTATCTGGGAGATCGAGTTCATCGACCTCGCTCCCCTTAGAAATAATATTTCTTAAGGTGCTTGATGTTCCAGCTATTTCCGTTCTCCCTTCCATCGTGATCTTCTAGGTGGTAGGCGCCTCGTCCCACCACTCTGGTGACTTTGTACGGGCCTTTCCATGTGGGTCCGAGCTTTCCTTGGCTTTTATCTTTAGTGTTCTGAAAGACTTTCCTCAATACCCAATCTCCCTCCTTGAAGGTTCGCATGCGAACCTTCTTGTTGAAGAACCTTTCGACCTGCTTTCTTCTCTGAGCCATGCTAAGTAGTGCTTGATCTGTCTTCTCATCGATCAGTTCTAGGTTCTTGAGCATTTTCTCGTAGTTATCTTCCTCTTAACAAGTTTCCAAGCGTAGACTGCCGCCCCGAACTTCAGCTGGAATGACAGCTTGATGTTCTCGGAGTGGTTCGATAGGCCCATAGGACCCCTGGTAGTTCATCCACCCATTTCGACTTGTGAGCTTCGAGTCTTTTCTTCATTGTTGCCATGATGGTCTTGTTTGTTGATTCAGCCTGCCCATTAGCCTCCGGGTATCTTGGTGTGGAGAACACAAGCTTGATGTTGTATTGGTTGCAGAATTCTTATACTCTCCGCCCCGTGAATTGTGTGTCGTTATCTGTCCTGATCTCCTTGGGCACCCCGAATCTGCAGAGGATGTGGGTCCACAGGAATTTGATCACCTCTGGCTCTCTTACGTTGGCGTAGGCTTCTGCTTCGACCCACTTGGTAAAGTAGTCGGTGGCTACCAGGATGTACTCTTTTTGTCCGACTCCTTTCGGTAGCTTTCCTACTATATCCATCCCCCAAGCCATGAAGGGCTATGCTGCGATCGTAGCGTGAAGTGGCTCAGCATGGCTTTGATTTGTGACTTCGAACCTTTGGCATGCTTCGTAGCTTCGCACGTAGTTTTTAGCATCTTTCCGCAGCGTCGGCCAGTAGAAGCCTACTGATATTACTTTGTGTGCCAGTGGTCTATAGCCCCTTGGTGACTTTCGCAGTCCCCTTCGTGAATCTCCATGAGGATTGTTTGTCCTGCGGCAGGTTCGAGGCATTTGAGCAGTGGTCCTTCAACTGATCTCCTGTACAAGCTCTCATTGTAGATTGTGTACTTGGCAGCTGACCGAGTAATTCGCACTGCTTCAGTTCGATCTTCGGGTAGGGTTCCTGACTTGATGTATTTTCGTATGGGCTCGATCCAAGAGTCACCAATCGTTAGGTCCATGACTTCAGTCTTTGGTGCGGCTGGCTCTTCGGCCCATGTTATTACAATGGGCCTGTTCCGTTCCAACTGCTTGGTGGAGGCCAGATTTGCTAACGCATCTGCTTCAGCATTTTCCTCTCGAGCGATGTGTTTTACCTCACAATCTTCAAACTCTTCTTTTATCCTTCGTGTCAGGTCACAATATTTCTGTAACTGATAAGCTCATTATTTCACTCACTTATCTATATTATTTTTATACTAATTTATGTAGTTTTATTAAGTTTATATGTATATTTTATGCATGATATCAATATTAGGTGGTTTTAGGTGTGTTTTGATGTTTATGCAGGTTTTTAGGCCTAAACTCACGAGAAAACCGTTCCGAAAGCAGTGACGTGTAAGAGTAGCAGTGAAGAGTTTTTCCACAAGAGGAATTCGGGCTATTGGCGCATGGCAATGGATGATGCTTTGAGTTAGCTCTCCAACGCAACTGGAATCGGGTCAATCGGAGTTCGGATGAGGAAGTTATGGCCAAAATCGTGAGACCGCGCAGACGGGGCTGACCTCAGTTTTCCACGTCGATCGACGGGGATGCTGCGTCGATCGACGCGGGCCTCCTGGCGCGGGAAATTGGCTGAATTCGAGATTTTTCATATCTTTAGCCCTATATTTGATTTGATACACCTCCACCTCTATAAATAACCTTGTAAAATCGAGTTTTAAGCATGTTTTATTCCAGATTTCAGATTTTTAGAGATTCAAAGAGTTTTAGAGTTTATATTTGAAGATCAAGTTTTGTGGGAAGACATTCCAACCCAAGTTTTTATGCAATTCAGGTTTTATCTTTCTATGATGAATATTACTCTGAATATGTGTAACTAATCTCTTTCTCAGATTCTAGGGTTTCGAACTATCAATGTATACATGTTGTGATTAATTGAATTATTTTCCCTTTCCCTTCGTAGTTTGTGAGATCTGTGTTTATTCATAATCTTGAGTTTGTTGGCCACATCTTAGGATTATCTAGTTGATTACTTGAGACGTAACTGTGATAGTTTTCAATCGAAAGAGATTTTCACAATATAATTTGATTTCTTGTCGTAACTGAAGGAGATTAATTGTAGGAATAAATCTGTAGATCTTTGGAGTTAATTAATTTATCTTGAGACCGAGCGGAGATAGGTAATTAATTAATCTACTTTATGAATTGTCAAACAAAGAAGTTCATAATATTTTTCTGATGTTTCACTACGAAGAGGAATTAAAATTGGGAATTAATCAATTCATTCATCCATGTCATACTTGATAGGTAGATAACCCTGGAATCTGTGCTTCTCTTATTTGAATCTAAAAGTTTTTTAAATTTCCTGTTTTATTTTCATTAGCAAGTATTACAATTTCCAAAACAACCAAAACTTTTCAATTGTTTTTCCTAACCAGTATTTTAAGAACGCCTGATTTAGTATTTAGGATTTTTCGTTGCTTCATCCCCCTGGATCGATAACCTTAGGGTTTACAAATTTATTTGCCACTATTTCTATAATTAATCTGTAGAAATTACAGGGATTAAATTGGCGCCGTTGCCGGGGAGTGAACAGAATTAATCTTACTATTAAGTCTGTGATTGAAATACTGATTTAGGATGTAATTTTCGTACTTTCTGAAATTTTTTTCTCGCATTTTCGCATTACCCGTCGATCGACGCTAGTTAGCGTCGATCGACGAAGTCATTCTCTTTCCGTCGATCGACGCTTCTTCTCGTCGATCGACGCCTTTGTCGTTTCAGAGGCTCAGTTTTCTTATTTCAGTTCGTTTTTTTTATTTTCCAGTTTTACCTCACTACCTCCTTTGCTGTACAGGTAGTGCATGAGTACAAGAGCCAGAGGAAAAGACCCGTTATATTACTACCCGGACATTGAAGCCACTTGCAGAAAGATCCGTAGGAATAAGCGTACTCAGGAAAGCTCAAATAATCACACAATGGAAGATAACGTACCACCACCTCCACCAGTGCTAACTGCAGAGGAGCAGGCTGTGCTTCTCCAAGAAGTCCAAGCTATGAGGGCACAAATCCAACAATACCATCTGGAAAGAGACCTCGAGGGGAACAATCCGAATGGAAGGGATCTTCGCCATAACCCGTTGTTTGATGACAATCCTGGCGATGAAGAGGACGGCAATCAAGACCCTCCAGAGGAATTCGACGATGAGGAAGAAGAAGAGGCCATGCAGAACCGGTACAAACCTCGGTTCAGGGAGACAGACTTCAGGATTGGCATCAATGCCAACAATTTTGAGCTGAAGACCGGATTGGTGCAGATGGTGCAGCAAAATCAATTCGGAGGAAGGGCTACCGAGGACCCCTATGCGCATTTGGATAAGTTCCTTATGCTCTGCAACACTGTCAAGATCGGAGGAGTCAGCAAGAGTGCCATCCGAATGCGTCTGTTCGCATTCTCTCTGAGGGATAAGGCACAATCATGGTTCACCGCACTGGATAAAGGAAGCATAGGTACGTGGACCGAATTGAGGAATGAATTCCTGGAAAACTTCTTCCCTCCGAATGTCATCAGGCAGAGAAGGAAAGAAATCATCAGGTTCGCTCAAAGGCCTGACGAGAGCTTCAGTGAGACATGGGATCGATTCAAGGAGTTGCTAAGAGCCTGTCCCGGACATGGTTTTCCGCCATGAGAACAAGCCGAAGCATTCTACGAAGGGCTCAATGATAAGACAACCAAATTGGTGGACACCACACTAGGAGACACGATCATGATGAAGAGCGGAAAGAAAGCTATGGAGTTCTTCCAAAAGATGGCCAACAACACTCAACGGTGGTCCTCAAGCCGAACTCGGCCTGTGATGGTGGTCGAGAAGGAGAAAGTGGTGGAAAAAGTTGCCGAGCAACCCGATTTGGCAGCCGAGCTGAAAAAGCTCAGAGAAGATTTCGCTGCACTGAAGCAAGAGAAAACAGTTGTTGCAGTAGAGCCAGTGCAAGCTCCGTCTGAGGGGGAATGTTCCGCTGTAAATTTCATTCAAAGGGGCGGTTATCAAGACAACTACCGTGGAGGATATCAGCAGCACAACCAGCCCTACACTTTCAATCACGCGAGGAACCATCCTGGATTTTCCTACGCGAACCCCCAAGCAGCTGAGCAACCACCACCTGGGTTTGCAGTGCAAGATGGAGAAGTGGTGGAGAAGAAGAAGCCAAATCTCGAGGAGATTTTGGCCAAGTTCATGGAAGGCTCTATTGATACTGTAGCCAAGTTGAAGCAAGAGATAGCTGGAGTAAAGACCAAGGTGGACCAAGTCGAGAAACACGTACAGATCATACAGACTTAGGTCGGTCAGATCGCCAAAGCTCTCGAAGCCCAGCACAAACCCGGGCAATTTCCTAGCAATACTCAAGCTAACCCCAAAGTTCAGAGTCAGATAAACCAAGTGAATGCTATCACTCTAAGAGGGGGAAAATCGTACGAAGGGCCAAAGCAAGCAAGGACTAATTCAAAGGAGGACGAAGATGTCGAGCAGGCCGAAGAAGCTGTCGCTGACGCAGCCCCGTCGATCGACGGAGGGTTGCCGTTGATCGACGAAGTACTAAAGCTCCTGTCGAACGAGGCTGAAGCTCGTCGATCGACGCCAGTCGAGCCACCAATGTATAAGCCCCCCCTGCCGTTCCCGCAGCGTTTTGCTAAAGCAAAGATGAACGAGAGGTATGCACGCTTCTTGGAGAACATGAAGAAGGTGCAAATCAACATTCCACTGGTAGAAGCATTGCGTGAGATGCCCGGGTACATCAAGTTTCTGAAGGACATGGTCTCTCAGAAAAGATCCTTCGTGGAGCACGAGAGGGTCAATTTGTTCGAGGAGTGCAGCGCGATTATTCAGAAGAAGATGCCGCTGAAGAGAGAAGACCCGGGATCCTTCACGATCCCCTGCGTCATTGGAGGAGAGACCTTTGGGAAGGTCCTTTGCGATTCCGGCGCATCCATCAACTTAATGCCGCTGTCAATCTTCAAGCGGTTGAAGATCGGAAGCATCAAGCCCACCACCATATCACTGCAGATGGCTGACAGATCAGTCACTTACCCGAAGGGCATCGTGGAAGACGTGCTTGTGAAGGTGAAAGACTTCATCATTCCAGCAGACTTCGTGGTTCTTGACATGGAAGAAGACCACAACATCCCTCTTATCTTGGGGAGATCTTTCTTGAAGACTGCTGGAGCATTGATTGACATTCGAGATGGCAAACTGACATTCCGAGTTAATGATGAGTCGGTCACCTTTCCCATATACAAAGCAGTGCAGAAGCGTAATGAAGGGAGCTACCAGGAAGAGTGCCACATGATCGATTGTTCAAATCCGGTGATTTCCTCTCCCTTTTCTTCTCTTAAAACTGATCCGGATTTTCTGGAGAACTGCGTAATGCACTCTTTGTTTTTGTCTTCAGATTTGGATAAGATGGACGATGAGCTTGTGGATCGGGCAATGAAGCTGGAGGTAACCGAGGGAATAACACATGAGAAAGAAAGCAGATGGAAGCGGTTGCCAAGCCGACGCAGCCAGAAAAAGAAAAGAAAGCGTGGAAAAACACCCACGTCGATCGACGGAGGAGCCTCGTCGATCGACGCAGCCGTTGGATCCTCGTCAATCGACGCTACAGTTACGACGATCGATGCATGAAGGAAGTCAGACTCAGAATTTTCATCGGCAGAAAAAGTGCGACGAAGAAAAGGGATTGCTGCAGTTTCACCCATGTCAATCAACACAACCTTGGAAAAGCAGCCATCTAACTCTGATCCGCCGATTCTGGAACTCAAGATGCTTCCGGCACACTTCAGGCATGGGAATCTAGAAAAATTACTACGAGTTCTACGGAAGTACAAGTCCGCCATCGGGGGGACATTGAGAGACAGCAAGGGAGTCGGCCCCTCATTATGCGCGCACAAGGAAAAAGACGCCAAGAAGTGGTATGAAAGTTTTCAAGAACAGAGATGAAAAGGAGGTCGCAAGGAGGCTTGCCTGGACCCGACCTCCCTGATGGTGATTGAAGACTCCGGGGGATAAAAAAGTTGATGTCTGAGATCAACTACCAGGTATCGTTCCCTCTTTTGTCTGATTTTCAAACTTATTCCACTCTTCGAGTTGGAATAAGTTTGGGGGGATGTGGACAAGAGATGGAACGTCCTACCTTTTATTTATTCTGCTTTCTGTTTTTAAATTTTCGCACCTTTCTATTTATGCTTTCCGTCTTTAAATTTTTAAATTTTTCGTATTTTTATGCTATTTTGTGGGGAAATTTTTTGAGTTTTGAGATAACCTGAACGAGATTGTGAGATTAGAATTGATTGAGGGTTGAGTATTGAATTGATTGAGATTGTGGTTAGATGCTTATGAATGTAGAATACCGCATGATAGGACTGATTTGACACTTATACTTGCATGCTGATTGAGCTGATTTGAAATTGACTGTGGAAGAAAATTTTTGAATCCTTGTGTGAGAATTTGAGCCTTTATTTCGTTTGATGTGAGATTCACATGTGTGTTTTGATTTCTCTAGAACTTGCCTATTTTCTGTGTTGAGACTGCATAGTGTGCACAAGTTGAGAAAATGATCTTAGGCCATCTTTGATAACCTAATATCCTAAACACTGTCCCTTCACAATAAATTTTTCCCTAGTTAGCCACTTTGAGCCTGTACAATTTTTCTTTCCTTGTCTATGAGATTAAGAAAAGTATTGTCTCACTCATGTCTTGAGTTGTGGTATGTATGGGGTTGATTGGTGAATTCGTGATAAGAAATGATAAATTAGTGGTGAAAAGATGTATGTTTGAGAAGCTCTAGAAATAATTAGAATTCTCATAAGCTCTATGAAAAGAAAGAATACAAAATTATCGAAAAGAGTATAAGAGATTCAAAATGAGCTAGAAAAAAAAAAAAAAAAAGAGGTTGTGTATGTGTTGATATATTTGAGGAGATGAGGTGGATGATGAATAGAAGGTGGTTTGGATTGATTGAGGAAGTACAACTTGATTGATTTTAGTCACTTGGCCATATTTCCCCACCTTTCACAAAAAGCCTACATTACAACCTAATGAAAGTCCTTTTTGATTCTAGACTTGTGTGCACATTCTAGCAGTGGAGATATTAGAAAATTTGCAAGCCTATGGTAGAAATTTCTTCATACATGTTTTTGAGTGCTTTCATCTTTACCTTAAACACTTGAGAGTTGAGCGATACACTTCCTGTGAGTTCTTCCACGGTTGATGAATTTTCTGTCTCTTTTCAAATTGCTTGTGGGTAGTGGATTCTTGGTTCTTGACTGTGATGAATCTTGTGAGGCATTGCACTTTAATCACTTGATCTTTTGATTTCTTTCTTGCATATTGATTGAGGACAATCAAACGTTCAAGTTTGGAGGATTCTTCGTTGCTTCATTCCCCTGGATCGATAACCTTAGGGTTTACAAATTTATTTGCCACTATTTCTATAATTAATCTGTAGAAATTACAGTGATCAGTAACCTGGGCTCTTTGACCTGGAAGTGGTCCTCCATCTGCATAATAACAAGTTGTGAATCCCCTTGCACCTGTAAGCGGCGGGCTCCCAATTCTTTGGCGAGTTGCATTCCTCGAACCAATGCTTCGTATTCTGCTTCGTTGTTAGCGACCTCAAAATTTAGGCGTATGGCTCTTTCAAATATTTCTCCCGTTGGGCTTCGGAGCCTTATTCCTGCACCGTTTCCATGAATGTTGCTTGATCCATCTACCTGTAGGATCCAAGGTTCTGCGGCTGTTTCCTTGATCTCCAAGCTCGCTACCTCTCTTTCCGGATCGATCTGGAGATCGGTGGTGAATTCGGCGATAAAGTCAGCCAATACTTGCGATTTGATCGTAGTTCGTGGCTCGAATTCGAGGCCATAGCCTCCGATCTCCACTGCCCATTTTAATAGCCGCCCTGACAAGCTTGGCTTCGAGAACACAGTCCGTAGTGGGTAAGATGTGACCACTTTAATGGGATGAGACTCAAAGTAAGGCCTCAACTTGCGCGATGCCATCACCAATGCCAGTGCCAGCTCTTCAAGCATCGTATATCTCGTCTTAGCATCGAGCAGTGGTTTACTTGCGTAATGCACTGGCCGTTGCTTCTCAGCTGCTTCCTTAACGAGGACCGCTCCGAGCGCATGCTCTGACACGGACAAATAAAGCAATAATGTTTCTGCTCTTTCTGGTTTGGATAAGAGCGACGGACTGGCTAGGTAATCCTTCAATTGTTCGAGCGCCCTTGCGCACTCGTCTGTCCACTCGAACTTCTTCCCCTTCCAAAGCACTTGGAAGAATTCGTGCGTGCGGTCCGAATATCTGGATATGAAGCGGCTAAGCGCCGCCAATCGACCTGTGAGTTTCTGGACCTCCTTTGGACTTCTCCGATGTGCGATCCCCCTGACTTCCCGGATTTGAGTGGGATCTGCCTCTATTCCTCGCATGGTGACTACGTGTCCCAAGAATTTTTCCGATGCCACCCCGAATGTACATTTCGCAGGGTTCAACTTCATCCTATATCTGTTAAGAATCTCGAAAGCTTGACGCAGATGACCCATGTGGTCCTTTGCGATTTTTGACTTCACGAGCATGTCATCAATATATACCTCCATTGTTTTTCCAATAAGTGGTTCGAACATCTTATTCACGAGCCTCTGATATGTGGAGCCTGCATTTTTAAGTCCGAATGGCATGACATTGTAACAGTATATCCCTTTACTTGTCATGAAGGTTGTCTTCTCTTGATCTTCGGGGTGCATGAGGATTTGGTTGTACCCCGAAAATACATCCATGAAGCTTAGTAGCTCGTGCCCCGAGGTTGCATCGACGATACAGTCAATGTGAGGTAATGGGTACGGGTCTTTCGGACATGCTTTGTTTAGATCTGTGTAATCCACACATACCCAGTTTTTTCCATTCTTCTTCTTAACTACCACGACGTTGGCGAGCCACGTCGGGTATTTTACCTCCCGAATGGACCCGATATCTAGCAACTTCTATACCTCCTCGTTGATTGCTTCGTTCTTTTCAGTGGGGAACTTCCTCCTTCTTTGTTGTACAGGTCTATGATTTGGATCGACCTGTAATTTATGCGTCATCACTTCTGGGTCGATGCCTACCATATCTCAGTACTGAGAAACTCGATCAACTGAGTCCGGACCTCGGGCTCCAATCCGGCTCCAATGTTTGTCTTCTTCGTGGGGTCAGTCGGATCAAGTTCGACTTCCTCCGTCTCCTCCGACTCCCCTGCTGGCGGCAGCGGTTCACTTCTGGTGAAATGCTGTTGAGCGCATACCGCTTTGAAGCTCGCATAATAACATTCTTTGGCGACATTTTGTTCGCCCCGGATCGTGCAAACTCCCCCAGCCGTTGGGAACTTGACTACCTGGTGAAATGTCGAGGGAACAGCTTTCAATTGGTGCGGCCATGGTCGTCCTAGCAGGGCATTATAGGCGCTAGGAGCGTCGACGACCATAAATGATACGTCATAATGCGTCTCCCCGCAGTACGTCAGGAGAGCTACTGTCCCAACCGTCATTTGGACGCCGCCGTTGAAGCCGATCAATGGGGTCTGTGATCGAACAATCTTTTCTTTGGGAATTTTCATCTCTTTAAGTGCGTGCAAGAATAGGATGTTCGCCGAACTCCCGTTGTCGACTAGGATCCTCTTCACGAGGCAGTTCAACATGAGTAGTGATATTACTAGGGCATCGTCGTGAGGATGGCTCAACCCCGGTACCTCTTCGCTGGTAAACTCAATCGGGTGGTGACCCGGGTTCTTTCGTGGGGCCATGGCCTCTTCTCTGGTCAGCCTCCTAGCTCTTTTGGCCGCGGACTTAGTGATTCCGTTGATCTCTGATCCCCCGGTTATGCAATTGATAGTTCGAACCGGAACCGGCAATTTTGGTGCGCCTGTCCTTTCGGGCCCTGGTTCATCTATACGCTTCTCCCGAGTCCACGTCTTCTTCCCCCGATCCGACAAGTATTCGGCCAAATACCCTTTCTTGAGGAGCTCTACCACCTCGAGGCGCAGAGCGCGACAATCCGCAGTGGTATGGCCGTGATCATTGTGGAACTCGCAAAACTTCTGCACGTCGCGTGCGGCCGGATCGACTTTCATCTTCGGAGGCCATTTTACTTTGTCTGGCATCCTTCGGAGCACATTTTGAACCAGGTCGGCGGGCGCGATCGAGAGTGTGTAATCCGGAATGTACGGTCCCAAGTGATTAATCTGGGGCGGCTTGCTGTATGGATGTGACCTTGGAAGGCGTCTGTCTCTTTGCTCTCGGCGGCTCTCTTCTCGCGTGTTCGGTCTCCCGCTATTGTGGCGTGCCCGCCGATAGGGCTCATCCTCCTCCCACTTGATGAGTGCCCATGCGCGGTTCAAGGCGTCGTCCATCGTTTGCAAGGATAAATGGAGAGCTCTCGATACAGGTCAGAGTCTACATCGAGGCCTTTCATGAAGGCTCGTACAGCGGTGCTGTTTGGGCAGTTAGGCGCTGCGACCAATTCTTTATTAAATCTTGACAAGTACGCCCACAGAGGTTCTCCCGGCCTCTGGATCACAGCATAAAGATCATCGGGGTGCTTATCGAGGCGCCTACTGCTCGAGTATTGCCGCAGGAACAGTTTGTACAGTTTGGCAAAGGTAGATATCGAGCTTCGGGGTAAATTTATGTACCACTGGAGTGCAGGCCCTGTCAGGCTCAACCCGAAACTCTTGCACATACACGCCTCCATCAGGGCTCCCGGAATCGCCAATGCCAACATTTTCTGCCGATAAATGGCTATATGATTTTCTGGGTCTGAGGTTTCATCGTAGAGGACGAAGCTAGGTGGGGCGAACCTGGCTGGGAGTTCGGCCCCAACGATATTTGGTGAGAAGGGGGATTCTGCATAACTTTCTCTCGGGATAGTCTTCTCTGGCGCGGGGAGCCCTGGGATCCTGGATAGCAGCGACTCGAGATGACCGAATCTTTGCTCGAATCTTCGCTCGATCTGCTGAACGGCCTGTAATTCTGATCGGCTCAGTTGTCCGGTCCAATTTTCGAGGGTTGGTGGATCCTCTGGGGTTCTCTCGGTGGTTGCCCCTCCGACACGATCAAACTCCACCTCTAGATTTCTTGTGGGATTACCAGCATTTCTTTCCGTGCTTCGAGGCTCCTCAACTATTGGCTGCCTGTTGTTATTCTATAACTGCAGCCTCCTATTCTCCCTCTCGAGGAGCTCATACCTCCTTGCCATCTCTTCCAGCACGCCTTGCGCCCTCTGCACCTGCGTCACCAATCTCGAGACATGGGGATTTTCGAAGATATTGGGCGGTGGCGGCAGGAATGCCAGCTCTTCGAGCGGGGTGGCGTCGAACTCCCTCATCAGGTCGCTCACCGTCCCAACTGGGTTTGGTGGGCGCGGAACCCCGCCACCTGCTGTGGCGGCTTGCCCTCGTCCTGGTGCCGCTGGGACCGCTCTGCCTGTTCCTGCCGGAGCCCCTCGTCCTGTCCCGAGGTTGGATCCCCTGCCTTGTCCTCCAGTCGGGGCAGTCCTCTGGTCATCAACTTCCACCACATGAGTGTTGCCTGGATCGTCCGCCATTCCTGCAAAAAGAAGGTAAAAATCGCTCTTGAGGCCCCACGGTGGGCGCCAAATTGTTGAGGTTCAATTTTGATACGAAATCAGAGCCCCGAGAACAACAAATAATGTGAATGCTATACAGGGAATAGACGAACTAGGATATTATTAGTGAGATACAAAAAATAAATGGCTAATCTATTGACTACTCACTAAGCTATGAATGAAAATGATAATGGGGTTGTAATGAGCGTATATGAGTTTTTTCTATACAAGATGTGTCCGTTTTACAATGACTTGAGGAGTTATTTATAGGGGTCGCATTTCCCTAGGGTTTCCGCACCGTTCTCAACCGCCCGGAGTTGAGCCCACAATCATCGGGGTGGTTGGCTGATCGTGGGAACCTGACAGTTCCGAATCCTTCGCATAATAGCCGTTGGCCGGGATGTTAGGGGAGCAAGGCGTGTGGTTCTTCATCGAGCTCCTTCCTTTATTGTATCGGATTTAATCGAGCAGCGGATGATACTAATCGGACTTCTTTTGATACTATTCAAACTGCTTCGTTTGCTCGAGCTGCTCATCATTTGATCCTATCCAGTTCGGACTGGATGTTCTTCCCGTGCTTGGGTCAATAATGGGCCCGGCCTAAGGTTGAAACCCGGCTCGGTGCCTTTGGCGGGTCGGATCCAATCTGGACCTCTAACAATTTATAACTCAAATTTTGTTGTACTTTTTTTATTTTGTATGTTTATTTATTATTTTGTAAACCCTAAACCTTATTACTTTTTTTCCCGTTTCCACTCATCCGTAATCTTCATTCTTCATTGTCGTAATCTTCATCCTCCATTATCTTCCTCCTCCGATGGCGCTACCCTCGCCCTGCACCGGCGGCGCTCCAGCCCTGCACCAGCGGCGCTCCCCCCCGCCCATCAGCCCTGCCGCTGCCGCCTCATTCTATCGCCGTTGAGGTTAGTTTTTTTTTTTTTTTTTTTTGAATAATCAGAAATCTAAAATCTAATAGATTTGGTCTGTTTGGAGGGATTTGATTGGAAAGTGTTATTTAATAATTGATGAAAGCTTGAGTCTTTAGTCGACAGATAGGGCGTATAGTAGTTTCTGAGCCTTCTTTAGATTGTCCATCTTTGATTGTGTGTTGTTAATCTTGCAGTAATCATGCAAGATCAGAGTACTCCTATTGACGTGGAAGAAGATAAATTTGATGTTGAGAAGAGTGAAGATGTCACAGATGACAATTCCAAACGAAAGAAGAACTCACGTGTATGGGATCACTTTAACATTCCAGAGCCAATTCCAAAAGACAATCCTCGTTGTTGGTGCAAATATTGCAACAAGGATTATGCCTACAATTCAAGTAAGATTGATACTAGTAGCTTGTGGAATCATTTACATTATCAGTGTAAGAAATATCCTCTTAGAAAACAAGAAGATAAGAAACAAAGAACTTTGGTGTTTCAACCAACACAAGGTGGAAGCTTAATGGCAGTTTCTTTTACAAAAGAATTAGGTAGAAAGGGTTTGGCTAAGATGATAATTCTTGATGAACTTCCCTTTACTTTTGTTGAGAAGTTGGGATAATGCAAGTTCTAATGATGTTGCTATTTCTTATATGCAAAAGAAAATCCGAAATTGGGGAAAAGGTGTTCTAAATTGTGATTATTTGCATATTTGTTGTTGTGCTCATATATTGAACTTGATAGTGGTTAATGGTTTGAAAGACTATGACTCTTCTATTCAAGTGAATAGAATTGCAATCAGATATGTTAGATCATCGCCTTCCAGGTTGGAGAAATTTAATGAATGCGTGAAAAATGATAAATTGGAGGTTGGTGGAAGTGTATGTTTAGATGGGTTTTGTATACTGAAAGCATTTATTATAATGAGTATACAACGGTTTATTTCTCCTATTTGTTAACAATCTTACATGTATGAACAATGGTATCCTCTTGTCTCACCGATAGGGACGATCATACGGCGTGTTGTAGATCGCAGAAGATAGTATGATCACTTGACCTAGTGAGACATAAACCTGATCACAGCCGAGACAGCGTATGAGGATACATCTGTCCGAATGGCTGCGGCATTGTCGGAATAAGTAGTCTGTCTTGGCTACTTGACATGCTAGTACGCAGAGGTGGCGTATTGATGGACCGGAGTGAGATGTATTCGTCTGTCTGACATCAGCGAATACAAGATCTCGTTATATTGATTGAGTCCAAACCCTAACGAAGGTTCAGGGGTTTGCACGGGTTGACTGTTGCTTTGACTTGCCATGGTAGAGAGCCTAAGTAACGTGCTCGTATATCCGTATCTTGGGTAACAGCAATTCGTGTAGTACCGCCTGAGACTGGGTTTAGGTAACCATATCCGAGTAATAGGATGGGGACATTCCCTGAGGAGCTCAATAACATTCATCGTGCCAAAGTCCTGCAGGCTGATTAATTTCAGGCACGAGTGATAAGGTTTGAGTGGTACTACTAAAAAATTATAAGATATTAATTAATTGTAGTTAGAGCTTTTCAGAGGCTCCGATTAATTAATGGATGTCCGGTAACCTTAAATATGGGGATTCTCAATTAATGCAGCCCGTTCTCATAACGTGGTAATAAAGGGGTAGGTCAGTATTAATTCTGTGGTGAAAAAGAATTAATATTAATTAATTAATTGTGTCCTGGGTTGTGGACATGGGAATTAATTAATTTATAGGCCCACTTTATTATTTGCATTAGGTCCCAGGTCTGGCCCAAATAAGTGTGCTGAATTGAGCCCAGTAGCCCATTAGGGATAAAACCCTGGGTCTATAAATAGACCACTCTCTCTGGAAACCCTAGCCACCTTTTATGATTATTCAAATCAGTCAAGACCCTAGGGCAGAGAGAGAGGAGGCTCCGATCCCAAGAGGAGAAGGAGGAGAATCTCGATTCTGGTCCTGCTCAAGCCACAGATCTACGGAGTCCTCACCAGTAGTAGATCTGATCAACACCGGGATACAGATCTGAAGATCTAATCTGGAGAACAAATTCTTTTTCTCTTGATTTCTTTGTTTTCTATTTTATTCTAAGAAATTAGAGATCTAATTACTTATTCCGCAGATAAAATCGGATTGCGTGGTTGAATTCAAGTTGGAAATTCAAACGCAAAAGATCGGTTCAGACTCGACGGAATTACGGTAAATTCCTCAATCCACAATTCTAGTTATTAAATTTATAAGAGTATGCTAGGATTTATTATGATTTTAATTATGCACAATATCCATAAATCGATCCGGTTCAGTTTGGTTTTGGTTATTCGGTTCACGGGAAAACCCTACCATTTGTATCAGAACCAGGTTTCTGATTTATGGCTCTATTGTTCATAATTAAATTCGATATGCATGTATGAATTTATTATTTTGTGGATGTTGGTTTTTGTTTCTCGTGGCAACCCGTGTAATTCAGCCCGAGGTGATTTATCCGTGTAGGGCTGAATTAATTTTGTAAAATCACGAGAAAATCCGTGATTAGTGTAGATTTTGAAAAATTATAATAGAATAGATTCTGCATTTTTTTTTTCAAAATCTGTAATTGGACGGGTCGAGGACGGAGAACGAAGACGGAGCCGACGGAGGGCCGGCGAGGATGACGGCGGACGGCGGCACGCGGCGCGGCAGGCGCGCGGCCGGGGTGTGCAACGCGCGCACGGCGCGCGGCCTGCAAGCGCACGAGGCTGGACGGGGGCGCGCGGTGTGCGCGTGCGGCGGCGGCCGGGTCCGGCGACGGTCGGCTGGCAGCGGCGGTGGTCGTCGTCGGCTGATGTTGTCCCGTCGCGGTGGCTCGTGTTTTGGTGGTTTGTGCAATCCTGTGTAAATCCTAGGGTTTGCATTAGAGTTTGGCCAAATCATCGGATCACAAAGGCCTAAATCCCAAAAAGATTTGGTGGATCAATTTTTGGAGGCCCTTGAAGATTTGGAAGATTTGAAAAAGATTTGAAATTATCCAAATAAAATTCAAATTCAAATTGTAATAGATAGAATTTATTTTTTCTATTTTTGGGGCCACGAGGAATTTTTGTTTGCCTTAATTGTCCTCGTATGATATGTGATTTATTTATGTGCGCAATTAAGCATGTGTAGATAATAGGAAAAGCACGATTTATCGCTTTTATTATTTACAGCTTTCCAAGCATGCTTATGTGATTAATTTCTTGTTGGATTATATTTTGGGAATTTTTGGACTTGTAGTATTACATGCAAAAATTTGGGAAATATAATGACAAAGAAATTATGTGTGCGCATAAAGAAACCTTTTAAAAGAAAAATACTAAGCAGATTTTTTAATTAAAATCAACAGACCTCCACAAAGCGGTCCTTGGCTGTAAGTGTATCTCTCGTTCTAGTAAACGTCTACGAGTGTAGCTTGCTAGTTTCTAGAGGTGCATGGGTACGATTGTTGGGAATTCTAGACAAACAATTTAAATCATGTGAATAGTGGGAGGGCTTTGCGTAAACGTCTACGAGTGTAGTTTGCGTAGATCTCTTTCACAAGTATCCTATGATTAATTTAAATTATAGATAACAAAAGCTTTAAAGGTTGTGCGGTATGGTTATGAGCCATGCTAAACTGTCTCTTTTGGACGGAGTTAAATTTGTGGTTAATTGCTTAGAAGCATCTTAGAATATAATGCAAGAATTGCATCCCTGTTCTTGAGAGATGGCTTGGTCTAAGGTTTTCACTAATTATTAATTTCTAGTGTCAAAAGCATCCTGACATGGTAGTGAAATTAAATGGATTGGGGCTTAAAACCCGCAGTTCTGGTTGAGGGTGACATCGTAAACGTCTACAAGTGTAGCTTGCGGTGGGAACTCTTGGGCAATTAGTGGAAAATATTTGTATTTGATTTATTAAAAGGTTTTCAATGCATTTCAGATATGTCTATGTCTAATGTCATCAATATTCTCGCACAAAACACTCTAACTGGTCCGAACTTCCTGGAAGGGAAGCGCAATCTCGAGTACCTCCTGATTGTAGAAGAACATATGTTCGTTCTGCAAGTACTTCGTCCCGAACTGCCAACTGCTGAATCCAGTCAATTGGATATAGACTTTTATAACAAGTGGGAGAAATCGAACAATGTAGTCAAGTGCTACATGATGACCACTATGTCGAAAGTCTTACAGCAGCAACATCAGCACCATAGGGATGCCTATGACATCATGACGAGTCTGGAGGCAACCTATGGGGAAACTGATAGAGCCGTCAGGTTCAATCTCATGAGGGAAATTGTGAGTAAGATAATGACTGATGGCACCTCAATGAGAGAGCACGTAGTTACCATGACTCACCTCATGGATGAACTAACTGTGCATGGTGGAGGTATCGACGCTGAGGCTAAGGTCGATATCATACTGAACTCTCTACCCAAGTCCTTTGAGAGTTTTAGGCTGAATGTTGTCATGAACAAGAAAGAGTATACTCTTAACGAGTTGCTCAATGACTTGATGGCAGCAGAATCGGTCATGAACCCTCAGAAGGTTGCCTTGGCCACTTCTGGTAATCTCTCTGTTGTACCGAAAAGTATGAAGCGAAAGAGAGGGATTAAGAAGTGGGCCAAGAAGACACCTTTGAAGGATGGTGGGGCTGGGAAAAAGCCTAAGGTGGCGACTGACAGGGACAGGTGCTTCAGGTGTGGTAAGAAAGGACATTGGAGGAAAGATTGTCAAGCCAACAAAGCTAGACAAGGTATGCCATTTGCATGTATAACTGTAAGCATGATTAGAGTCCGTTGTTGCTCTACTAGAGCTGTAAGCACTGACTTGTTGATCATGTTGTTGTACTTTGCAGGGGACCGTGCCGATAAGGCTGGTGAGTGATGGCAAGAAGATACCAAACTGGATGAAGGCAACGTTTTATGACGGAGCTTCATGGAGTTTTCTTTTCTTTATGTTTTGATGAATTAAGTACATTTGAGAGTTTATTTGTGGGTCGTGGTTTATCGGCAGGACAAATTTTATCAACTTTTATGGATATTTGTTATTTATGATTTTATCATTGGTAGTAACAATGTTATCCGTTATGAGATGTTGATTTACAATCTCTATGTTACTTAGATCAAAACATGTCCTTTATATTGCATGTAATTCATCTGTAATTGATAATCCTAGAAAGAGAAAACTTACTTCTTCTGATGAGGATCTTACATATCTCTGGCACTTGAGACTGGATCACATCAGCTTGAAGCAGATTCAAAGACTTGCAGATGACGGTACATTGGACCTAGTACGGGCTGTACCTTATCAAGTCTACAAATCCTGCATCGAGGGCAAGATGTCAACTTGGCCTTTCAAGCTAGTCAGTCTAGAGCAGAGGAAGTGTTGGAATTGATCCATTCAGACTTATGTGGACCGATGTCCACGCAGGCTCGTGGAGGGTACGAGCAGCTCGAAGGAACCTCATAAGTTAGAAAGCAGGTCAAAAGTAATGTTGTTCATAGGGTATCCCAGGCAAACGAAAGGTGGTTACTTTTACTGTCCTGAGAGTCAAAGGGTCGTTGTTAGCACCAACGCTAGATTCTTGGAGGATGAGTATGTGAGTAATCACAGGTCAAGGAGTGATATTGTTCTTCAAGAAATTGAGAACGAGAATGCAATTTTAAGGGAAGGGGAACGTGTAGATGTGGGTGCACCTGTGAGAGGCACAGCACCACAGACACGTTCTTCAGTGCAAGGTGCAGGACCACAAGTCACTGCACCTACTACTGACACGGCACCGATGCCTCGTCGTAGTGGGAGAGTTATTTTCCAGCCGAAAAGGTACATGTTCGTGGGTGAGTCTTCGGACTTGATCCCGGAAGACGGACATGAGGACTCTGACCCACTGACTTACGAAGAGGCAGTGCAGGACAAGGATGTTGCAAACTCAAAGGAACCGCGGTCTCACGGGGCAAGCAAACACATAGAGAGAGAGTACCATATCATACGAGAAATCGTATCGAGGGGCGATGTGCTGATTAAGAAGATTGACACTACTGACAATCTTGTTGATCTATTTACAAAGAGCTTGCCGCAGAAAGTTTTCGAAAGACATATTTGTGAGTTGGGTCTGAGGTGGATGCCGACCACTGATAGTGGTTAAAGAGACAGCAGACTAGATAGACGGACTGTATACTCTGTAATAGCTTAGTTATGCTTTGAGTATAAGTGGGAGATTGATGGGTTTTGTATACTGAAAGCATTTATTATAATGAGTATACAACGGTTTTTTTCTCCTATCTATTAACAATCTTACATGTATGAACAATGTTATCCTCTTGTCTCACCGATAGGGACGATCATACGGCGTGTTGTAGATCGCAGACGACAGTATGTGATGGGTTTTGTATACTGAAAGCATTTATTATAATGAGTATACAACGGTTTATTTCTCCTGTCTGTTAACAATCTTACATGCTTGAACAATGGTATCCTCTTGTCTCACTGATCGCTAAAATTATTAGCGACTTAGCATAGCTAACAATATAGCGGCAAATGTAATTATCGATCCCTCAAGGAATGAAATAACGAATATCTTAAGTACTGAATTATAGTTTCTCGGAAGATTGTTTGAGGCGATCAAATTTTGAAAAGAGTTCTGTATCATAAATTCCATAAATAGTTTGAAAACAATTATTAATTAAAGAAAATCTATTATAATAGGCAAATTGAAGGAGTTATTCAGATAAATGCAAGTGTTCAGATTCTAGGGATTTGAGTACTATCTTTACTAACATGTAAAATTAAATTCATCAAATGCCAATTTAATTCCTTAAAAGATGGAAATCAGGAAAATATTGCAAACTTCGTTTTAAGACAATTTACAAAGTAGATTATTGAAATCCTTTACCCTTTCGGTCTCAAGAAATAATCAATATCAGAAAACAACAGATATTTTTCCTATAATCTAATTCTTTCCTTTCGAGACAAGAATAATCAATTATATTGTGAAATCCTTTTCCTGTTAATCAACTATCACCTTTTGAGTCTCAAATTAATTAACTAATAACCTAATTAAGTAGCCAACAAAACCAGGTTTGAATTAAAACACAGGATTCCACAAATCAATCAAGAAAAGGCATTTGAAAAAATAAATTTAGAACATGTATTCAAGATAGACTTTTAACCCTAGAATCTGATTGAGAATTTAGTTCAACATATTCATAATAGAAGAAATCATGAAGAGATTAAACCTGAAATAATAATCTTGCATTAAAACTGATGTTCAATGGAAGAGAACAATTCCATCAATTGTCTTCACCTTCACAAAATAATACTCCACAAACCTCTGCCTTGGAAATAATATATAATTCTCAAATATGACTGTCTACCCTCTAAAACTCGAATTACAGGTGTTTATATAGTGGTACAGATATGCTTCACAATGTATCAAATCTACAAGGAAATATAGGCCCAAAATATCTCAATTTTCCGCCCCAGCGAGATGCGTCTCGGCCGAGATAGAAGGCATCTCGGCCGAGATGAATCGATCCGTCTTTCTCTACCTCGGTCTGCCACGTGAGCATGTCAACCTTCCACCTCGGCAGAGATGAACCTTATCTTGGCCGAGAAGGAGCTCCCGCGTCGATCTTCACTTGGTCGAGGTGAGCGCATCTCGGGGCTTCGTCTCGGCCGAGGTACACCTCATCTCGGCCGAGACAGAGCCATGCTGCCTGCTCTCGAACTTCCTCCAAACTTGGCTCATTTCCTGCAAGATTTCACCATCATAACACCACATAACACCGAAATACGATCATGCACAAATACTAATGAAAATTGCATATCTCGAACACTAAATGGACAAAAACTAAATGATAAGTTAGCGAAATAACGAACTTATCAACTCCCCCAAACTTAAACCGTTAATCGTCCTCAATTAATCTATAGACAGAAAATCAAACCAGCATGCAAGATACGAATTTTTCAATGCCTCACAAGTCTCCAAACTATCTAAGTCACAACGATCCACATGTAATGCACAGTCAAGACTGCAATCAAACAATCCAATCATCAAAGGGAAACCTCACATCGAAAACTGTTTTCACTCATCCCTCAAGTGTTTAGGCTGTGTAACAACTCTCAATTTCAAGGTTAATGCGCACTTACCATATGTTTGACAAGTTTCTCATCTCTCCACTGCTAAATAGTGTAATAAATCAAGTAATCAATTAGGTCTTAATTGGGTTGTAATGTGGCTTCCTAAGATAGGTGGGGTGTTTTTGGCAAAGTAACTTACTCCGACTCTCACTCAATCATCTCACCATATTTGATTATACAATCCCAGCCACTTTATCATTCCTCTTCTCTTTTTTTTTCCCTTTTTTTTCTTTTTCTTTTCTTTTTCTTCCCCTTTTTGTTTTTATTTTTTTCATCACGAACTAGTGAACTCGACAAGACTAAAAGTAATGCAGTCCTAAGTTCACCTTATTGTTTTCTCAATCTCAATTTCTTTTTCTCAACTTTACAACTGCCAATCATCATGATTTAAATACCAGATCAAAATCTCTTTTTCAAATAAGCATACCCCTCTCACTCATTAACCATTCTAAACAAAAGAAAAATTTACATGGCTCAAAAGGGCTACAAGTGGAGATTTTTAAGGTTAGTGTATAGGATTTTGGCTAAGATAGAACATGCCTAAAATCATTTTACTCTTATTATCACACTTATGCAACCTTGAGAGAGAAACAAGTCAAATTCTAGAAGATTATTGCATACGCACCTTGTCACACATAGAAGAAAAATTCAGGCTCAATTCTCACTTGGGTTAAAAATTGTTTCCCCTCAACAATCATCAGGTTCAATCTTAGTCTAATCATGCATAAACACACTTCACACAGCAACTCATCAATCAGAAGACTCCTATCATTGGCTATCAATTGCAAGCAGATTCTCAATTCAATGTCCACAAACCAATCAATCATCAATCACAGTTAACGCAGGTGGAGGATTTTTCACAATCTCAAGCCTACAAATCTTATGAGTTCCGACTGTCCTATGTTCAAGCACATGCATGCAATGCAAAAACTTAAATACTTACGAACTAACATGCTAAAGCAATAAAAGCATAGAACACATAAATAATTTTCCAAGGCAGTCAAATCAACAAAAACAGCGTCAAATCAACAAAAAAACAGTAAATAAATAAATAACACAAGTTTTACAATCCCTGCCGTCATCCCCCCAAACTTATTCAACTGAATGAAGAATAAGTTTGAAAATCGAGCACGGGAAGGTAAAACTGTACCTCACTGGCCACCCTGGCCATCCTCATCAGCTGGCATGTCCTCAAGCTCCCCCTGGGCTCTGCGGCGGCGGATACTGCGGCGGCGGACGTAGGTAGTTTCCTCCGGGCCATCATCACCAGCAGACAGCAGCCGTCTCATCTGATCATCGAGCTGCCCAAGGCGAAGATAAAGATCCTCCCGGAACCTCGCACTCCGGGAGTACTCTGCTTCTGCCGCATCCCGAGCTGCTGCTGCGGCCACTCTCTCGGTAGCCTGGAAATCAGCCTGCTGCTGCATATACCGGTAGATCATCTCCAAGTCCATGCCGGAACCGGAGGTAGAAGTACCCCCCGTATAGTGGCCTGAGGATCCTGCTACTCTCCACTGCACGTGCTCATCATGAATGTGGTGCTCCTCATCACCACGCTCCTCATCGTCGTGCTCTGGCTGCTCTCCCCATCTCCTCTCAGCGGTCTCTCTCTCTGTGGCGGCACACTCGGCCACTGCTCTATCCCATCGCTCTCTCTCAGCCACCAAGTCTGCAATCTCCTCATGAGTGAGTCTCCGGTGGTCTGGCTGGTATCCCAATCTGTGGAGGAGGCGACTCTGTGGTGCCACCCCATTCGCCGCTACGACCAGGGCCATGTGGGCAGGAGTACTCATGAACCAGTTGGTCTTGTACTCCAAGTCGGTGACGTGGGTGAGCAGGGTGTTAGGCAGAGGGAACAGATCTCCGGTGGATAACCTCAAATGGTGTGGAGGGTCTAGAACCAGCATAGTCCGGGTGACCAGATGGCTGACGTCCAGAACGCGCCGTCCAAGTGCCAGTCGGAGGTCGTCTGTGGGATATCCATAAGCTAAGGCGATGGGGGTGATCAGACCACCCCACCAGACATCCCCCCACTTCGTCTTCTTCTGCCGGCTAATGTTTTCCATGATGCATCCGGCCAGGCTGACATGGATCCCTGCAAGCATGCAATAGAGCACGTGGACCTCCTTCTGTCGAGCTTTCCCACTCTCATGCCTCCCGACCCCATCCACTTGAGAATGTAGCAGAGGACGGGGTTGTCCACATGCGAGGACTTCATGTTCCCCGTGTCAAATCTGCCTTGACCCACGGGGTAAGAGCAGCAATGTCTGTCCAAAATTCAGCCACCCTGAAATCTTCGTGGTCCTGGAAGATTCCTCCAGGTTGGCATCCCAAAATAGTATCAAACTCGGACCGGGTGAGGCGGTGTGGTTGATTCATCAGCTGGAACGACATAGCCATCGGCTCCGGTCCTCTCCTAGTGCTCATGTGGACCCGAACAGTGGCCATGAACTCCCGAGTGAGAGTGGAATAGGTGGGCCACGACCGGTTGAGCAAACAGCCCCAACCAATACGCTGAAACAGGACAGAGACATCCTCCTCAATTCCTAACTTGGTCATGGTCTCGTGGTCGAGGAAGGGGGTCGCCTTGATCGGGTAGGTTAGCAGCTCCTCATATCTGGTACTCTCTGACTCATCAAACTCTGGAACATACTCGTTGTCCACACCTGCAAGGCAAAAGCTTTCCCAATTAGCATAAATTCAAACAACAAAATTATCCCCCCCAATATCAGTGCCCATGTCAAATTGGCAAGCAAACATTGCTT
>JAPKLW010001032.1:199343-278888 GCA_026898455.1 Plectranthus barbatus | reverse complement strand
CTCAGCTGTGATGACTATTTATATCTCGCTAGGTCAAACGATCCATAGGATCTTCCGTGATCTTCTACACACCGTATGATCTCCCTATCGACGAGATAAGAGGATAATTGTGTTTGCGACACATGTTTGTTAATTCAGACAGGAGATGAACATACAACAATTATGATTCCCAGTATATTAACCAATAAACCTTGTACATAATATACCAATCATAATGCTTTCAGTATATAAATCCATCAAATTCCTGGGGCACATAGTAACCCAGAGGGGGATTGAAGCAAACCCGATACAAATTAGAGCCATCCAGAGCATAGAGCACCCAAAAACACCCAAGGAGGTGCAAAAGCTCACCGGCCGCCTTGTCGCACTCAACTGCTTCATCTTATGATATTCCGAGCATAACCCCTCGTTCTTCAACACGCTCCGGAAAGGAAAGCGCTTTGAATGGACCAATGAATGCGCGAAAGCACTCGAGGAACTAAAAACCTACCTCAAGAGCCCACCGGTGCTCTCTAAACCCGTCAACGGTGAGACCCTTCTGCTCTATCTATTAGTGTCCGATCATGCCATTGGAGCAGTCCTATACGGGAAGTTGATGACAAACAACACCCGGTGCACTACGCCAGCAAATCCCTACTGCATGCTGAAACTCGCTACATAGCTCTCGAGAAACTCGCACTCGCACTTGTAAATGCTGCCTGAAAGCTACGCCCGTACTTTGAGGCACACCCTATCAAAGTAATTACGACTTACCCAATACAAGCAGTACTTTGAAAGCCCAACATCTCTGGCCAACTGCTCAAATGGGTCATAGAAGTTGGAGTATACAAAATCCAATACGAGCCTAGAACTGCTATCAAATCGCAGACACTGGCGAACTTCGTTGCCAATTTCTCCACCAACCTGCAGCTTAAAGTGGAGAATGAAGTTGCTGCAATAACACAAGAGGAATCCGACTCCGGTCTGTGGTCCCTAAAATTGATGGCGCCAGCAACGTACACCGAAACAGGGATGGGATGGTACTTATGGATCTAAAAGGAGAAAATTATGCATGAGCCATTCGACTCGACTTTCCAGCAACTAACAATGAGACTGAATATGAGGTACTCATCCAAGGGATGAAGTTAGCCCAGGAACTCAGGGCTCGTAGAATACGCGTAGAGAGCGACTCCCAACTGATTGTCAACCAATTAGAGGGGACTTACGCCATGAAGGAAACCCGACTGAAGCTATACCATGCAGTGGTGGAAGAGCTTAAGGCTAAAATGGACGAGTGGGACCTCCGCCACGTCCCACGCGAATCAAATGTCCGAGCAGATGCCCTAGCCAACCTGGCTACCACCAACGCAACTCCGAACAACCAACCGATTCTCGAAGTATGGCTATTGTCACCTTCTGTCACCACACAGCACCACATCGCACCTGTCGGCCAAGACGGAGATGATTGGAGGATTCCCCTGATTCAACACTTAATGGGGAAATACGTCCCGAACGACAGGAAAAAGGTCGTCATGATTGAGAGGATGGCCACCCGATTCACCTTAATCGATAATAATCTATACTGGCGATCATTTGGAGGACCACTTCTCAAATGCATCGCTTCCCCCGAACCTTAGCACGCACGGGCAGAAATACACAAAGGTGACTGCAGTAACCACATTGGGGCTCGTTCCTTGACCCACAAACTGATCACAACCGAAATCTATTGGCCAACATTGAAGAAAGACACTGCCAATCATGTCAGATGATGCGACAGCTGACAGCGCTTCAAAGCGTCAACCAATCGAAACGCAGAACCGCTCCATGCATCGATCACCCCCTGGCCATTCATGGTGTGGGGAATGGATTTAGTAGGCCCCTTTCCAAGAGGGATAGGGGGTATACGAGAACTGCAGTCTCAGGCTGTAATACACAAACTACAGTTACCTAAGATGCGGGTATACGAGCACGTTACTCAGGCTCTCCACCATGGCAAGTCAAAGCAACAGTCAACTCGTGCATACCCCTGAACCTTTGTAAGGATTTGGACTCAATCAAGATCGAGATCTTGAATTTTCTGATGTCAGACAGTAGAATACATCTCAATGTGGTCCAATCAATACGCAACAGCACGTATCAGCATATCAAGTAATCAAGACAGATTACTTCTAACCGACTATGCTGCAGCCTACACCGACAGACTTATCCTCGTAGGCTATCTCGGTTGTGATAATATTTATATCTCACTAGGTCAAGTGATCATACTATCTTCTGCGATCTACAACACGCCGTATGATCATCCCTATCGGTGAGATAAGAGGATACCATTGTTACTCGCATGCAAGTTTGTTTTACAAATAGGAAATACCATTGTTACTCGCATGCAAGTCAATCAACAGTCAACCTGTGCATACCCCTGAACCTTCATTAGGGTTTGGACTCAATCAAGATTGAGATCTTGTATTCTCTAATGTCAGACAATATAATACATCTCACTGTGGTCCAATCAATACGCAACCGCACGTACCAGCATATCAAGTAATCAAGACAGATCACTTCTTTCCGACTATGCTGCAACCTACACCGACAGACTTATCCACGTGTGTTGTCCTGGCTGTGATAATATTTATATCTCACTTGGACAAGTGATCCTACTATCTTCTGCGATCTACAACATGCAGTATGATCGTCCCTATCGGTGAGATAAGAGGATACCATTGTTACTCTCATGTAAGTTTGTTTAACAGATATGAAATAACGTTGAATGTATACTCATTGTAATAAATGCTTTTTGTGTACAAAACCCAACAATCTCCCACTTATACTCAAAGCATTACACTAGCTATTACAGAGTATATTGCGTCTATCTAGCCTTGCTATCACATTAACTATTGCTAGTGGTAGGCATCCACCTCAGACCTAGTCCACGAATATGTCTTTTGTAAACCTTCTGTGGCAAGCACTTTGTGAATGGATCAACTAGGTTGTCTCTAGTGTCAATCTTCTTGATCTGCACATCGCCCCTCGATACGATCTCTCGCATGATGTGGTACTTTCTCTCTATGTGTTTGCTCGCCTTGTGAGTCCGTGGTTCCTTCGAGTCATAATGAATTGTGATACTTTTAGTCAAACTTGGAATCACATCCAACTCCTAGAGGTAAACCGAAGCCATACCCCTTCTTTCGAAGCTTTGGAGGTGGCGATATATTCTGCTTCCATGGTGGAGTCAGTAATGCATTTCTGCTTTGCGTTCCTCCAAGATACATCCCCACCTCCCAAGGTAAACACGTAACCTGAGGTAGATTTCTTCTCATCATGGTCCCCTTGGAAATCTGAATCTGTATAACCCACAGGGCACAAATCCTCACTTTGATAAACCAGACAGTAATTCCTAGTTCTCTTGAAATATTTGAGGATGTGCTTTACCACAGTCCAATGCGCCTGTCCAAGGTTAGACTGATATCTTGCTACCATGCCAACGACAATAGATATCTGGTCTGGTACACAACATTGCATACATGAGGCTACACACCGCAGATGCGTATGGTACAAGACTCATCTCATCTTTCTCCTTCTGTGTATTAGGACACTAACCAGTAGAAAGATGTACACCAGGTCTGAAAGGTAGCAAGCCTTTCTTGGCAAGTTGTATGCTGAACCAGGCTATCACAGTATCCACATAGGATGCCTGGGATAAGCTTATCATTCTTTTCTTATGATCCCGTAAGACCTTAATCCCAAGGATGTACCCAACTTCTCCCAAATCCTTCATTTGGAACTATTCGGATAACCAACTCTTAATCTCCGACATCACTCCCTCGTTATTTCCACATTGGAGTATGTCGTCCACATATAGTGCAAAGAAAATCATGCTTCCACTGACACAAAGTCGGTAAACACAACTTTCGTTTTCCAACTGTGAAAATCTGTAGGATTTAATCACATCGTTGAAACGTAAGTTCCACGACCTTGAAGCTTGTTTAAGTCCATACAAGGGCTTCTTAAGCTTCCAGAAAAGATGTTCTTCGCTCTTGCGCATGTAACCCTCGGGTTGCTACTATAGATGTCCCTACCTTCTTTAAGGGAACCATTTAGAAGAATGGTTTTGACATCCATCTACCAAATCTCGAGGTCCAGATGCGCTGCTATGGCAAGAAGTATCCGGATGGATTTGAGCATGGCTGCGGGTGAAAAGGTTTCATCATAGTCTATGCCCTCTTTCGGACTATAACCTTTTGCCACCAGCCTGGCTTTGAAAACCGTAATCTCTCCATCCGCTCCCTTCTTTCTCTTGTATACCCACTTGCACCCTATGACCCTAAAGCCATCAAGTAGCTTGGCTTTCTAGTATACATCCATATTAGTTATGGATTCAATCCCAAAATCCATGGCAATACGCCATTTTTCAACTTCATTGTCATGCACTGCCCCCTCGTAGGTCAGTGGGTCAAAAACTTCATGTCCATCTTCAGGGCTCAAGTCCGAAGACTCACCGACAAACATGTACCTTTTCGGTTAGAAAATAACTCTCCCAATGCGACGAGGCATCGGTGCCGTGTCAGCAGTTGGTGCAACAACTTGTGGTTTTGCACCTTGCACTAAAAAACACGCCGGTAGTGTTGTACCTCTCACAGGTGCACTCACGTTCCCCTTCCCTTGGAATCGCATTCTCATCTTCAATTTCTTGAAGAACTATATCACTCCTTGTCTTGTGGTTTCTCACATACTCGTCCTCCAAGAATCTAGCGTTGGTGCTAACAACGATTCTCTGAATATCAGGACAGTAAAAGTAACCACCTTTTGTTTGCCTAGGATAGCCTATAAACAACATTACCTTGGACCTTCATTCTAACTTATCAGGTTCCTTTGTCAACACGTGTGCCGGAAAACTCCATACTCTAAACTTGCACAAACTGGGTTTGCGTCCAAGGAAGACCTCCAAGATGTCTTAGGAACCGATTTAGAAGGCACCAAGTTTAAGATGTAAGCCGATGTTTCCACTGTGTATCCCCAAAATAAAATGGGTATGCTTGCATAACTCATCATTGATCTCTCCATCTCCAAAAGAGTTCTATTTCTTCTTTCAGCTACACCATTTTGCTGGGAAGTACCCGGTGTAGTCCATTAGGATGTAATCCCATGTTCTGACAAATATTGCAGGAACTCATTCCCGAGGTATTTTCCTCCGCGATCAAATTGCAATGACTTGATAGTTTTCCCGACCTTTTTTTCTACTGCAACCTTAAACTCTTTGAGTTTCTCAAAGCATCCACACTTGTAGCGAAGCAAGTACACGTATCCGTATCTCGAGTAGTCGTCAATGAAAGTGACGAAGTACTCAAACCCTCCACAAGCCTGTGTGGACATGGGCCCACATAAGTCAGAATGGATCAATTCCAACACATCCTCTGCTCGAGACTGACTAGCCTTAAAAGGCCTAGAAGACATCTTTCCCTCGATGCAGGATTCACAGACTTGATAAGGTATAGGCCGGACTAAGTCCAATGTACCAACATCTGCAAGTCGCTGAATATACTTGAAGTTGATGTGACCCAGTCTTAAGTGCCAGAGATATGTAAGATCCTCATCAGAAGAAATAAGCTTTCTCTTTTTAGGATTTTCAATTTCAGATGAGTTACATGCAACATTCGCAGAAGTATTATGATGACGGTTAACAACATAGAGAGAGTTATTCAACATTCCACGACAGATAAAAATGTTATTACAAATAATAGAAACACCACTATAAAAATAACTGAATATCCATCAACGAAAAATTTTGAAATTGAAATAAGGTTCCGCCGAAAATCCGGCACATATAAAACATCTCTCAAAGTTAAACTAGAATCATCAAAGTACAAGGTGACATCTCCAATGGCAGCTGCATCACTCGTGTTGCATTCCTCATTGAGATGATAATCTCGTCATTCTTCAGCACCCTCCTCGGTGTGAAGCCCTACAAAGTCTAACCAATATTATCAGTAGCTCCAGTATCCACTACCCACGAATGAGTAGAAACAGATGCTAAACATGTTTCCATTACAAATGCAAATGGCGTACCTTATCCTTTAGCATTCGGACAAGTCACCTTCCCGCAACCAGCACACCTATCTTTCTTTGGAGTGACCTTTACTCTCTTAATCCTCCTTGATTTGCTATCACTGCCTGCTTTCCTGAACTTGCTTTCAGCACCATTCTCTCCAACCTTAGAGGTTGTCGAACTGGTACTGGAAACTGTCAAAGCAGGTTTCTGTGCAAGCATGGAAGATTGCTTCACTACAAGGTCCTCAAGCAACTCATGCAGAGCATACTCTCCCCTTGCAGCAGTAATTTCCTTGAAATCATGGTATGATTCTGGAAGAGAATTCAGGATTATATCAATCTCGCCTTGAGCACTGATATTACCTCCCCGCACAGTGAACTGTCTCATGAGCTCAATCTCATCATGTACGCTATCACCGAACTATCTTCAACCATTTTCTTGCACACTAGATTGTGCAAAATTCTATTGTTAAGAGTCCGTTCCACATTGCCATAAGTCGTCAAGATATCTTTCCAGATCTCTTCAGTCCTATTAAAGTTCTCATACTTGTGCTTCAATTCTCTTGATAGGCTAGCCATGATAAGCCAATATGTGAAATCGTAGGCTTCTTACCATCTATCATAAAACTCAAGTTCAAGTTCGCAAACCTCATCATAGTCAGGCACAAAAGGATCCATAAAAAGAACATCTGCTTGATTTTTGAGATATATGATGTGTTTAATGCAAAAACTCCATTCAGGGAATTTCGAACCAGTTAAGGGATCGAGAGCAAGAATATGATCAACAGTAGACATAGACATATTTGAAACAAATAAATAATTTAAATAAGAACAAACATGTTGAACATTCGAAACAAATGTATTGAAAAACTCTTGATAAATCAAATACAAATGTTTTCCACTAATAGCCCAAGAGTTCCCATCGTAAGCTACACTCATAGAAGTTCACGATGTCACCCTCAACCCGACTGCGAGATTTAAGTCCCAATCTTTTATTTTCATACCATGTCAGGAATCCTTAGACACATGAAATTAATAATTAGTGTTAAACCTTAGACCAAGCCATCTTTCAAGAACAGGGAAGCAGCAACTACATTAAATTTTAAGATGCTTCTAAGCACTTAACCACAAATTTAACTCCATCCAAAAGAGACAGTTTGGCATGGCACGTGACCATACCGCACGACCCTTAAAGCCTTTGTTATCTATAATTTAAATCAATCCTAGAATACTTATGAGAAAAGAATTACGCAAGCTACACTCGTAGACGTTTACACAAAACCCTTCCATTATTCACTTGATTTAAATTGTTTATCTAGAAATCCTAACAACTGCGGCCCATGCACCTCCGATAATTATCAATCTACACTCTTAAATGTTTATTAAGATGGGAGATACACTTACAGCCTAGGATCACTTTGTGGAGGTCTATTGATTTTAATTAAAAAATCCTCTTAGTATTTTTGACTCAAAAGGTTTGTTAAATGCGCACATAAATAATTTCATTGTCATTAAATTTTTCAAATTTTTTGCACGTAATTAAACAAGTCCAAAAATTCCAAATATAATTCAGCAAGAAATTAATCACATAAGCATGCTATTGAAAGTTGTAAATAATAAAGCAGTAAAACATGCTTTCCTATCTACACATGCTTATTGCGCAAATAATAAATCACACATCATATGAGGGCAATTCAGACAAACAAAAATTCCTCGTGGCCCCAACAGATAGGAAAATAAAAATAATCCTATCTATTACAGAATTTGAAATTTGAATGCAGATATCTTCAAATCTTCACAAATCTTCAAGGGTCTTGATATCCTCAACTACCAAATCTTTTTGGATCTAGGGTTTTGTGAGTTGAAATTGGTCCTACAACCGAATCGCAAACCATAAGGTTTGTAACCGACTGCAGCAATCATCACCACAACACCCTGCCGCCGTGCCAATTCCAGCGTCAAGCGACACGCAGCACATCGGTCAATGCGGGTTGTGTAGGCCTCCGTGTAATGCACGCTACTGCGCCTCCCGCGGTCCGATGCCGATGTCGTCTGTCCGAGCTGCTGCCGTCGTCGTCCCCGCACGCCTAGGAGGCCTGGGCCGCCGCCGACTGCCATCGTGGAACCGCGACTGCACGGCGCAAACCCTAACTAGGGTTTGTGCCACCGCCTGCTTCCCACCGACAGCAGCCACGCGCGGCGCTGCCCCTACACGCGTGCTACCGCCGTAGCCGCACGTCGCGCGCGGACTCTTGCCGACGTCGTGCACCACCGCTGCATCAACCTCACCGATTTCTTCTTTGTTCTTCGTCCTGTACAAATTACAGATTTGAAAAACAAAAAATACAATAGACTAATCTATTAAAATTTTTCCTATCAAATATAATCATGGGTTTTCTCGTGATTTTACAAAACTAATTTAATCCAAACACGGATAAACCACCGTGGATTAAATCGAATGGGTTGCCACGAGGAACAAAAACCAAAACCATCAACAATAATAAATAATTCATACATACATAATCGAATAAATTGCTCATCCAACAAAGCCATGAAAACAAAACCTGGCTCTGATACCAATTGTAGGGATTTCATGGCAAGTTGAACCGCCAAATTCAAAAAAACCCGTACCGTTCATGGATGTTGAGAACAATTATCATGCGATAAACCCTAGCATGCTCCAAATGCAGTGGATATCGAATATACCTTAACTCCGTAGGGTCTGATCCGATCTTTTGTGTTTGAATTCAAATCCCTTGATTTAACCACGAGATTAATTAAATATGCGGAAACAAAAATAAGCAGCAGATCTAATTTCTAGATTTAATTAATGAGAAAGAGAAGAAGTGGAAATATGTTCTCCAGATTAGGTCTTCAGATCTGTATCCCAATGTTGTTCAATCCTGCTACTGGTGAGGATTCCATAGGACTGTGAATGTGAATGCCGGAGTCGAATTTCTTCTCCTCCCAGACACACAGAGGCGCCGCCCACTGCTCTCTCTCTCTCTCTAGGGTTTTTACTGATTTGAACATTATAGGGTTTGTGAGAGAGAACTGTCTATTTATAGACCTATGGTTGCAAACCCTAATGGGCTACTGGGCTCCTTTCAGCATATTTAATTTGGCCAGACCTGGGACCTAATGCAAATAATAAAGTGGGCTTATTAATTAATTAATTCCCATTTCCACAACCCAGGACAAAATTAATTAATTAATATTAATTCTTTTTCACAACATAATTAATACTAACTTATCCCTTTATTACAACGTTATGAGAACGGGTTGCATTTACTAGAGAATCCCCATATTTAAGGTTATTGGACATTCGTTAATTTATTGGAGCTCCTGACAAGCTTCCATAATTAATTAATTTCTTATTTCCTGAGCAGTACCATTCAAACCTTATCACTCGTGCTTGAACTTAATCAGCCTGTAGGACTTTAGCACGATGAATGTTATTGAGCTCCTCAAGGAATGTCCCCATCCTATTACTCGGATATGGTAACCTAACTCCAGTCTCAGGATGTAATACACGAACTATTGTTACCCAAGATGCGGGTATACGAGCACGTCACTAAGGCTCTCCACCATGGCAAGTCAAAGCAACAGTCAACCCGTGCATACCCCTGAATATTCGTTAAGGTATGGACTCAATCAAGATTGAGATCTTGTATTCTCTTATGTAAGATAGTAGAATACATCTCACTATAGTCCAATCAATACGCAACCGCATTAACCAGCATATCAAGTAATCAAGACAGATCACTTCTTTTTTACTATGTTGCAGCCTACACCGACAGACTTATCCCCGTATGTTGTCTCGGCTATGATAATATTTATATCTCACTAGGTCAATTTCATCTACTCATCGTAATAAATATTTTCTGTATACAAAACTCAACATACTTATCCACAATAGGCCTATAAATCAAAAGGGGCTAATGTTGGAGCCAGGCCCTCGACGCCCAAACCCATTAAAATCATCGGACAAGTAACTGTCGGCCCATAATTGGAGGCCCACCTGGAGTGACAGAAGACCCTGAAATGTCTAAGTCCAGAGATCGCCACCGACCCCCTCAGCTCCTCGATTTTGATATTATAAGAATATTAAAGAGTTGCGATGGTATCTAGGTACGAAATAAGTGGTTGAGTGTTGATTTATCCTAGGCAAAGAGTAAATCTAACTAGGAAAGGTTTAACTAGACATGCATCTTCTCAAATTTAATAAATCACATCCACACTCTTAAGCAATTGTAGCATAAACTCAAGGTATTGAATTCAACAATCTAAGAATGAAGGACATTGGTAAGATGTCCACATTGAATCTATGAAATTGATTTGAATGATGCAAACAATCATTTAATCCAACAAAAGATAATCAACCTACCTACACTTCCTATCTCTCTTAGTACCGGTGAAATAAGAGTAGATGAAATTAAACACACAAATAGTTACGTTAGCGCATCTAATTCCACTCCAAATAGACCGTAGGTTATCGACCTATAGGCAATCTCCGCACAGGGATTGGATCAAAACCTATATGCATCAACATTTTTCACAACACCTAAATCCGCGTATTGGCTGCAATTTTGGTGTCTATCACACACATAGCTGGTTAATGCCTACACTATGTGATTTAGGAAAAGGATAAAGTGAGTGCAATCAATTGAATGGAGGTAAACTACAATCCAAGCATCAAAAACTCAATTCAATGTTTCAATCCACCAACATCCTCAAGGATTTATCTATACATACCTTTGATCAAGTGCTATTGAATAGAAAAGTAAAACTTAGCCATTACAAATAGATTGAAAACTGCAAATTCCCCAATTTGGATCCTTGGCCTTGATCTACACTTGATTCTTCATGTTCTTTATCAATTGGATAGATTTGGATGAAGATCCCCTTCAATTGATGGATGGATGTGAGTAGGAAGTGATTTTTGAGAGTGAAAACCGCCACAAGTATGTACAAAGTGTCAAACCCTCTCACAAATGCGAGTTTCCCCTTTTTTATATTGAGTTGGAAGAGCCCCGGATCGACCGGGATGACTTAAAACTGAAAAGCCACCAAGGCAGCCCGTTCTGGATCGCTCGGTCTGGATCAGGATCGACCGAGATTTGCCTCTGAAATGTGCAGATCGGTCGAGCTCTGCAGGATCGGCCGAGATTATCCTCTGAACTGCTAGGATCGGTCAATCCAAATCTGGATCGATCTGTTTAGCTCTAGATCGGTCGATCTGGCTCTGGACAGCAACTCCTACTGCTCCTCAAATTGGTCGATTTCCCACTAAAACTTAGCCAAAATGCTGAATTATGCCCAAAACCTATCCTACACAATCCAAATCACACAAAACATGAAAACACAAAAAAAAGAAGCAAAAAGCATATGAAATGGGAGTAAAATGAACGCAAACATGCATGCACAAACATCGAAACATAGGTCATTTTACGCACATATAATAATCACCCAAACTTGAACCTTTGATTGTCCTCAATCAAAACTAAATAAAGCAATCATTTTACCTCGTGCAATACCTCATAGCTCATCTTGTTTATCTTAGCATGTCCTAGTCAAACGAGATTATCACCTAACTTTGTGACATGGTTAATGCTAAGGACTGAAACCACTCATCAAATATGATACAAGAAATTAAATCACTCCCTCACGTGTTTAGGGATGATGAGAATCACTCAAACACAAGATATCGAGCTCGATTTTCATAGGCTTGCATCCATTCTCACCACAATACTACAATGAGTTAGCTCCTAGAATCAAGAAGGTCTTTGCTTTGGTTATAATGTGGTTAACTAAAAGGTAGGTGATTTTGGGCCAAAGTAGTTAAACTCCTCAATTTCCCAAGAACCCCCAACTTGTCATCATCAAACCACTAACCCCAAGGCTTATTCCTTTCTCAAACTTTTCTTTCTTTTTCTTTTTCCTTTTTTTTCCATTTTTTTTTTCTTTCCTTTTCATTGGCACCATCCTTCATTTTTTTTCTTGTGGGTGCACATTTTTCAAGACTTGCACCATCTCCTTTAACAACAATCTTTTGTAGGTGCCTATTATTCAAAGATTTGCACCTTTCTTCTCTCATTGCCTCATCAAATACAATACCAAATATCATCAAATCAATCAATTCCCAACCCAAGCTCACAACACCGGATTCACCCTCATACTCTCATTCCCCCCAAACTTTGTCCTAAAAATATCAAAGAAAATTATCAAATAAAGCTCAATCACGGGGTCAAAGATATGAAAGGAAAATAATGATCAAAGTAAACACCTTATACTCCCGATATGTAAGGTAGGACTAGGAATCGACGGCCTAGTATCATTTTCTAGTCACATACTCATGCTAATAGATCGAGAATAGATGCAAGTTCTAGATTTCTCGCTCCCAATCTTTCCTCTCTCAAATGAAATAGATATGACAATATCAAAGCTCAAATCTCACAGCTTTTTGTCAAGTCCAATGCTTCAATAACAAGATTCCGCCCTATCATAGGTTGAGGTAAACTTCTAACTTCACAAGTAAATCATGAGTAGATCTCAAGCCAAGTTTAGGTTCATCACACACACAATCCTAAAACATCTAAATGCAAATGAATCTAAATGGCAAGGAGAACGACAGAATGTGTTACCCATCGGTGTCCACGATCGAACAGCTTCTCCCATCGCCTTATCGTACCTACTAAACAAACACAAACACCACCAATTGAGCATAATTCACTTCCATTAAGTTCTCATTACCACCAACATTCCACAAACCAAAAAAATCCAAATGCATAAGACATTACTCCACTAGCACCACCATTCAAACCATTACCTAATCATCAACATCCACAAACCAACAAGATAGGAAGTATAAATTCATACCAACTCATCAATAATTCCATCCATGATCAAATCATCCAACCATCTTTCCACCAAACATTCCACAATCCAAAATCTATATAAATCAAGCATTGTTCCACTAGCACCACCAAACATTCCATATGCCATTAATCTATCATTCATCAACATCCAGATCCAAGGTGAAAATATCAATCATATCGTATCAAATGAGATCAATTTCTATATCCATCATCAAAGGAGAAAATTATTCAACAAAATAATGTAGATGAAGGAGGTAAAAGAGGAGAAGAGTAAACCGAAACACCAGCGACTGACACATCCCCCCAAACTTAGTCAAGTGAGACTAAATTTGAAAATAGGTAGACGGTGCTCGTCACTCCCCACGCTCCAAACTCTCCCCCTAGCACATATCAACCAAGTAATCTACAAACCAACAAGAAATATTAAGAAAATTTCCTAGGCAAGAATTAAAACAAAAGAAAGAAAAATTGGTTGGGTTGCCTCCCAACAAGCGCTTCCATTTACGTCGATAGCTAGACGACCTTACCATGTCATCCATTGTCAAAAATCTTGTGGATTTTTAAGATACCTTTCTCCCTTGTTCAGCATTTAGTTAGAAGCAACTTGTCAATGGAGATCTTCCTTGCACCCCTCTCATCCTTCCAAGGAGGATTGCATGTCTTAACAAACTTGACTATAAAAGGTAGCGATTCCTTTTTTGATTTGACCTCCAAGTCATCATCCAAATGAATCCTAATTACAAAAGACTCAACTTGTTCCTCGTTTGGATTTATCATAAACTCATTTTCCACCTTGTCTATCATTCGTGAAGGAGTTGTAAGCACCACATCGCCACATGGACTTTTTGACATAATTTCCACCTCATTTTTCTCTTCATAAAGTCGTACCAAAGCCGGAACATTTTGCTTCTCCTCAAATGAAGGTTTCTCAATAGCACCGTTCTCCTTATTTTCAATGACTAGCATCTCAACCTTGGTGCTTTCATCCTAATCATCTTCTTGAGAAAACACTTCTTTCGATGGTTTCTTCTCTTGCTTTGCCTCACTCCATTGATTTGCAATGATTGATTTTGCATTGGAGTCTTCTCAAGTATCTCATCATGCCATTCACAAGTCCTTTCCTTGACTTTCTCACTCTTTCTACTAGAACTCCTTAACAACTTAAGTTGTTCTTGCATTAAATCCATTTGACTTCTCAACCAATCATATTTGCAAGTCTCTTTTACGGTTTTCACCATTTGGTACTCTCTTTCGTCTCCTGACCATTGGTAATCATCTCCCCACATCTTTTCATACACACTTCAGAGTGTCCTTCGTGACCTTTGTATCTCTAGAATTTTTTAGTCTTCATTTCCTCCATTTGTCTTTGTAATTTATCTAGTCTCTCCTTGACGTCTCCTCTTTGATTCTCCATTTCAACTTCCCCTTCTTTTAAGCTTGAGTGCTCCTTTGTTCTCATGGTCCTGCACTCCTACAAGAGTTCAACAAACTCCAATCTCAAACCACAACAAAAATAATTAACAACTAAAGAAACAATCTAACAAGCAAATGATCAAACACCTAGACTACGAGCAACTCAAGTTCCCTAATATCTAGCAACCTACTAAATAAAGTCCCCGGCAACGGCACCAAAACTTGATGTCGCTAAAATTTCAATCAAATTAAACTCCTAGCTACCCAAGAATAAAATTTGTCAAATCCAGGTCCTTCTTCCTTCGCCTGCTAGAGTACTAGGTAGTAAAGAGTTGCGATTGTATCTATGTACGAAATAAGTCGTTGAGTGTTGATTTATCCTAGGCAAAAAGTAAATCTAACTAGGAAAGCTTTAACTAGACATGCATCTTCTCAACATTTAACAAATCACTTCCACACTCTTAAGCAATTGTAGCATAAACTCAAGGTATTGAATTCAACAATCTAAGAATGAAGGACGTAAGATATCAACATTGAATCTATGAAATTGACTTGAATGATGCAAGCAATCATTTAATCCAATCAAATATGATCAACCTACCCTACACTTACTATCTCCCTTAGTACCGGTGAAATAAGAGTAGATGAAATTAAACACACAAACAGTTACGTTATAGCATCTAATTCCACTCCAAATAGACCGTAGGTTATCGACCTATAGGCAATCTCCGCACAGGGATTGGATCCAAACCTATATGCATCAACACTTTTCATAACACCTAGATCCGTGTATTGGCTGCAATTTTGGTGTCTATCACACACATAGTTGGTTAATGCCTACACTATGTGATTTAGGAAAAGGATCAACTGAGTGCAATCAATTGAATGGAGGTAAACAAAAATCCAAGCATCAGAAACTCAATTCAATGTTTCAATCCACCAACATCCTCAAGGATTTATCTATACATACCTTTGATCAAGTGCAACTGAATAGAAAAGTAAAACTTAGCCATTACAAATAGATTGAAAACTGCAAATTCCCCAATTTGGATCTTTGGCCTTGATCTACACTTGATTCTTCATGTTCTTCATCAATTGGATAGATTTGGATGAAGATCCCCTTCAACTGATGGATGGATGTGAGTAGGAAGTGATTTTTTAGAGTAAAAACCGCCACAAGTATGTACAAAGTGTCCAACCCTCTCACAAATTCGAGTTTCCCCTTTTTATAATGAGTTGGCAGAGCCCCGGATCGCTCCATCTGAGATTGGATCGACTGGGATGACTTGAAACTAAAAAACATCAAGTCAGCCCGTTCCGGATTGCCCTGTCTGGATCAGGATCGATCGAGATTTGCCTCTAAAATGGGCAGACTGGTTGAGCTCTGCAGGATCGGCCGAGATTCTCCTCTGAACTGCCAGGATCGGTCGATCCAAATATGGATCGATCTTTCTGGCTCTGGATCGGTCGATCTGGCTCTGGACAACAACACCTACTGCTCCTCAAATTGGTCGATTTCCCACCAAAACTTAGCCAAAATGCTAAATTATGCCCAAAACCTCCAAATCACACAAAACACGAAAACACAACAAAAAGAACCAAAAAGCATATGATATGGGTGTGAAATGAACGCAAACATGCATGCACAAACATCGAAATATAGGTCATTTTACGCACATATCAATTATTTAATAAAAATTATTATTCAAAAATAAACATTTTAAACAAATAAAAATAAATTTATTATCAAATTAAAATATATAAAATAAAAATATATATATTATTAAAAACTTAAAAATGTAATATCAATGCCACATGGCAGTGATGTGGTTATGAGTCAGCGCCACATCAATGCCATGTGGCATTTAACAGTTGAGTTGGCATTTGAGGATAAAATTCCCTAGTAAAAGTAAACTTTGGGATATAATTCCATAATTGAAAAAAGTTGGGATAAAATCCCCTAATTGATAAAATATTGGTATGTATTTCCTTGTTTTCCCTATATATTATTATAATATATAATTTATTATATATTTGAGAAAATCATTATAATCTATAGGAAAATATATCCCAAATTTTTTAGATTAGGGGATTTTATCCCAGCTTTTTTCCTTAGGAAATTATATTCCATATTTTACTTATTAACGAGAATTTTTTCCCCAATTGCTAGGGGTGAGCATTCGGTTATTTAGTTCGATTTTGACCGGTAAAATAACCAAATTTGCATGGAGTTAATCGAATTAAACCAAAATTCTTATTCAATTTTTTTGGTTATTTTTCTGGATATTTTGGTTATAACCGAATTTTAATATAAATTTAATAAATTAATAAAAATAAAAATTAGATTATTGTATATATTTATATGAATATATATATATATAACATTAAAAAGATATTTATATGTTAATGTAATTATATATATAATATAAATATTAAAAATAGAAATTATATATATATGTTATTTATATATAAATATATGTATTAATATATATTATCTATACACTGGTTCGAATTTCCCTAAGTGGAGATGGCTAGCCGAATGGATCTTGATTATTGAGCAACACAGGGTTATTCTTACAATGGCATTAGGCTCCTCATCATCTAGATGATCTGGTTGTATCACAATCTGATTCTAATTCTAGTTGCCTTGCCTAGCCATTCCCTCCAGCAATAGCTCTCTCATCTGATGCACCTTTTGTATGAGTAGGAGAGCATGCTCGAGTGTCATTTGCAATCCCTCGGGGTTGGGGATTAGAATTCTCCTCATTTGGGGGATTTTGATTATTCGGAGGGTTCTGATTATGCTCCACCTTGTTGTTTGTACTTCTCTCTCCTATTCATTACCTTGCCTTCTTATTGTTTCTTTTTCTGCAGGGTGCTTCAATTTCTGGATCAAAGACTTCAAGTGCTTTGTTCTTGGCTCTTGAGTTCATGCACAACCTAAAAAAACTACCAAGAGCAGAAAATCAATCGACGTCGATCAACATGATATGTGTCGATCGACAAAAAGTGTTCTTTATGCTGATTGACGTAAAACACGCCGATCGAAACAGAGACCGAAGTCAAATACGCAAACAAAAAAATCAAATAAAACAAAATAAAACTCACTCCAGCAAATCCTAAAACAGATTAATAACTAGATAAAATTTAACAATTTCCCAGAAACGACGCCAATTTGATCATTGTGAAATCCATGGATTAATTATAACACACAGTGGCAAATAAATTTATATAACCCGAAGGTTGTTGAACCCACAGGGAATTGAATGGCGAAATTACACTATGTACTAATAATAATTTCAGGATTTATTGTTTGAGAAAATAGAAATAAGGGTTTTGGTTTTGGAAATTAAAGATTGCAAGACTGGGATTGAAGGGTTTTGAAAAGCAGTTTTGAAAACAGATTCAAGGGTTAACATTCAATCCAGATACATGTATAAATCATCAACTCTTACTAAGGTGGAAACCAGACTAATTATCACAATTCCTGGTCTGGCAATTTTCACCTAGATTACTAATATGTGACTGTTTATACCTTTTGAGTCTCTAGAATAGATACTAGTCAATCTCATGCAACCAATAGATTTAATCCCAACACTTAATTCATCCTTTCAAGACAAAAAATTAATCATATTAATTTTATCTTACTGTTATCTATTCATCACTTTTGAGTCCTTCAAAAGATAATCATAAACCTAGGATAAATTTCATCTCTCGATCTATCATTAATCCTGGATTTAATTAATTAAACCTAGCAATATGAGTTGAATAATCTAAACATGCATCTTGGGTAGTTTGTACAAACCCTAGAACTTGTTAGGGTTTCTAGCCACTCATGATGGAAAGAAACTCAAAAGACATATTATTAAATTGTATGAGAATAACTTACAATAAAAATAAAGATTGTTTGAAGTCTCCAACTCTTCAAAACTCTAAAAACTCCAATGTTGAATGAAAGATAATTAAGAATCGAAAATACAAGGGTTTATATATAGGTGGATGCGTATCTCATAAGATCTAGGGCTAAAATTATGAAAATATCCAAATTAGTATTGTAAATTCCTTTTTGATCTCCTTTTTGATCGACACAAGAGGCGTCGATTGACATGGACTTCACATGTCGAGCCTTGCTTTGATCCATCACCACATCAGCTTCAACCTCTTCTCGTAAATCGACACAAGCCATGTAGTTCGACGTGGAGCTCTTTTTTGAATTTCCTCGATTGTCATCCACGTCAACCGACAAAGATTGTGTCAATCGAAATAGAGGCTACTCCCCTTCGACTCTTTTCATCATCCAGCCACTTTTTAGCCCAAAAATATGCAAAATCACACCATGACAAGCATAGTATCCTCTATAATCCACTCATGCACAAAATATACTATAGAATTAATATAAAACAAATGAGAAAAACATAGATAAATGAGTACATTTATGAGCTTATCAATCCCCCTCCCCCCAAACTTAAATGTTTGATTGTCCTCAATTAATAGGATAGAATGAATCAAAACCTAATGTCGTTAAAAGTGGAATGTCACATAAGATTCAACACATTCAAGGATCGAAATTCACATCACACAAACAATTTGAAAGAGATAGAAATTCCATCAACTGTAGAAGAAATCACAGGTAAGTGTTTCGCTCGTAACGCAAGTGTTTTGGTTAGATGAATGCACTCAAAATCATGTATGAAGAAGTTTCTGCCATAAATTAAACTTGCAAATTTTCTATTGTCTCCACTGCTAGAATGTGTACACAAGTATTTGAATCACAAAGGACTTTCTTTCTGGTTCTAATGTAGGCTTTTTCTGAATAGGTGAGAAAATTTGGCCAAGTGACTAAAATCAATAGAGTTCATGAATCTCAACAAACCAAAATCACCATCTACTCTCATTCTTCCATTTTCATAAATTTCAATCCAAACCATCACAACTCTCTTGTTTTTTTTTTCTAACCCTTTTATGCTCAGATTTTTTTCATTTTCCTATTTGGGACGAGCTTATAAGGATTGTAATAATAATAAAAAAAATTAGAGCTCAACCATATCTTTGTATCACCTCTTTAAAAGTATTCCCATCTACTTACAATATACACCCTTATCAAACCCAAATCATATAGACATGATCAATTCACCTCATTTATGGCGATTCTCTTAGACAAGAATTTACCACAATTCTTTCTCGCACTTATAGACAAGAGAAGAGATATTAACAGGCTTAAAGGGGCTTAACTAGGGATAATAATAATGCAAGGGATAGTTTTTGGGATTCAATGGCTAACAAAAATGGCCTAAGATTATTTGCTAAACTTGTGCACACCATGCAGTCTCAACACAAAAAATAAACAAGTTCTAGATAAATAATATCATATAGGAGAATCTCACATCAAACAAATAAGGCTTAAAATCTAACACAAGGGCTCGAATTTTCTTCCACATTTAATTTCAAGTCCACTCAAACAGCATGCAAGTGCAAGTTTCAATTCGACTTTATTGTGCGGTATTCTACACCCATAGGAAATTAACTACAATTAAATTTAATTCAAACTCGACCACCAATCAATTTCAAACTCACAATCAGTTCCAGATGATCAAAACTAAAAAAAATTTAATCACAAAATACCTTTTTTTAATTTTCTCAAAAGATTTTTCTAGGCATAAATTTAAATATTGAAAGCATAATAAATAAAGAGATAGAAGAGTTCCAACTCTTGTCCACATCCCCACAAACTTATTTCTAACTCAAAGAGTGGAATAAGTTTGAAAATCATACAAGAGTGGGAACTATACCTGGAAGTTGATCTCAAACATCAACTTTTTATCCCCCGTTTCAAACAGACTCGCATGACGGTGACTTTCACCAACTGGCACTCCACATTGATTGACATATGTGGCGTCGATCGACACGAAGCCTTCTTGCTAACCCCTCTTTTGGGTCAAAGTGTAGCACCGTCGATCTCTCTATGTCGACCAATGCCAGGCACATCGGTCGAAACAAAGACCTCCAATTTTGATTTTTATTTTTAGCAAAATAAAGTTAGAACAAGATAAAATAAGAAAATAAAGCAAAAATAGAAAATTAAGCAAGTAGAAGTTGGGTTACCTCCCAACAAGTGCTTTAGTTAATATCGTAGCTCGACAGTACTTCAATTCACCACCAAGGAGGGCGGGTCCTCACATGGAGATCTCTAGCATCCACCATGTAGATATTCCTATCTCGAATGATAGTAGTGAGCTCAGGAAGAGATGGTGTAATTGACAGTTTTGCCATCTCGTTCTCTCGCTCCCATTCGATCTCAACAACTTTATCTTCGGCCTTCGACTCCTCCTCTTCATCAGATTCTTCATTCATTGAGATTTGATTGCACTCCTCTTGTTTCTTGCCCTTGTCGATTACAAAGGTGATCATATCACCATTTCCTCGGAGTGTAATCTCGCCTCCTCTGCAGTCATTCAAGGCAACACTAGTATCCAAGAACTCTCACCCCTAGATCATGGGCATAGCTACATCTTCCTTCATGTTGTGGACCACAAAATCTGCAGAAAAGATAAGATGAACCATACGAATGAATACATCTTCAAGTATACCTTTGGGGCGTGACACAGAGTGGTCCGCCATCTGCAGTGTAATGGTGATAGACCTCATCTCCCTAATATTGAGATGCGTGCAGATCGAGTACAACATTAGGTTGATACTGGCTCCAGTATCATATAGTACTCTCGCGAATGTGCATCCCCCGATCTCCACTAAGATTGAGAATTAACTAGGATCGCTCCTCTTGATGGGCACCTTCTTATGAAGTAGCAGGCTACACTGCTCATGGATCTTGATAGTCAAATTCTTCATGAACTGCTTTTTCTCAATCATCAGCTTTCGGAGGTATTTCATGTACCCCAAAATTTCTCTCAAAGCTTCTATAAGAGGTAGGTTGATGCTGACTTTTTTCAGGTTCTCTACAAACCTAGTAAATTTTGAGTTCTTCTTTTGCTTGGAAAATCTTTGAGGGGAAGGTATAGGAGGGATTGGATCTGCATTTTCCTTGGAGTTTTCGTCCTGGAGTGCCTTCTATTTCGACTGAAATCTAGATGTGTCAGTCGATGCTTTTGTCCTTGTGCATCTATCGATGCGGGATGCGTCGATCAACATGCGCACCTTGGTCGAAGCTTTCTGTGTCAGCTACTGCTCCATGTCGTTTGAACCCTTGACATGTCGGTGATTTCCTCTGTGTCGACTGACACATGTTTTGTGTTGGTCGAACAGAGGTATCCTCTGCGGGATCTACCTCCAGCTCCCCCCAAACTCATCTTCTACCAACTCGGGACCTCTGTAGCTTGTCCCAGACCTCAAGGTGATGGCCTTGCACACCTTTTGATTATTTGGATTCACATCCGTGGTGCTTGGGAGCTGTCCTTGCTTGTGTTGGACTCCGATAGTGTTGGCAATCTGACTCACTTGAGTCTCAATCATCTGCACATGCTTCCCCATGCGATCAACCTTTGTATTGACACCGTCAACTTCTTGTTCCAACTTAATCTGAGGCCTTGATGAACTTGGATAAAAGATCATCAAGATTGACCTTCTTTTTTGCACTATATCTCCATTCTGAACATCAAATCCTGACGGTGGAAGTTAAGCAGCTTCTAGATGAGAATAGGAGAAACTGGGATAAGCTCTTGGAGGGTAGTGCTAGTAGGTGCCTTGTCGGTAATGATCATGGTATCCCCCTCGATTCACATAGTTCTCACCTGAAGGGTAAACTTGTACTTGTGCAACAACAACTGTGGATGCACTTGCAGTTAATTTGTCCATGTCCCCACAGAGCTTCTCGATCTTCGCCTTAGGAAATTATTCTCCTTCATTCTTCTCCACTACATTTGCATGGTATTTCCTAGGGTTTGACCACATGTGAGTATGTAAGGCCATCATTCTGAACAGCTTCATGGCATTCTCGGCTGACTTGCTCATGATAGATCCTCTAGATGAGGTATCTACCAACTCCTTAGTATGCTCATTCATACCATTATAGAAGATGTGGGTTTGCTCTTCAGTGTTGATTCCATGACCCGGACAGGTTCTCGATAAATCATTGAAGTGTGTCTAGGCCTCATAGAGTGTTTCGTCGGCTTTTTGAAGGAATTGGATAATGGCTGCCATTCTCTGAATCACCACCATGGGAGGGGAAAAATTTTGATAGGAATTCATCCCTCAATTCTTCCCAAAACCGAATAACACTGAGATCCAAACCCACATACCAAGTTCTAGCTCGACCCCTTAGAGAGAATGAGAACGGTCTCATTCGAAACACATCTTGGCTCACTCTGTTTTACTTGACCGTATTGCACACCTCCAAAAACATTATGAGGTGAGCATATGGGTCTTCCACAACTTCCCCCCAAACTGGTTCTGCTGAAATATTTGTGTTAAACCGGTCTTCAATTCAAAATTTTTGTCGTTGATGCCAACAGCAAAACCATCATTACTGGGCTGCGGTCGGTACTCCTTGCCATGACATTAGGCTCCCCATCATCCAGCTGATCTGGTTGTATCACAATCTGATTCTAACTCTTGTTGCATTGCCCAACCATTCTCTCTAATATGGATGTCAATCAGGCTGACCCATCGGGTTTTGGGCTAACCCTATCAGGTTGCGGGCTATTCAGTCTGGGTTGAATCAGACTGAATTTTTATCGGGCTAAAAATTCTTGAACCTAACCCTAACCCAACGGTTTTTGGGCTGACCCGTCGGGTTGGCAAGATTTACGAGTTTATTTTTGTAAAGATTTTCTTAAAATATTTTAACAATCCCTAAAACAAAATAAAAAGAAAATGATAAACCAACATAAATAAAAGACATCAAACAACAATATCTTTGCAAAAAAATAGTGATAAGTGGATAAAAAGTTTCCCAATCATAGTTTGAAAAGAAAAAAAACATCAATCCTTATATACCAACTTATTTAAGAAATATAAGTACATTCTTGAACATATAAAATGATAAAATATGGATTATAGAATTAAATGTATCTTTCACTTGGGTGAACATAACAACGAGAGGCTAAAGGTTCTTGAAAGAAACAAATGAGTAGGTAAGCTAATTAGGAGAGAGACGAGTGGAAGATAATGAAAGAGAAAGAAGTGAGGGATTTTTCGATTTGAGGGTCACGGACTACGTCAATTGGATAGATTGATGAGATTTTGTGTGACGGAAAATTAGGTCTAGAGAATTAGATGTATAATTAATGGGTATGGTAGGATATAAATAATATTAGAAATAATAAATAATAAATTATATATATATCACTAAATATTACTGGACCTACGGGCCAACCTGCAACCCACCGGGCTCAGCCCGTTCGGGCCACCAACCCATCGGGTTCAACCTGTTCGGTTAAAAATAATTTTGGGTTGAAATATTTCTACCCTAACCCTCATTTTAACTCATCGGTTTCGGGCTGACCCATCGGTTTTGAGCTTTATTGACATCCCTACTCTCTAGCATCAACTCTCTCATCTATTCTCTCATCTAGTACACCTCCTGTATGAGTAGGAGAGCATGCTTGGCTGTCATCTGCAATCCCTCGGGTTGGGGATTGGGATTCTCTTCATTTGGTGGATTCTGATTATTAGGAGGGTTTTGATTATGCTCCATCTCGTTGTTCGTACTGCTCTCTCCTATTCTTTCCCTTGCCTTCTTACTGTTCCTTTTTCCACAGATGCTTCAATTTTGGGATCAAAGACTTCAAGTGCTTTGCCCTTGGCCCTTTTGTTCATGCACAACCTGAAGAAAAACAATAAAGTGCAAAAACTCAGTCGGCATCGACCGACACGATACGTATTGACCGACATGAAAGAGTTCTCTATGTCGATCTTTGTGAAACGCGTCGATCAAAATAGAGAGAGAAGTAATATACGCACACTTGCACACTAACTAAAAAGTCAAACAAAACAAAATAAAACTCAATCCAGCGAATCCTAAAACATATTAATAACAAGATAAAACCTAACAATTCCCTAGCAACGACACTAATTTGATCACTATGAAATCCACATATTGATTATAGCACATAGTGGCAAATAAATTTATATAACCCAAAGTTGTCAAACCCACAGGGAATTAAATGGCAAATTACCTTATGTACTATTCACAATTTCAGGATTCACTGTTTGAGAAAATAGAAATAAGGGTTTTGATTTTGAAAATTAAAGATTGCAAGACTGGAATTAAAGGGTTTTGAAAACCAATTTTAAAGACAGATTCCAGGGTAAACATTCAATCCAGATACATGTATAAATCATCAACTCTTACTAAGGTGGAAATTAGACTAATTATCACAATTCTTGTTCTGGCAATTATGATCTAGATTACTAGATACACTCGGGTAATGGAAATCTTTACTATCACTATCTTATATGCTAAAGCATTGGTCTCGCAATCCTTTGAGTTAAAATCTCACACAAGATGCCTAGTAAGTTGTCACTCCACTAGATCTGCATTCTTCCACCAAACTACATATGCATATGCTCGAAATGGCAGTCCAATGCAATAATTCTCATAGGGATTAAAAATAAGCCACAATCATTCATATGCCTATGGAATAAGTGTGGTCGCTCATGATTCTCTTGGCCTATTTTTCCTTCCGGTCTCAATAGGTGATAAATCTCTACTCACTGTCGTGCTCAAGAGATTAAACAATTCCAGATATTCAAGTTAAATAAATATCCCACAACCCAAGTGTAAAATAGTTTAACTCATATTCAAATGAAAAACAAAAGAGAGCTCAAGACCATTCACCATCTTCATATCTTAATTACAAAAAAACAAAAATGAAATTATAAACTCTCGGGTGATGATCGGCAAACTGTCGGAATCCTGGCTTCCGCCGCACGCTCTCCACCTTTTTCACTCAGCTCGTGTATTGTGTGTCTTCTGTTGTACCGTGTTCTCTTCTCTCTTGATATTTTCTATTTTTTCACTCCCTCCATCGATTACAATTCACCATCTTGGATCCTTACACGTGGCGACACCTTTTTACTCTTCTAGCACTGCTTTGATTCGCAGGTCGACACCTGTCCTCATCAGCAAATAAGATCCAAAAAGTGTTTGATCTTTGTCTCCAAGTGGTCCCAGAAAAAATTTTCCTCATACCACTTCATTGCAACTTCTATGCTCGAGTATAACTCGTGGCCAGTATGCAACTGAAATGCTTTAGCATTCCGAACCTGGTAAAATCCTTCACCAAAACTTGCAAAAACTTATTAAATACCTAACTTAGTAAAATAAAACACAAATATAGCAAAGATACAATTAAACCAACAAAAGACCTGAAACTGGGACAAATCTTATTAAAACAATATCTAAAGCAAGCTAGAAAAGAGTGAAAGATAACTCTTTATGAAATTTATCAGCTTTGATAATTATATTTATATCTCATTAGGTCAAGTGTTTGTACTGTCTTCTGCGATCTACAACACAACGTATGATCATTCCTATCAGTAAGATAAGAGTATACCGGTGTTTCTCGCATGTAAGTTTGTTTAACAGATAGGAAATAAAGCTAAATGTATACACACTGTTATAAATGCTTTCAGTATATAAACCTAATAGAACCACCACACCTCTCTCTTTATTCTACAACTCAAACTTCTTCTGCAGATGCACTTGATCCTCATAAACTTGTTTAGGAGTAAGAGGAACAAGTGAAAACTTTTTCTGATTGTACACAAAGGAATACTTGTTCGGGAAGCCATCATGCTTCACCTGCCTATCAAACTGTCATGGCCGCCCCAACAAAATATGGCTTGCATGCATGGGAACTACATCACATAAGATCTCATCTTCATACTTACTAATGTGGAATGACACTTTCACTTGTTTCACCACCTTGATGAATCCAGTCTCATTCAGCCACTACAACTTATATGGCTTTGGGTGTTTGACCATAGGTAGTCCCAATTTCCTCACAATGGACTGACTTGCTACATTGGTGCAACTCCCACCATCTATGATCATGCTGCACACCTTGTCCTTAATATGACATCCAGTGTGGAAAATATTTTCTCGCTGCTACACATCATCCACTACAGTCTGAACATTCAAGGCACTCCTCATAACAAAATTAAGCGCTCCAGGCGCTTCTATCTCCTCTTCATCCTCATTATCATTAAGATCTTCTACTGCGGGCTTCTCCGGACCAACACTTTCATTCTCCTCACCCGTCACCACTTCCCCATCATCTCGGATCATCATCACCCTCCTATTCAGACACTCACTAGCAATGTGTCCATAGCCCTGACATTTATAACATTTACGGTCACAATTCCGAATATCAGAAGTAACAAGTTTACCTTGACTTTTGGAATCTAGTCTGGGCATGACAAATGGTTTCTTGTCGACTCGAGACTGCTCCTCTTTCTTCCATGAAACACATTTTTATGTGGAACCACTACCAGTCTGGTATTCCCTCCATGTAGGGTTCTGTCTCGTGTTACTACCCCTCCTCTTGAGCTGATTCTCTATTTTAATTGCCATGTGGACCATGTCTTCCAATTGAACATAGCGGTGCAATACTACGGTGTTCCAGATATCCCAATTCAGCCCAGCCAAAACCCTTGTCATGGTTGCCTCCCTATCTTCTTCCACATTCGCACGAATCATGGCTATTTCCATCTCCTTGAAGTATTAATCCATGCTCCTACTACATTGCCTAAAATTCTACAGCTTATTGTATAACCCTCTATAAAAATGACTCGGCACAAAGCGCCTCCTTATAATTGATTTTATTTCCTCCCATGTCTCCACAAGTCGCTCTCCATTGCGCCTCATACATTTCACCAATTGATCCCACCAAACGAGAGCATAATCAGAGAAATCAACTGCTGCCAACTTCACCTTCTTCAGCTTAGAATAATTATAGCATTCAAACATCATCTCCACTTTTCTCTCTCATTCCAGATACGCCTTAGGATCATTCCTGCCCTGAAAGGATGGGATATTCATCTTGGTCGTTGCCAAATTATAATCAAATGCATCATCATCAACGTCTTCCTCATAACTAGGATTTCGTCTCAGATATGCTCCTCTTCCTCCACGTCTACTTCTTCCACCATTCCCGCAATTACCCACAGATGCATGTGATAGCTCCAATTTATTCATGAGCTCATCTATCCTATCACATGATTCCACACATCCATTCTCCAGAGCCTTATCCAATTGAGATTGCAATGCCTCCATCATGTACTTAGCTTGTCCTCCAAGATTATTGTCTCCCATTCCTCCGGAGGACTCAAATTGATCAGATATTGACATCCTTACAAGAAAGGTTAGATAAAAGAAAAAAAAAGGGCCCTTACCACCTCACGTACGCTCGTGTATCACTCCAAATGATAATCACTCACGCTCATGTATCACTCAAGTGAATATGGATTTTTTTTCAATTCCCTCTATTGATCTCACCCATTCTTGTCTTTTACTACTCAAATTCTCCTCCTGAAAAGCTCAAGAATCTGAAATGTAGGAAATAAATTTCAAAATTGACAAAATTATTTGAACCTGGAAATAAATCCTAATCTAACTAGAAAAATAAATCTGAAAAGATATCGAATCTTTTAAGATATCTTGAAAATAACATCTAGAAAGTAAATAAAGTCTAATAACTTTAAAATTCTAAATTAAAACAATACTAAACCCAAATCAAATCAATTAAGCCCAGATGTCATAATTGAATTATTACATCTTGGCCCAATTTGATTTTCAACTCCGATGGGCTTCTTGAATAATTCTTAAGCTCAAATCTCTTTAATCAGCAACTGCAATCCATCTCTTAGCTTCTTGCCCTAGCTCTCGTCATAGGCCCACTAGGAATATGGACTGAATCTTGCTCTCGAATTGCACCTCGGGCTCCATCACATCGTAAATACATTTATGATCTCCGTTTGGATCGACATAAGAGGCATCAATCGACATGGACTTCATATGTCGAGCCTTGCTTCGATCCATCGCCACATCAGCTTCGACCTCTTTACGTCAATTGACACAAGCTATGTCAATCGACGTGGAGCTCTTTCCTAAATTTCCTCGATCGTCATCCACATCAACTGACACATATTGTGTCGATCAAAACAGAGGCTACTCCCCTTCGACTCTTTTCATCACTTAGCCACTTTTTAGCCCAAGAATCTGCAAAATCACACCATGACAAACATAGTATCCTTTATAATACACTCTTGCATGAAATATACTATAGAATTAACGTAAAACACCTAAAACAAAGTTGAAAACATATATAAGTGATTACATTTACGAGCTTATCACTCCCCCTACTGATAAGTCTTCAAAGTTTTATGTAGAGTTCTGTGACTAGTGGCATGTTTGGGGGACTTCTTCTCAAGTATCAATTTCATGATGATGTAATTGAGATCTTGATCAAGACTTATGGGGAAATGGAACGAGCCATCAGATATGAATATATGCTGAAATCATATATAAGAAGATGACTCATGGTAACTCGGTGAGAGAACACTTGATGATCATAAAAACACTATGAGGATATTCATTATTTTTTGCGGTAAAATCAGTGGTCCTGCTTAGAATGATATTTTACTGAACTCTCGTCTTTATTCTTATGAAGATTTTATGTCGATTATTGATTTGAAAGAGCTTGCTTTTGATAAGCTGCTCAATTATCTAGAATCAGCATAATTGATTATTTCCTCATGAAATGTTACTGAGCTCAGTCTTCATTTTTTGTCTTCTACATTAAGTGATGGAAAGAGGATGAGGGATAGTGACAACTTGGAAGTAACTAGTGAGGACTGACGACACCACCACTTGTTGGTCCCAGATCAGTGTATGTATGATGTGCAACGGAAGTATAAAGACATTTGTTCGCACTCTTAAACGCAGGCAGTTCAGTTTCAACTTCACTCAGTTTTTAAGTTACAGTTTTAAAAATGACAGTTTGTTTTGGCCAACCGTTTAGATTACCGGTTTACATTTATGAGCAGTCAACAATTATACACTTCAACACTTTTCAAACAAGTGTTGAAGGTTTCAATTACAAATGAAAAGTGTATGATGCGTATAGTAAGTAAAACTGTAAATGAGGTAGGATATTTATAGTGGTTCGGAGCCTTAAGTCCTACGTCCACTCTTCGGAAATTGATTCGGTAATTCACTAAGTAATGAAGATACAATCCTCACGATCTATAGCCAAATGTTGTAGAAACCACCATCCACAGTAGAATGGATCACTCGCCCTGGCTATTGTTCTTCACTCCTTCAGTTCCTTGAAGCCAGGTACCACCTCGTAGTCTCCTCAAAACCGGAAGTCATCGGAAATGGATTGAGGACAAACCTTCCTTCTCCTTCTCCAATGGGTGGATGGTTCAGTTCTTCCCAGAACGTTCGCTGGTCGGCAGTTGCCCGTAATAACCTTCTTTTCCTTAGAAAATCAGGTTGTTGTGTTCTCACTTGAAAAGTAAGAACACCAAGAGAATAGACTAAGTCAACAGACTTAATCCTCGTGTACACAGTGTCACGTGGTGAATCTTGGAAGATTCCTTAAGCAATAATGTCTCGTGTTCAATAAATGAACCACAAAAATAATGTCATTCGATTGAGAGCTTTCAGCGTGTTAGAGTTTTGAATTCAGCAAAGTGACGACAAGTTTTTCAGATGTTCAAAACGTCTTCCGTATATTGTATCTATATTTGTCTCTGATCCTCCTGCTATTTATAGTTGGAGATTTGAAAATAGCAGGTAGAGACATTTTGGAGGATGTCCAATCAGTGTCCATCCTTCTCTGTAAAGTAGACCTGCTCCTTTGCCTTTTCTGAAACACTGCCATGCTTTTTGCAGGGCAGTTTGTACTTGATGTGTCAAATGCCGAACAATGTTGTACGCCAGTCATAACTGAGTGTGTTTTCATCTCTTATCATTGACTTCTTTAATGTTTTTTTATGACTGATCGGCATCTTGCTATTCACGTATTCCTTTGACGTGAAACTGTCCTGATCTGAAACACTGAGCGCCTCTCGACAGTTTCTTTACGAAAATTGTGTCCACAGTTTTCTTTGATATACAATCCTTGAAAAACTGTCTGCACAATTTTTCGCGTTCGTTACTCTGCTCAGTTTTTTTCTCATCCTTTATCCTAGACAGTTTTCTTGTCTGAACGGCTTCTTCTTAAAAAACTGTTCCACCATTTTTGACAGTTCTCTTCTCCTAGACTATTACAACTCGATGATCCTATACAAGGATTACATGAGGTAATAACTCTAAGTCCTAGACTTTGGTACACAATTTTGACACATCAAAACATCAATTTTAAAGGTGGGATTTCTACATCAACACCTAATAAGATTTAAGGGGATAGTATACGTAAGAAAAATGTGTGCTGCTCAGGGCAAGGTCAGATCTCGGAAGGTAAATTTTCAGGTGTTGAGCACCTAGGGACAAGGTATGTCATATGCATTTGTAACGAAAACATGTTTAGCATCTGTTTCTACGCATTCATGGGTAGTGGATATTGGAGCTAATGATCATGTTTCTTACATGTTGCTGAGTTTCAGGCCGATCAAACAACTGAATGATGATGAGGTAACCAATCTTAATGGGTAATGATGCTCGTGTGTCTAAAGCAGTAGTTGGAGATGTTACATTATACTTTGAGAACAATGTTTTGATTTTAAGAGATGTTTTGTATGTATCGGGTTTCCGGCAGAACCTTATTTCTATTTCCTATTTAATAAATGATGGATTTTCAATTATTTTTATAGTCATATTTCTATCAATGGTAATAACGGTGTTATCTGTCGTGGGTTACTGAAAAACTCTCTTTATATCATAACTTGTTTGCATGAACCTTCACTGAATGTTGTAAATAACTCATTTAATCAAAATAATAAAAAGAGGAAGTTTTCATCTTATGATGAGGATCTTACATATCTATGAATTTGAGACTAGTTCACATCAGTCTAAAGAGGATCAATCGACTCGTGGATGATGGAACGTTGGATTCGATCTAGGTAGTTCCACATTAAGTTTGTTATCTTGTATAGAGGGTAAGATGGCAATTAGGCCTTTTAAGGCAAGTATGTCTCAGGCAAGTGATATGTTGGAATTGATTCAATTTGACTTATATGGACCGATGTCTACGCAAGCTCGTGGAGAATATTAATATTGTCACTTTTATTGACGATTACTCAAAAAATGGGTATGTTTACTTACTTCACTATAAGTATGAATGTCTTGAAAAATTCAAGGATTTTAAGGTGGAAGAAGTTAAACAAGAACATTAAGTCACTGCGGTTGGATCTTGGTGGCGAGTATCTCAGTGATAAGTTCTTGTAGTTTTTATCAGACCATGGAATAACATCTCAAAGGACCGCACCAAGCAATCCTCAGTAAAATGATGTGACAAAAATAAGAACTAGGACTCTTCTCGAAATGATTAAGTCCATGATGAATTATGCAAACTTGCATGTTTCGTTTTGTGTCTACGTGTTACAAACAGTGGCATACCTATTAAACCTGGTACCTTTTAAGTCAGTTCCTAAGACACCCACGAAACTCTGGCATGCATGGGCGATAACCCAACATGTCAAAGATAAGAGTGTGGGTCTTTCTAGCATATGTTTTATCAAAGGAACCTGATATGTTAATGTTCTTTGTGGGATACCCCATACAAACGAAAGGTAGTTATTTCTACTGTCATGAGGATTAGAAGGTCATTAGCAACAACGCTAGATTTTTGGAGGACGAGTTTGTGAAAAACCTCAGATCCTTAAGTGACGTCATTCTTCAAGAGTTGGGAGAAGACGATGCACTTCTATTGGGAAAACTCCATGGCAGATTGAGTAAACCTGTGAAAGGTATGGAACCAACCGCACGATCGCCAGTCTAAGGCTTCGATCTACAAGTAACTGCATTGATTACTGACGTTGTATTAAGATTTCATCATAGTGGGAGGGTACCTCATCAGCCTGAGCCGTATATGTTTGTGAGAGAATCTTCGAACTTGATCTTAGAAGATGGACTGGATGGTATTGACCCATGGTTATACGATGAAGCAATAAATGAGAAAGATGCGAAGAAACTGCATAAAGCCATGGATTTATAAATTGAATCAATTACCGCTATGGATGTATACCAGAAGTCTGTGTTATCAGATGACTCTTGGGCCATAGGTTTCAAGTGGGTATACAAACGGAATAAAGGTTTAAAAGGAGAGATAATAGCTTTTAAACCAGGTTGGTGGCGAAGGGCTCTAGTAAAAAAAAAGGGTATTAACTATGATGTGACCTTCTCACTAGTAGTCATGCTCGAGTCCATTCGACTTCTTCTATTCATAGCAGCACATATGGACCTAGAGATCTGGCATATGAATGTCAAAACCATGTTTTTAAACAGGTACCTAGAGGAAGGTCGTGGCATTTATATGCACCAGCCTAAGGGTTATGTGAAGAGTGGTGAAGAGCATCTTGTTTGGAATCCAAAGAAGTCATTGTTTGGGCTTAAGCAAGTTTCACGGTCATGGAACATACGTTTCAATGATGTGATTTAATCCTATGAATTTTCACAGTGTGAAAACAAAAGTTGTGTGTACCGGTTATGCATCAGTGGAAGCGTCGTATTCCTTGCATTTTATGTAAATAACATTGTCATATTCGGCAACGATGTGGAGACGTTGTCAGACATAAAGAGATTGTTATCTGAACAATTTCACATGAAGGACCTAGGAGATGCTACATCCTTGGGATTAAAGTCTTGCATGATCGCAAGAAGATGGTGTTAAGCTTGTCTCATGCCGCTTATATTGATAACGTAATTGCTTGTTTTAGCATGCGAAATGCCAAGAAAGGATTGATACCTCTTAGACATGGTGTTCCCCTATCTAAGGCACTATGCCCTGCAACAGAAGACGAGAATGATGAGATGACTAAAGTATCATATGCTTTGGCAGTGGGAAGTCTCAAGTATGCAGTGATATATACGAGGCTAGGTATATGTTATGTTGAAGGCATGGTCGTCAGATATCGGTCTAACCCAGGACAGGTACATTGGACTACTGTCCAGCACATTCTCAAGTATTTGAAAAGGACTTAGACTATTGTCTCGTTTGTTATTGTGATAATTTGTGCCATATGAGTTATACGAATTTGGATTTCCAGGTGGACTAAGATAAGAAAAATGGACCTCGGGCTATGTGTTCGCCTTAGATGGTGTTTTAGTTTTGCGCATCTACAATTTAAAATATTCAAATATTAAATGATTTTGTTGAATTTTTTATTTAACTTTAATGTGAATGCAATGTTTTTTGTGAGAATTTCTTATACTTACTATAATATATGAAGTTTATTAATTAATTCAAGTTTTAACGACAGTCTTTCTTGCCAAAATTTACTGGATTTACAATAACGTTTGAACTTTATTAATGAATTCAAATTCGAACAATCTTGTTTTTCTTTCTAAATTAGATTACGTGTCATAATTTCTTAGTATACTTAATATGATAAATGAATTTATTATATACCTTTTATTTTATTAAAATAAAATTTGCATGTGCATGCGATAAAAAAATCACATTAATATATTCATGTTTTTTTTATTTTAGTTTTAATTATAGATTTTAATATGTTAATTATATTAAACATGATATATGATATTATATTAATTATTGAATGGTTATAAAGTGGAAGACATATATGCGTGAAAAATATATTTTATTGATATGTAATGGAGATGGTTACATAGTACTCCCTCCGTCCGGCTGAATTGTTCCGGGTTGACCGGACACAATAACCAAGGAGTGTGAGTGTAAAGTAAGTTAATTGGAATTAATATTTTATTGTTGAGTATGAAAAAATTGCCTTTTTAAGTAATAGGACAATTGAGGTAGGACGGACGAAAAAGAAAAGTGGGACAATTGAGATAGGACGGATGGAGTATTATGAGATACGAAAAACTAAAAAAAAGTGATATATTTGTTGGACAAAATAGCCAATAATAATTATTATAAATTAATAACTATTCAATTAAATCATAATATATTTATAAAGATAATAAATAGATATAATTGTTCTATAATTATGGACTATTTTTCTTTAATACTAGTATATATATAGATTATAGATTTGAAGTTCTTTTTAACGATTTTATGTATTAAAGCATTCCAACTTTATTTATATTGTAAATGTTAGGTCTTATTTAAACTTTAATTATTTATTTTAAAAAAATTTATATTCTTTGATTTTAGATTTTAATTTTTTATAGAGAAACTATATAAACATACTCATTAACGGAGGATATAACTGTAAAATCTGAAATACGAAGTTATTGAACGAGTCAATTTTAATAATCGAGAGATTTAATTAATTCAAATAATCATGAATGAAAAGTTTATTGTACTCTTATCAGAATAGTTTAACGAGTAATCCAACTTTTATCCCAATTATTTTGATCCATTAAGCAAGGTCGAACAATGTGTTTCGTTCCCAACTAAGGAAACATAAATATTTTGTAGAGTCCCTTGGTCTTAATCAGCGGCGGAGGTACGTTGGTGTTCGGGGGTCAGCCGACCCACAACCCCGCTCCCCTCTATATATTTTTTAAAAAAATTTATTTTTATATACAATAACTAATTATGTTTTTATAGATTTTGATTTATTATTATATTTTTTTAGCTAATTTATTCATAATTGATAATTAATTGTTTTTACATGATATTTGAATAAAATAAACTATAAAAGTATAAATTTATAAAATACGAATATCAATAAATTAGTTAGTGTTAAAAATTTCTCTATTTTATGATTAAGTAATGATTAATATTTTTCTTTAATAATTGATTGTGAAAATTGTATATAATTGTAAATTCAATGAATTTTAATGTTTTATTATATTTTGAGTAAAATATAATGAGATCTTGTTTAATATATGTTACTCAATTCTTAATAAATAATGTATAATATATAGGATTTAAAATACAATATTACAAAAATAAAATGTATTTAATTCTTCCACTATTAAGACTTGTCTAACTAAGTGAGTTTTATCTATATATTTTAAGTTTTTTTAATTTAAAGATATCTAGTTTTAGTTGTGAATTAAAGTTATTTTTCAGTTTTATTGATCATTGTAAATTTTTTAATTATTTATTTTATGAACTTAATATACAATACCAATGTAATCATGATGTTTAATCATAATATTAAAATTGCAGTATACTACTATTAATATAAACAATATTTATTATTTTTTCTACTATTTATATTAATTTGTTTAAGTTACAGTTTTAATATCATAACCGTAAACGAGTAAAGTATGGCAAAACCCTCCACAAAACCTGGATCTTATATCCGCCACAGGTCTTAAGCAACCCCTCTACCAAATGTTTTGCTTTTTCTCTTTTTTAATTATCCAATTTCTCCATTTTTCTATATTTTTTGTTTCAACTATTCAACATTGTATGTTATATCCAACAGTGTGGCTGCATGTTAGTTCTGAAGAATCACATATGCGTGAATAGGGTTTGATGATTGATAACTCATTTTTGAGTTAAGTAAAGAAGAAGTGTTACAACTTAAAGAAGCGTGTTTTTCTTTATGTTGTGAACTTAAGAAGACACGTGGAGAGAAACTATAGGCTGGGAAAAGAAAGTTTGTTAGCTGGTTGAAAAAGTCGGGATTATCTTCTTCTTCCCAGAGAGTTTGTTATTCAGAGAGTGAGAGCTGCAGTTTCCTATTTCAGGGGGCGTAAGAATATTCTGTGTTAATTTTTGTAATCATCTCCATCTTGTTCATCTAATAAGATAACTCATTTACCTGCCCGTGGATGTAGCCGATAATCGGTGAACCACGTAATTCGTAAGTTCTGTCATTTTATGTGTGTGTGGTTATTCTGCGAAGTGTTGAGTGTTTGTTGATCGATCAGTCGTGCGATTCATAACAAGTGGCACCGTCGGTGGGAAACATTAGGGCGCGCACGATTGCAGTTGCAGAACTCGATTTGAAGGTGGTGCAGTAAACCAAGTAAGGTTTTCGTTACAACTGTGAGTTTTTTATCTGGATGTTTCTGATTGTGTGTGAGCTAGTGAATTGGATGGTATCTCTTGTTGAAGAGTTTGATTTATGACTCTTGTGCGTATATGTTTAAATTCCTACTGTTCTATACCCATCCTTGTAAACCTTGTGTGAAGGTGTCCAGCTACTGCTAGTGCTAGGGTTTAGTCTACTGAGAGAAGAAGTTTGTTTTAGCTCTCCAAATTGAAGGATCTGTAGTGAGGGTCTGGTTCTGCCATATTGTTTAAGATCAAGATAATACATCTTGTGAGCTATGGCTTCTGGGAAGTATGAGATAGAGAAATTTACGGGCAAGAATGATTTCGGGCTTTGGAAATTGAAGATGCATGCCATCCTAACTGAAAAGGGGTTGGAGGAGGCTCTCCTACCAAATGATGGGGGTTTTAAGTATGAAACAGCCGAACAGAAAGTGAAACTCCTGAACAAGGCAAGGAGTGCCCTTATATTGTGCTTAGATGACAAAGTGCTTAGGGAAATATCAAAAGAAAATACTGCAGCTGATATTTAGAAGAAATTGGAAGCACTATATCAAACCAAGTCCTTGGCTAATCGGTTGTATATGAAGAAGAGGTTGTACTCATATAGATTCTCAGAAGAAAAGAACCTGCAAGAACAACTTCATGAGTTCAACAAGGTCGTGGATGGGTTGGAAAGCATTGGGGAAGAGATAGCTGATGAGGATAAAGCTATACACCTACTTAATGCACTACCCAAATCCTAAACAAATCTGAAAGATGCCCTTACCTATGGAAAGACAGGGAAATTGACCCTAGAAGAGGTGCTGTCTGCCATTAAAGGGAAGGAAATTGAGATTATATCTGAAAATGTGGGGCATGAGTCTTCAAATGTGGGTTTGTTTGTAAAGAAAGACCAAAATGGCATGTTCCAAAAGAAGAGGCATCCAGAAGCAATACAACTCAGAGAAGCAGTCCTACAACTTTAAGAAGGACACTATGCCTAGTGTGTTCCAAAACAGGAAAAAAATGCATTCCAAAATGTGGAGCACAAGAATCCAAATCTGATGCAAGAAACCAGGATATGTCACTATTGATAAAGAAGTGGACATCTGATAAAGGACTGCCCAGTCTTGAGAATAAAGAACCAGCAAAATCCTGGAACTCATACAGTAAGGTTCTCTGATCAGTCAAATGATGAGGTTTTGAATGTTGTAAATAGCTCCAGTGATGGGTGGATTTTAGACTCAGGATGTTCTTTCCACATGTGCTACAAGTTAGAATGGTTCTCCTCAATATGTCTGAAGAACTTGGGGACAGTGATGCTGGGGAATGACCATGTCTGTCAGATACAGGGAGTTGGTTATATAAGAATTCAAAACCACAAAGGAGAAGTGAAGATGTAGACTAAGGTGAGATATATTCCACATATCAAAAGGAACCTTATATTCCTTGGTCCTTGAAGCAAGGGGATACAAGTTTGTAGGTGATGGAGGGGAAATCACAGTCTGGAAAGGTGAAGAGGATGTTTTAAAGGGCAGAAGATTGAATAGCATCTACTATTTGTATGCTGAAACAGTAGAAGGACAAGCAAATGTAGTTCAAATTGAGGATCCCAGGCTGTAGCATTTGAGGACATGCCACATAAGCATGAGAGGTCTGGATGAACTGAGAAAACAAGGATTAATCAAGTTCAATCCAGACACTGAACTCAAAAATTGTGAAGAATGCTTGCTGTCAAAGAGTAAGAAACTCCCATATAAATCAAGTTTGTATAGAAGCAAGCATCCTTTGGAATATATCCATGCAGATATCTGGGGACCCTCAAGAACTCAAACTCTTGGAGGATGCAAGTACTTCCTATCCTTAATTGATGACTGCATCAGAAAGGTTTGGGTACATCTTTTGAAATCAAAGGATCAGACAACAATAGCTTTCAAGGAATGGTGCAGTTTGGTGGAAAATGAGAGGGGTGTGAAGATTAAGTGTCTAAGAACTGACAATGGAATGGAGTTCTTGACTGAGGAACTTGACTCCTTCTGCAGAATGAAAGGGATTAGGAGGCACAAAACAATCCCCTACAAAACAAAATGGGGTTGTAGAACGAATGAATAGAACCCTCTTGGAGAGGGTGAGGTGCTTGTTACTGAGCTTTGGGCTGCCTAAGAGCTTCTGGGGAGAAGCGTTGTCTACATCATGCTTCCTAGTAAACAAAAGTCCTTCAACTGCTCTGGAGTTTAAGGTTCCATACCAGGTGTGGTTTGGAAAGGAACCTGATTATTCGATTTTGAAACCATTTGGGTTTCTTGCATACTCACACATAAAGCAGGACAAATTGGATCCAAGGCACTTAAATGTGTCATGCTAGGTTATCCTAGTGGTACAAAAGGGTACAGGCTATGGAGCTTAGATCAAAAGAAGATAATCACATCAAGGGATGTGGTGTTTGATGAATTAAGAATGCCCTATCTGGAAAATAAAAAGGGAAGCATGCCTGCTCAGGATGAAGATGAAACAATGGATGATGCAAGAAAGAAACATGAAACTGGCTTGAATGAAGAGGTTAAGAAGGAATCTCCTAAGCAAGAATTCCAACAGACTGAATGTCAAGAACAGCAGCCACAAAACCAACATATACCTTTGGGAGGCTATATGTTAGCCAGAGATAGAGTGAGGAGGGAGATACACCCTCCCAAAAGATTCTCAGAAGCAGATGTCATATTTTTTATGCTGAATATAGCTCAAAAACTACAAGATGATGAGCCAAGAACCTATCAGGAAGCCTGCAGTGGTCCTGAGAACAGTCTGTGGGATCAGGCTATGGAGGAAGAGATGCACTCTCTACTGAGAAATGAAACTTGGATTCTTGTGGACAGGCCAAAGGGACAGGCATGTGTTGGATGTAGATGGTTGTACAAAAGAAAGATAGAGAATGCTTCAAAACAACAAGTGAGGTATAAGGCTAGGTTGGTAGCCAAAGGGTATACACAAAAAGAAGGTGTGGATTTCACTAAAATATTCTCTCCTGTGGTGAAACACACTTCAATCAGAGTACTGCTGGCTATTGTGACTTAGTTTGATTTGGAATTGCACCAGTTAGATGTAAAAACAACATTTTTACATGGTGAGTTTGAGGAAGTGATCTATATGGATCAACCTTCTGGCTTTGTTGAGAAAGGAATCGGGTATGCTTATTGAAGAAGTCTTTATATGGTTTGAAACAAAGCCTCCGGCAGTGGAATAAAAGGTTTGATACTCATATGATGAATATTAGATTCATGAGATCAAACTTTGATAAATGTGTGTACTTGAAGAAATCAAAGGATCACAACCTAATATACTTGTTGTTGTATGTTGATGATATGCTTCTTGCGGGAAGGCATATCTCAGAGATAAGGCAAGTAAAATCAGACTTGTCTATGGAGTTTGATATGAAGGACTTGGGAGAAGCATCCAAGATTCTTGGTATGGATATTATAAGGGAAAGAGACAAAGGGAGGTTGAAGCTTTTGCAGCAAAGCTATCTGTTGAAGGTGCTGGACAGATTTAGCATGAAGTGGTGTCGACCTTTATCTATACCAGTGGGACAGGATGTCAAACTATGCAATTTAATGAAGCCTCGAACCAGGCAAGAAAGAGATGAGATGGAGCAGATTCCTTATGCTAGCCTTATAGGGAGTCTCATGTATCTCATGATATGTACTCGGTCAGATCTGTGCTATGCTGGAAGCATAACAAGCCGGTACATGTCTGATCCAGGGAAGCAACATTAGGTGGTGTTGGCTGGTATACTTAAGTATTTGAAAGGTACACAGTGGTATGGTTTGAAGTTTGAAAGACAAGTGAGGGAAGGTGCAGACCCTATAATTGGTTATATAGATTCTGATTACGCTGCTAGTCTGGATACAAGGAAATCCCAATTGGGGTTGGTGTTTAACCTATTTGGTGTAGCAGTGTCATGGAAGTCGAATCTTCAATCTGTGGTTGCATTATCTACCACCGAGGCAGAATTTATTGCAATCACTGAAGCAATCAAAGAAGCAATATGGCTAATGGGTTTGATAAATGAGCTTGGAGTTGAGTAGGAAGCTATCACGGTTTTATGTGATAGTCAAAGTGCTTTGCACTTGGCAAAACATCCAATCTTCCACAGCAAGTCGAAACACATTGATGTCCGGTTTTATTTTGTCAGAGACATTGTAGAGAGGGGCTGGATAAAGCTTGAGAAAGTTCGTACGTCTGAAAATGCAGCGAATGCTCTCACAAAACCAATAGCTTCAAATAAGTTTCAGCATTGTCTGAAACTCATGGGTATGAACTAGTTGTGTGGTTCGGTGATGAGTCCTGTAGTGGGACTAAGAGGCAGGAAGTGGAGTTGGAGGATAGACGCAGCCAGGAGAGAGAATTTGTAGTGTGGCTGCATGTTAAAAATCACGTATGCGTGAATAGGGTTTGATAGTTGATAACTCATTTTTGAGTTAAGTAAAGAAGAAGTGTTACAACTTAAAGAAGCGTGTTTTTCTTTATGTTGTGAACTTAAAAAGACACGTGGAGAGAAGCTATAGGCTGGGAAAAGAAAGTTTGTTAGGTGGTTGAAAAAGTTGGGATTATCTTCTTCTTCCCAAAGAGTTTGTTATTCAGAGAGTGAGAGCTGCTGTTTCCAATTTCAGGGGGCGTGAGAATATTCTGTGTGAATTTTTGTAATCATCTCCATCTTGTTTATCTAATAAGATAACTCTTTTACCTGTCCGTCGATGTAGCCGATAATCGGTGAACCACGTAATTTGCGAGTTCTGTCATTTTATGTGTGTGTGGTTATTCTGCGAAGTGTTGAGTGTTTGTTGATCGATCAGTCGTGCGATTCATAACACAAGATAGATTAAAAAAAACCCTCCTAAATGTAACTCCAGCCAAAAAATATCATTACTTTTCCAACACTCACCTTGAAATCTTGAAAGAACATGAGAGAACAACTGTACAACTAACTTAACCACCAACATTTATCAGAAAAATAATAATTAATTAAAACTATAACTACCAAATCAAATCTAAAAGCTGAATTGTAGAATACTACACTACAAATAAAGACCAACCCTCAACTGCATCTCATAATGTACAATCAATGAAAAGATTGAACACTGAGAAATTCAACTGCTTTCCATGGCTGATTTTATATTCAAGATCAATTCAAACCCAAAATGCAGCAACAATCACCAATCAAGCACAAGATTGTAACATACAAGATTCAAGAAACTATCTACAAAAAAATGTAAGATTATAAATCTGAACATTCTTGATAGAGAACCAGGGGTCCTCTGTCAAAGTCATGAACATTATCCATCAACACAATATATATGTATGTAATTATATATATATATATAGTTACATTAGATGATGCAGTTAGCTGCAAGAAATTCCCAGCAGCAAATCGACCATTAGCACTAACCTCAGCGCCATGGCTGCACAGCAACACCAACAACAGCAACAACAACAAGGCGAACAACCCTATATTCGCTGGGGCAGCTAGCATATATACACAGCTGATTTCCTCAGCATTCTCACAAGGAATGAGTTAAATAAAATTCATCACACCATACCAATCATCGCAAGAAAAGCCGAGATCCCTTCAGGAGCAGCAGAGCGGGCAGCGGACCAGGCCGTTCTCGTTGCACTCGGTGCACCTCTTCCGCTGCTCGTCATCCTCATCGAAGACTTTCCGGCTCCCGTTGCAGTTCGTGCACGGCACGAACCTCATATCATCGCAGCCGTCGCAGGGCTTCACTGGTCGGGAGGGCAACCCCTTGAGTAGCCGGAGGAGCTCGCCGGCCTCGAGCAGCTGCCGTATTACATCGGCTCCGCCAATGTACTTCCCCTTGATGAACACCTGCGGTAAACTGATGTGATTCTCCCCCAAAACCCTCTGCAATTCCTTCCTGTACGCAACATCCATTGAAATGTCGCGCTCGTCGAGATTCACGCGAAACCCTCGGAACGTCATGCGTAAGCTCTGGCAGTCGTGAAATGTTTTGCGAATCCCTCGGAGGCTGGTGAAGTAGATGACGACTCTGTCCTCGGTGCCGGGGAGGCGGAACGGGAAGTCAGCGACGGGGGAAGGGATTGATTTGGGGGCGAAACTCGGCGAATCGGTCGCCGTCAGCAGCAATTTCGAGGGTTTGAAAGGGGGCGAAGATTGTGAGGGCGGTGTTGAGGCCTGTTTGGCGGATTCGAAAATTGAGCACAATTTCCTCACTTTGCCTTTGATAGAATTCCCGGCGGAGACCATCGTCCCAAACGGGGAGCTGTAGATGCCCTTGATCGAGCCACCCCGCTCGAACGCGCGGCTGTTGTATAGGTTGTAAAGTGGCTTATTGGGGACTTCGTCCTCCGCCGGCGACGGCGACGAATTGAGCGTCATGGACCGAGTGAAGTAAGACGATAAACCGGTTTTCGTCTGGGTTTTATGGGGCGTTTCCATCTATTAGCTTTTGCAATCGGTAAAGAAAAATCAAGAATTGAGGGAATTGTAAATGGGTATGCAAATCGGCGGAGAAATGTTTGTGGGTGGAGGAGGCGTGGATTGGAAGAAAATTGTGGAGAGAGAATAAAATGATTGCAGATGAGAAAAGAGAAAGAGAAAGAGGAAGCTGAGCTTTTTTGAAAAGTTTGGAGAGCGGGTGGCGTCGCTTTCAACTACGCCAGTGTACAGAGACAACGGCGGCGGCGGCGGTTGGTGGGTATATTCCGGCGGAGATTTGTTTTTCAATTTTAGGGAAATGGATATTAAATAAATTCTACGTAATATAGTAATAATATATACAACAGTCAAGGAGTTTTTATCAACTGTTGAGCTAACTAATGCGGTAATAATTGTTTTTTCAACTATAAGGATTAATTATTTTCTCCACTAATTAACGAATGCAACGTTCAACTTTTACTAAATTATTTCTTATGTTGGTTGTCATCATTTATAATTTGCAAGGCAGGATTGCACTATATCAAGGGACGAGCTTGAGTCTGAGTAAGCTCGTGAATTATCTTAAATTAATTTGAAAATGATGTGAAAATAATTTAATATAATTGAATTGAGTCTGAGTTCGAGTTACTTAAGTAATTGTCGATTGAGCTTCAGCAAATTTTTTATTTTATAAACTCACAACCCTTATCGAGTTCGAGTCAAGGTTGGATTCAAGATAGGTTCGCGAGTCTTATTGACTTTAATATAATTTAAATTTTATCCCTAATTTATTACTTAATTATAATGATTTAATATTTTTATTAAAATTAAAAATCCGCTTCAATCGAGTTGCTTTTGACACCAAATCGAGCTCGAGAGCCTTGAGTTTTTTTTTTTTTGTCGAGCTTATGGTTCTACCCAGCTCAATTTATGTTGGTTTTGAAACATAACATAAGGAATGATCAATTGAGCGAAAGTTGTGTGCTTAGTGTAATTGGGTGGGCTCTGGGATCAGTTACAGTTTGAAGAAAAACATAACAGTCAGGCAAGTTATTAGGATTTAGTTGACATTTATACGTCAACAACTGAAGTCAGTTGTTGGGTTTCAAACTTATGCGCAAGAAAATTGAATATATATATATATATATATATATATATATATATATATATATATATAACAGCAATTAATAAGACAATTATTATAAAGGTTTTGATCAAAATTGATCATACAATTCTTCTCCAACGAGAGTCTTCAAATGACTCTGGTCATAGGTCACAATAGTTGTTTGAGCTTTGCCACACTCACTATGCTAGATTCTTCCTTGAGCAATTTCAGCTGCATACGATAGTTGAATACGGGTTGCAACTTCAGTTCTTCTTACAGTTGAGGATCGTAACACTTCTCTACTATAGTGAATGAAGGCTTAAGTTCTCTTTAAGAATAATGAATTCATGTGTCTGATCCTACGGATATGTGGTCTCTCAGAGCCTCTACTTGGAACAACCAAACGATTCTAGTGGTCTCGTCTGTTAAACAAATGAAAGTCTCGTACAAAGGATGCACATAAAAGTTGATGCTTAGAGAGAGATTATATATGAATTTATCTTGGTAGCAACTTTTCCGTTGAAGAAGGTTGCCAGAGCTCCATACATTTTTTTGGTCCCTGATCAGAGTTTGAATAATTGTGCAGCGGAGATTTTACTAGGCAGTTGCACTCTAAAACTGGGGGGGTCAGTTTCCCAGTTTCGGATTTATAAAAACTGTGTTAGCCGAAAGTTTAAGTATTCAGTTTACATATATACACTTCAACACTTTAGAGAAGTGTTGAAGGTTTCAAAACTCAGTTGAAAACTGTGTAGTGAGAAAAATAATGAAAGCTGTAAACAAGACAGGATATTATAGTGGTTCGGATCTTTAAGTCCTACGTCCACTCTTCGAAAATTAATCTGGTAATTCACTAAGTAATGAAGTATACACTCCTTACGATCTATAGCCAATCACTGCGAAAGCTACCGTCCGCAGTAAACTGGATCACTCGCCCAGGTAGATGATCTTCACTCCTTCTTCAGTTCCTCGAAGCCAGGTAGGCACCTCGAAATCTTCTCAGAACTAGCGGTCGTCGGAAATAGATTGAGGACAAATCTCCCTTCTCGTTCTTCGATAGATGGATGGTTGAGTTCTGTCCAGAACACTCGAGAATCGGCAGTAGCCCGTAATAACCTGTTCCTCCTTAGAGAACCAGGTTGCTATGTTCTTACTTGAAAAGTAAGAACACCAACAGGAAAGACTAAGTCGAATAGACTTAATCCTCGTGTGCGGATAATCACACGGTGAATCACAAATGATTCAGTAAGCTCGTGAGCCTCGTGTTCAAAGATTGACACACGGAGTAAATGTTGTTCACTTGTGAGCTTTGAATGCTAAGAGTAAATTCGGCAGAGTAATAGCGCTTATAATTCAGATGTTCGGTTAGGTTCTGTAAAGTATCTCTCCGGTCCTTCTGTTATTTATAGTTGAATCTCTTAAAGTAGCCAGTAGAGACAACTGGAATGATGTCCAATCAATGGCCATTCTTTTCTGTTGTTGTAGACCTGCTCCACTGCTTTTTTTTTTTTTAACACTGTCATGCTTTTGCAGAGGCAGTTTTGTCTCATTTGTGTCAGACTGGAACAACGTCGTACTGCAGTCATAATTGTGTATCTTTGTTCCTTATCATTGAGTCTTCAATGCTCTTTATGAATCCTCGGCTCCTTGCTTTTCACGTGTTTCTTTTGGTGTGAAACTGCGCTTGTCTGAAACTATGAGCTGCTCTCGACAGTTTCTCTATAAAAACTGTGTCCACAATTTTCATCACTATTTCATCCTTGGCAGTTTAAAACTGCATTCACAGTTTTCTCGCATATTGCTTCTTGAACTATCTTCATAGTTTTCTTCGATCTTCTGTTCGGACAGCTTCATCTTCAAAAACTATTCCATAGTTCTTGGCAGTTTTCTTCTCCCGAACTATTACAACTTGATTATCCTATACAAGGATTACATGAAGTGATAACTCTAGGACCTAAATTTTGGTATACAGTTTTGACACATCAAAACATCAAATTAAAGGTGGGATTTCTACATCAACATCTAACAATTTCCCACTTTTTGATGTTGTCAAAACTATACCATCTAAGTCGGAAAGAGGATGCAGATGCTCCGAGTTTACAAAGTATGAGATTCTAACACTACTCAGAATTGTGCTTCCTCTAAACTCGACCTACTTTAATAGATCTTCCCCCTGAATCGGAGAGATATTACTCGATTATCATAAATCAAATTTGAGTGAAAAACAATGTGCTGATCACAATGGAATATGTGAATTCAGCTAAATGTTAAGTATCTAAGGTAAGAGACATTGAGAAGTTGTCTTTAAACCAGTAGTTTTTAACCTTTCATTATATGTGATCGTTACAAGTACATGAAAAGTGAAAAAATGCATCAAAAGATACCAAAAAAAATTCTACCAAATCACTCCTTGGATTTGTCTTTGTCCTTCGATTTATCTGGAGTGGAGGAGGATGAAGTTCCAATTTGCATGGCTAGATTTTTGGCCATTTCCATCATCAATTTCATCTGCTCCTCTCTAGCTTCTTTCATCATCTGCATCTGCATTTTCATCTGCTCATTCCTCATTTCTTCTCCCTTTATATGCTCTTCTCTGGATTTTTCCAGTATCTGCAACTGCATCCTCATCTGATCATCCCTCATCTCTTCCCCCTTTTTGACAATATCAAAAATTGAAGCCATGGATGTCTGGAACTGTTGACTTACTTCCTGTCTGATCACATCACGTACTGTGTCAGCATCCATGGTCAAGGTGGGTAATCCAACTGAGATAGGATTTGGAGACAGTGTTTCCTTAGTAACAATTGTTTGATCAACATGAAGAACCATTTCCCTTGAGTGTCCCTTAGTGGCAGTTTCCTCTGCCATCTCCAGTTGATGTGAGTGAGCAGTTTGGGCTGCTGCCTCGGCCTCCTGCCTTTCCTTTTCTGCGGCGGCCGCAACTTCTTCTTCTTCTTTCTTCTTCTGCTCAGCTACTTCTATTCTCCTCTGCTCAGCTGCTCGTTCTAGCCTTAACATCTCTTCCTCCTCTTCTCGGATTTTCTGTGCCTTCTTTGCAGAGTACTCCTCAGTAGACTTGCATCTATATAGAATCTGAAGTTGTTTCAGGAGAAGATTATGCAGCGTGCAGTCACGAATGATTTCAAGGGCTCTATCGGCATTTTCTTGGATAGTCAGCGTGTGTGAGAGGTGGATAGCTTGTGCCAGAGCGGCTTCCTCTTCCTTTCTCTCTCTCTCCTCTTCTTCTTTCCTTAACCATTCAATTTCTCTTTCTTTCTCTTCCTCAAGCTGAGATAGATTCATCCTGATCTCTTCAGCCTTTGCATTCAATTTGATTTGAAGAACGTGCAGTCTTTCGAGAGCTGCGTTGTTTTCATCAATCTTCCTTTGAATAAGCTCCAGAGTAGATTTTTCTTTCTCTTCAGTGGAAACTTCTTGAATGATATCATCCTGGTTAGTTCCCTCTGTTTCCGTGAGGGGCTGGGGAATTGCACCTTGTTCATCTGCGCGGCTAGATGCTTCCTGCTCATTGGAGTTTGATTTCGATGCAGTTCGGTCGTCCTTGGGAGTAGATCTGTGGTGTTCCTGCCTTTGAGACATAGTTTCTTCAAAATTAGAGCTCCTCATGTCAACAATCTCCACCAGATCGTCTGTCGGATTAAATCAAGCGCTTCTAGATGGATGCGATTGAAGGCTTCAGTGGACATTAGATCAGTGTACTGAACTGAATCATGTGGGATTGATGATTGATCAGCTTCATGAAATGCCAGTTTCCTTGTAATTTCCATCATTGATACATCAAAATCTTCACCCTTCCTCCTTTTTGGTTGGTCAACAACCGTTTGCTTGCCTTTCTTTGCCTTATGTAATTCATCTTCTAGGATAACTTCCATCAACCTCTTATTCTTCTTTTTCTTCTTTTCAATTTTTCTCGGGTTTGCAACAGCGGAGTTTTCTTCTTGCCTGGAACTGAGGTGGCAGTTCCTTTAGGCTTTTTAGCGGTTTGGGCAGTTTGAACTAGAGGTATCGCTGCGAGACTGACATCTGTCTCAGGTTCGACCACTTTGTCATCAAAACTATCCCGCATATCATCATCTCCATCGTCTTCGTTGTTTCCTTCTACTGATCAGTAGACGGGGTTCCTCAGTGGAATGAAATCAGACGGGAGAAGATCTTCTCCCTCTCGGTGAAGGCTGATCAATATTTTGATAAGGTAACTGACCTTGAGACCGAAACTGACACTTGTTGTAAATTTCTTGTCTTTTCTAATTCCTTTATTCTTCTTGGCATTCTCAAACAATCGTCCATAGATATATTCTGCCCAGTTTCCCCCTGGACCATCATCAAGTACCATCATAACTGCATACTTAGGTTGGCTCAACTCTGAGAAAGATCCAACTCCACAATATAGCATTCTCAGTGCAACCTCACTGAGTGTCTTGTAGAAGGGCTTCAGTTTTGATATCTTTGTGGCAGGTTTCCATTCTTCTTTATAATCGGGCTTCCTCCACTCAATCCAATGTCTTTCCATGGCCTTCTTGTCTTGATCAAGATAACTGGCGATGTTGATCCCTTTGTTTGGTAGATGAAGATTCAGAGCAATGAGATCACCATCAACTCGGATCTCTGTCTTCTTAAACTTTATTTTAAACGATAGTTGATCCTTAGCTATGATCGTGTTTTCGTAGAATTCTGCTACGCGGTAGGGTTTGAATCTACGAGAGAATTCTGTCAAAAATTGTGTCAATTTTTATGCAGAGAGCTTCTTTGTAAGTTCATCATCTGTAACAATAGTTCCGATACCTCTCTAATTTAATATTTTCTCCTTTATGACTTGCGCTGCCCGGAGTTGTTTGTCGGAGAGGCCGAAAGAATAGATAACATCTTTTGCAATGCGGACTAAATTGGCATGAGAAGTTTTCTCTGTGACAATGTATTGGTCAGGATTGTCTGAGGTGCTGGGACCTTCGGTTTGTTGAGATTTCTTCTTAGGCATGTTGATTTGATATGATGTGGGTAATGGTGAGATTTAAATTTGAGGCTTGGGATTTTCAGAGAGAGTTTGCAGAGAGTAAGGTGTCGAGTCTAAAAGTGTAGATGATGATGAAGAAAAGGGTTTATGAAGGGTTTTAAGATCAATTGTTAATCAAGATCCACGATTGAGATTGAAAACCCCTTTCAACGATCAACAATTGAAATTGAGGCTGACGTAGGCGACTGTTCACGTTCTGTCATGCCATTCAGGAGCGTATTGGGTGAGTGATGTGGCTCCGCATAATACGCTGTTATTCTGGCAGCATTAAATGCGACGTGCAGCCGAAGACTTCAACGAATTCAAAAATTGCACCTACTTCCAATCGCAATTTTCCTTCTTCACCTACTTCATCAAACTACGTAGGACAGTTCACAACTGAGCAATTGTGTCAACCTAAGTTGCCAGTTAGAAACTGCCTTTCTTTTCAGCATGTCCTTCAAGAGTTCTAAGGCCTCACAATTTTCTTGATACTAAAAACTTGTGACCTTACGCAGTTTCTTTATGCTGTTCTTATAAGTACTCAGTTCCTGGAATCCATCCTTAGGATTTTATGCGAAGTCTGAGGAACTGTACTTCCACCAATTGACCATTCACTGACTCTGCACCCATTAGCCTTCTGACCTTTTGGCCACATGTCCATTTACGAATGGTTGGTTGCAGTTGTTAAACATTCAATGTCGACTTATCAGCTTCTGAATTTGAACTATGAAGAGTTGTGTCTTGCATTTAAGTGCTTTGGTATGCTCTTGATCGTCGTATGAGTTCTTCTATAAATACTCACGAACATTGGATATCATATAACCCTTCATTCTTATATTCAAATATTACATCTGACGAAAACATGTCTTCACCAAATGATATTGCAAGAATCTCCATTCAACGTAACAAAATCTTGAATAAAGGTGGTCTTTATGTTTAGCACTGAAGAAATCTGAACATTTATGAGTCTGTGGTGGGGAGCCTGCGGAGGACTGGGCTAGAACCCTTTGTGACCACGGAGCCTCACACCTTTCAAGCGGATGTGTTGAAAGTGCTTGCTCATAACTCCACTATCACTGAGGATGACGAGATCTACTGTAATCTTCGTGGGGAGGAGATCTGTTGGTCGACTGACTCTTTTGCTGCTGACTTTGGGCTTAGCCACAATGGGACACCGATTTTGGATTATCTGAAAGAAGAAACGGCACTGGAGTGGTCAGCATGGCAGCGATGGAGATCTGTGGACGTTGGCTTCTATCCAACAGTAATTGCAGGATTCCTAATGCCTCGCTACCGATTGTTCTTTGACATCGTAAACCCGATAGTTGTAGGCAACTCCCCTCTGGATTGTAGCTTTTCTCCTCCGGTCTGGAATGCGATGATGGCATTTGAGAATGAGGCTGAGGTGGATTGGGCATCGTTCATCTTCGACCGCTTGAAGATGGCCCTTCAGATGCTGCCTGATGCCATAGTTCCATTTGGAATGCATTTGAACTGGCTGATAGAGCGGCAGATCCCTTACTTCAACGAAGGCCAGTCGAACTTGGATGGCTCCGACTTCTATCCCCCAAAATTTGTCCCCACTCCATGAATTTATTTTGATCAACTTTTCTGATTTTCTTGCATTTTTATTTTCTTGTCCTTGTATGATGTACTCTCTCTCTAATATCAATGAAATCATTTTTTTTAAATGTCGAGCAAACGATTCTAACACAACTGACTTAACTATACATCCAATCACTTTTGTACAGCTCAGTTTTCATCTCGAACCCTTGAGATTTCATCAAACTCTAATAGACCTAGTTTGATGCATAGCTCTTTAAATCGAGCCTCAGGTAGCGGCTTGGTAAAAATATCTGCTAGCTGGTTATCCGTCCTTATATATTTGACTGATATATCTTCCTTCTCAATGTGATATCGGATGAAGTGACGACGGATGTTTATATGCTTTATCTTGGAATGAAGAACTGGATTCTTCGATATAAAAATTGCACTATTGTTGTCGCTGTATATCGGCACACATCCAGATTCTATTTCATAATCTTTAAGCTGTTGCTTTATCTAGAGCACCTGAGCACAGTAGCTGGCGACTACAACATATTCAGCCTCAATTGTTGAAAAAGCCACCGAATGCATCTTTTTACTGAACCAACTGATCAGCTTATGGCCTAGGAACTGACATGTTTCACTTGTGCTCTTCCTATCAATTCTGCAATCTCCAAAATTTGAATCTGAGAATCCATTTAACATGATTCCATCATATTTGGGATACCATATGCCCAAAGACTCAATCTTCTTAAGGTATCTCACAATCCTTATAGCTGCTTCCATGTGGGACTTCTTAGGGTTGGCCTGGAACCTTACGCAAACTCCCACAGCATAGGAAATGTCAGGTCTGCTCGCAGTTAGATAGAGCAATGACCCAATGATCCCTCAATGGGCAGTTGAGTTGATTGGTTCTCCTTCTTCATCGAGAGTGATCTGAGAACTGGTGCTCATTGGGATCCTCAAAGTCTTTGTCTTTTCAGGGCAGAATTTGTTGATAATTTCTTGAGTGTATTTCTTCTGACTGATGGAAATTCCTTCATCAGACTGATCTACTTGCAGTCCGAGAAAGTATGTCATTTTGCCCATCATACTCATTTGGATTTTGTTTTGCATCAGCTGGGCAAATTTCTCACATAGACTTGCATTCTTGCTGTCGAAGATGATGTCGTCTACATAGATCTGGACTAGCAAGATATCCTCTCCATCTCTTATCTTGAACAGGGTTCTGTCGATCGTCCCCTTTTCAAATCCATTCTTGAGCTGAAACAGAGATAAAGTTTCGTACCATGCTCTAGGAGTCTGTTTTAATCCATACAGGGCTTTCCTCAATTTCTAAACTTGGTTTCCTTGCTCGAAACCTGAGGGTTGTTCAACGTAGACTTCTTCCTTCAATTCACCATTGAGAAAGACACTCTTCACATCCATTTGAAGAACTGTGAAGTTGTGATAGGTTGCATATGCCAAAAATAGTCGAATGGCTTCCAATCTAGCAACTAGAGCGAATGTTTTGTCGAAGTCTATCCCTTCGCATTGAGCATCTCCTTTGGCTACCGATCTTGCTTTATTTCTTATGATGGTGCCGGTCTCATCTCTTTTATTCTTGAAGACCCATTTAGTGCCAATCACAGATTGATGTGTTGGTCTATCCACCAGGTACCATACGTTGTTGCGAGTGAACTCTCCTAGCTCCTCTTGCATCGCATTGATCCAGTCCATCGATTGAAGAGCTTCACCAATCTTTACAGGTTCAATTTGGGATATAAAGCAGGACATCAATGCACTGCCTTGCCTTGTTCGAAAAGAGTTCCCAACATCATCCAGAACAGCTTCTATTGGATGATCCTTTAGTCAGCTGGGCTTCTTCACAGTTTTGGCGACGGGAGTTTTTGTTAGCTCAGTTTGAACTGCTGGGGGGGTCTTGGTGAGATGGTTCATCTCCATGCTCTAGAACTGGATCCTGCATACTAACTGCATTGTCAGCTGGAGCTGCTTCCTCAACTGCTTCAGGGTTGACTCCTTTGATTTATGCCTGTTCTACTTCCAAAGCCGTTGCATTGGTATCCGGGGTCTTTTCTTCATTTTGATCTTCTATATTTATGAATTTTAAGGCCTCAGCAATGACATTAGCATCATTGGCCCTCTCGGCTATTTGAAGTCCAGCCCAGGCAACTGGAGTCTTAGAATTATCATTCATAGATCTAGTCTGAGGAACTGTTAGATTATGATCAAGATCAGTTTTAGGTTCCTCATTGACATCCTTGATCTCATGATCCTCCAGACCCAGTTCTTGAAGTGTCATGCGCACTAAAGTAGCTTCATAAAAAACAACATGACGTGTTATCTCTACACGTTCGGTGGTCTTATTGAATACCCTATATCCCTTGTGTGAAGGATGTCCATAACCAAGGAACACACCTTCATCAGCCTTAGGACTGAAGGTATTCAATTTCGACTTCCCGTTGTTATGGATATAACATGGAGAACCGAATGCACGAAGATGAGCTATAGAAGGCTTACGACAATTGTATATTTTGTAGGGAGTCTTGTGCAGCTGTGTGTTGAATGAATTTCTATTTTCTATATAGCAGACTGTCATCAAGGATTCTCCCCAGAATCTCTTTCCCATATTGGTCTCGGCCAGCATGGTCCTCACTGCTTCTTTGAGAGTTCTATTCCTTCTCTCAGCAAGGTCATTTTGTTGTGGAGTTCTTGGTGTAGACTTCTCGTGTCCGATTTCAATCTCAGCGCAGAAGTCAATGAGAGGTCCATTACAGAACTCCGTTCCATTGTCGGACCTTATCCTCTTGACTGTCACCCCTTTGTCATTTTGAACGCCATCAATCAGGACTTCTATACTGATTTTTCATGGTCAGCATGGCAAGCCGTCATATTGACTTCCCAGACAGCATGACAAGCCTCATATTGACTTCTCATAAGTCAGTATGGCGGCCACTATACTAGGTACCCAAACTCAGTGTAGACTTGGCCATACTTGGTGAAACTAAGTTTCTTGCATGAACATTTCTTCAGTTCTCGAGCATTTCCTATGCTCGGTCTTCATCACCTAAGTACTATTACAACTCGATTAATCTTATACAAGGATTACAATATAGAACTCTAAGGACTGAAAAACTGACTAAAATGGCTTTCACAGCCTTTGACCCACCAAAACATATGATAAAGGAATGAATTTTCTAACAAAGTTCCTAACATTAATTATTAAGTGAAACATTATATACTCATGTCCAAAATATGTAAAGAAATGAATTAATAATAATAATAATAAGCATAAAAATGAGTTAAAACTTAGATATGAAGGATTTTTATATAGTTTATGGAATTAAAATTATACTTAGAAAAGAAAATTATGTAATTTTATTAAATGAGGACCTATAATTATGTAATTATCAACTCAAAAATATCAATTAGATTGAATGCAGGATTACTTATTAATTAAGGAAATAATAGTTACATAATTATCTACTCATAAATACCATTAAATACATATTTTTTAATTAATGAAGGCAATAATATCTATACAACCTTACAAATATGAAGTTTATAAAAAATTAAGGGATAATAGGGAAATATATCCCAATCTTTCATAAAATAGGGAAATATATCCCAAAGTTTTTCTGTTAGGGAATTATATCCCCAACTTTGATTATATTAGGGAATTCTATCTTCCTTTGATGACTCATCTATTAAGTGTCACATGACGCTAATGTGAGGTTGATTCATTGCCACACGACGCCACATCAGCAATATGTGGCAATGACGTGCCATAATATTTTTTTTAAAAAATTTAACATATATTCTTATTTAGCTTTTAATGTATTTTTTTTATATTTTACTCTTTTTAGTAATATTTTTATTTTTTAATTAAAATATTTATATTTAAATTATTATTTACATATACTCCCTCCGTCCCGGCTGAATTGTCTCGGGTTGACCGGGCACAATAACTAAGGAGTGTGAGTGTAAAGTAAGTTGAGTGGAATTAATATTTTATTATTGAGTGTGAAAAAATTGTCTTTTTAAGTAATTGGACAATTCAGGTGGGACAGACGAAAAAGGAAAGTGGGACAATTGAGGTGGGATGGAGGGAGTATTTACTTATTTTTTTCATTAAAATATTATTAATGAATAAAAACATGGTGCCATATTAGAATCATGTGATGATAATGTGACATTTTTATTTTTTTAATAAAATTTTAATATATATTAAATATTGTTTATAAATAATTTTTTTATAATTGTTTGAACAAATCGAAATGTTACAAAGTAGGATTGAAATTCATGAAACATATTAATAATTTTGTGATTTAATGCTTGAAATATACATTAATTATTATTAATTTTTGGTCTAAAATAAAAAAAATTCAATGTATATAACACCTGCTATATGTTCAAACCCATAATAATAAAATAAATATATATGTATATATATTTTCAATTAGTTTTTTTAATTTTTAAATAATAATATAATGAAAAAAATAGATATATGTAATAATAATTTAAACATCAATATTTTAATTAAAAAATAAAATATTATTAAAAAGACTAAAATATAAAAATAAAAATACATCAAAAACCAAACTAGAATATATTTTAATTTTTTTTAAAAATAATATGACACGTCATCACCACATGTCGCTGATGTGGTGCCACATGGCTATGAATCAACGCCACATTAGCACCACGTGGCACTTAACATATGTGTCATCAAAGGAGGATAGAATTCCCTAACCGAACCAAAGTTGGGGATATAATTTCCTAACATAAAAACTTTGGGATATATTTTCCTATTTTGTGAAAGATGAGGATATATTTCCCTATTATCCCAAAAATTAATCCCAAATTTGCTTTATATAAGGCTTTCATGTGGTGAAACAAAATTATATCAATTTATTGTAATTGATATTTGAAAAGATGATTTCTTCCCCTTTCTATTTTTAATTAATACGTATCAAATCCAACTTTAGTTTAAATATGATCACGATAGTTATAAATTCATCTATATGTTAAGGAAAATCTAATTATTCCAAGCTCTTCTTAATTTAAAACTTAAATGGATCGCACACAATAATTTCATACTTATCATTATGTCACAATCTCAATCTAATATAGTCTAATAAATTACATTAACGAAACCAACTGCACTAGGGGAGACGTTATTTTGAAGTTAAGTGTTGTTTAATTTGGTCTTTCTTCCAACCCATATAAGGAACCCTGATACTATAAATTTATGAGAATTCATATTTTTTTGACAGAATGAAAGATTGTATATGTGGTACAACTTGGTGCCAAGATTATGAAACGTTTGATAACTCATTCATAGGGTGAATTATTTGCCGTTCACAAAATTCAAGTAGATGAAAATAAAATCTAGTTAATGTTTATTGAGCAGATTTAAGTCTCAAGTATATTTATAATTAATAACTGATAGCTCTTAGGTTTCAAATCAGTTAAGTGATTAAATGAATAACTCAAAGCAATAGAGAAAGCAAGTAAATGAGATAGGATATATAGTGGTTTCGGAAGCCAAATGTCCCAATGTACACTATTTGTTTACTAGGAACATGATTCACTATTTCAAATTGCACACGATAATTAAATAGGTTTACAACTTTAAATCTTCTCCAATGGAGGACTTCGGCTACCACGATCCGCTCGATGGTCTCTTCCTTTTGCGAATTCAGTTGCCCACAATAGTTTAATATGGTTGCATCTTTAGTTCTTTTACTAGCTGAAGTCTCTCACAACTTTAGCTACATGGTAAAAAAGGTTTGAGTTCCCTTCAAGAAAAACAGTCGGATTTTGATCAGAGGGTCCAAGATATCGTAGGCTTCTACTGACGATCAACTGGTCAGCCTCTGGTGGTCTCGTACAAGATGCACGGAAGGCTTAAAAGAGCCTTAGAGAGAAAAAGAGATAGCAGAAAGCCTAATACAAATATTCAAATGTTGTTTTTCGTAGGATCAGTCTCATCGATAACCTTGTTCTTCTCCCTTATGGGGTATTTATAGTATTCACTTTAACTTGTATTCGTTGTGATTTGAATTAAGAAACAACTCATCTTTCCTGCTGGCAGTCATTTGTACGAAGATGTACAGTTCTAAAGTTTTTTTCCTCGGATGGGACAACTTGATTGATAGATGTGTGTTAGGTATTGATATAAAATCCTACCTTAACTATATACCAAAGTCTAGGTCCTAGAGTTATTACTTCATGTAATCCTTGTATAGGATAATCGAGTTGTAATTGTCTAGGAAGAAGGACATCATCAAAACTTTGGAATAGTTTTGAAGAAGACGCTACTCAGACGAAATAACTGTCGAATCTACAAGACGAAGATAAGTAGAGCAGAGCAAGGTCACAAAAACTGCGCAGACAGTTTTCCTATCAAAGCCTGGATGCTCAAAGAAAACTGTGGATATAGAAGATGCAGAGAAACTGTTGAGAGGCGTTGACAGTTTCAGGTCAAGACAGTTTCACGTTTAGAAGTGGGTATGTAGCAAAGTATCGAACAGTCGCAGAAGAACCCGAAGGAAGTCAATAAGAAAAGACAGACAATACTCAGTTGCGACAGATGTACAACGTTGTTTGAACGTCTGACATAACAAGTACAAACTGCTCTGAAAAGCAGGACGATGCTGCAGAAAAAGCCAGTTATCATCGCGATTCATTTATTGAACACGAAGCATTCATTGCTAATAGAATCTCTGGAGATTCACCGTGTGACTTTGAGTACACGAGGATTAAGTCAACTGACTTAATCTACCATCTTGGTGTTCTTACTTTCAGAGTAAGAACATAACAGCCTGATCTTGCAAAGGAAGAACGGGTTATTATGGGCAACTGCAAACCAGTCAACGTTTTGGGAAGAACACAACTATTTAACCTACCGAAGAAGGAAAAATGAGGTTTGTCCTCAGTCCAACTTCGAGTCGGTCTACAGAGAAGAGGCAGATCCTTCGACGGATTGAAGAAGGAGTGGAGTAAAACTGCCTGGGCGAGTGATCCATTGTGCTGTGGATAGAGGTCTCTACAACTGGCTATAGATCGTGAGGATTGTATCTTCATAACTTAGTGAATTACCGGATCTGATATCCAAAGAGTGGACGTAGGACTTGAGGCTCCACTATTAATATCCTGTGTCATCTACAGTTTTATTTACTTTACGCACTTTACAATTTTCAACTATCTTGAAACCTTCAACACTTAGCGTGTAAGTGTTGAAGTGTATAAACTACTGACTGAGCATAACTATAAAACTGTTAACCTAATCTACTGAGTAACTGAAACTGTGTTTAAAAAACTATTAAGCAAAAACTGCATACTACAAATTGAACTGCTCATAGTTAGAGTGTATTTGTCTGTTTTATTACTTCCGCTGCACATTACTCGTACTCTGATCTGGGACCAACAAGTGGTATCAGCGCCGGTCGGTCTTTCTAGACTGTCTAGTTTTGAGTCACTTAAGACCGGATCCGTACTTCCTTACACTCTAACTGTTTATCTAGTGTGTTTTAGCGAGCATATTATTCTTAGAAAATGATGACTCATCCTAGTCTTCCGAAGTACAATCCAGAGAAGTTTGAAGTATGGAAGAAGAAGTGTCTCATTCAACTAAGAGCTCAACATCCAGAGATGGATGAAGTCCTGAATAACAGACCTCTGAAGATTCAAATGCCCAAAGTCATCCTTGTGACAACAGACATGCCAGGCGGTGTCGAAAACATAGACAAGCCAAAGGACGACTGGACATTTGAGGACAAGAAACGTCACCAGGTCGATTTCATCGCACAGGAGATGATCATACAATCCCTCCTAGATTCCCTCCAAGACGCAGTTGTAGAGAACAACTCTGCCAAGGAACTGTGGGATTGGATCAACGATCTCACTAAAGAAACAGAAGCGATGAAGCGCAACAAGAAGCAAGTAGTCGTGGAAAAATATGAATCCTTCTAGATGCTACCCCGAGTCAATCAAATCGATGGAGGCAAGATTTAATGCCATCATCAGTGAGATGAAGAACCTCAGAAGAGAAGAAAAAGTGGCAGATATGAATGCCAAAATCCTTTCAAGGCTGCCAAAGGAAGACTGGTTTGTTAAAACCACCAGCCTGAAGGCCATGGATCTCTCAAAAATGTCCACTAAGAACTGTTAGATGAACTTCAAGCCCATGAGTGGAACATCCAGATGGTGAACAGGAATGAAGCTGTTCGAACTCCAAGTTCAGCAGCTGATGGTGATACAACATTTTTCGTAAAGAGAGACTTCCAAAGGCGTTCAAAAAGGCCTGTTTACTTCGATAAAACTGCCTATCAATCCTCACCAGCGAAGGACACCTCCAACATAGTTCAGAAGAAGGAAACTGAGCTGTCAGTTGCCAAACTGGAGGAGCAACTGAGGAATCTGACCACTCTTCTAGAGAAGGCAAAAGGAAAGGAAAAGGAAACACAATCCAGTGAACAAAGGTTCATAAAGAGAGAGCCACGCACATGCTATGATTGCAACTCTCCAGATCATCTGAAGTATGAATGCCCCCAGTCTCTGAGGAGGAGAGAGACAAATTGAAAAAGGTATTCGAGAAGAGAGCATCCAGAGCTGTTGCCCAAGCGAAGCTCAGAAGAACTGAAGTGCCAAACGTACCCGATCATGATGATGGATACTACACGTCTGAAGATGAAGGAGATGAGGAAGCATTACTTGCTTTCATGGCATCAATTGATGGAGATGTTACTGATGACGAAGAAGAAAGCGCATCAAATGGCAAAATTCTAGTAACAACTAATCTGCCCTCATCTAGTACATCTTTTTACCTTGATGATTTTTCTGAACCATGTCATTCAAGCTCTGAAGACATCACTTTTAAGAGGATTATCAAAGAATTCGAAAAATTTCATGAAATTAAAGATAAAGTGATTAGTGAAAATGCCTCACTAAAATCATAAATTTCAGTTTTGACCAATGAAATCGAAAGAACGAGGTCAATCAGTGAGGAACTAGAAAAACTCAAGGGGGAACATTCAAAACTTATTAAATATTTTGAAGATGTTTCAAGAGAATGTGACTCCTTGAAGAAAACCGAACCTTTCAAATGTGAATGTTCTTTCTAAAAGAGTTCTAAGAAATTCGATGAAATTTTGAATGTTTAAAAACATTACTTTGATAAATGAGGAATCAGTTTTTCAGAATTCCAAAATGATACATCTATGAATAAGCATGCACTCACATCTAGGACTGAGAAAACACCTTTGTGCTCTGTCAAAGCAAATCTTAGTCCAAGTCATATGGTTGGGAAAGGAAAGGATATTCTCAAAGAACCAGTAAAGGAAGGTGTCAAGACCAAATGCTGGTCAAAATCTAATCCTAAACTGGCACCTCGACAGCATGGTGACACAGTTTGAAAACTGTCAAAACCAACCGACGAGAGGAGAAATAACTCTTCCTCAAAACTGGATAAGCATAGTGTCCCATATGCAAGGAATCCAGTTTTACCAACCAGAACGACTGAGCAACATGTAAATATTGCAAGGAAGTCTGTTCGACAACCGGATAGGAATTCGAGAGGTCTTGATAGACCACACTTCTATCACAACTGCCAACTGAATAGGGGGAATATCTATTCGAGGCCTGAGTCGAGACAAATATACTCTCAAAGGACTGTGATGGCTACACATCCGAGTATAGTTTCTCGAGACTCCTTCCAAAATAGTCGTTTCAGGAAGAGTTCACACACCACAGTCACACACAACCTGCACTCACACGACACACGCTTCTTTAGAAGAAAGGTAGATAAATCACATAAAAGTGATTTAGTTACATGAACTATAAGGGTGAACAAATGTGGATACCAAAAGGTTGAATCCACATGACTGACCTTTGAGGACCCGAAAAGATAAGGGGACCTAAATACTTTTTCTGTGTTGCAGAGGCCAAGTCCCCAAAAGAAGAAAAGAACATGGATTTTAGACAATGGATGCTCGGCTCACATGACAGGAGAAAAGGATCTAATCAAGAACCTTGAGATATACGAGGGAGCATTAGTTAGCTTTGGGAACAAGGCCACAGGACAAGTGATTGGAAAAGGATGCGTGGTGCACAACGGAATTATCATTCAAAACGTATCCTTAGTCACCAAACTGAAGCACAATCTTCTCAGTATAAGTCAACTAAGTAAAAGTGGCTATATTGTCAGATTTGAGGAATCAGAATGCCACATAATAGACAAGGTGACAGACAAGACCATTATCTGAGGAATCAAAAGAGGAGGTCTTTACATTGTTGATTGGTCCAGTGGAGAACGTGGGACATGCCTCATAGCACTCAGTTCCTCAGAATGAATAAACTGGTTGTGGCACAAAAGACTTAGCCATCTGAACTTCAATTCAATCCGATATTTGGCGAAGCATAACCTAGTTGAAGGACTGCCACAGAAGAAGTTCCAGAAAGATGGAGTATGTAAATCGTGCTAGCTTGGTAAACAGACAAAAGCCTCCTTCATGAACAGGCCAGTCACAGGGAGCACATAAAGAATCTTGGAACTGCGTCACATGGATCTGTTTGGACCAGTCACCCCACCCACAATCGGAAAAAGGAGATACACATTGGTGGTTGTTGATTATTACTCAAGATATACATGGGTGGTGCTACTCAAATCCAAGGACGAAGTCAAAATTCAGTTACCAGAAATGATTATACGTCTTCAGAACGCCAAAGGAGTGAAAGTCAAGAGGATAAGATCAGACAATGGGACGGAGTTTTGCAACGGACTTCTTATGGACTTTTGTGCCAAAATTGGTTGGACATGAGAAGTCTGCTCCTAGAACTCCTCAACAAAATGGTCTTGCTGAGTGAAGAAACAGAACACTCAAACAAGCAGTGAAAACCATGATGGCTAACACCGACCTCGAAAAATGATTCTAGGGAGAAGCCTTGATGACAACCTGCTACACACAGAATAGAAGTGCATTCAACACGCGGCTGCACAAGACACCCTACGAGATCTACAATGGTCGTAAGCCTTCTATAGCTCATCTTCGTGTGTTTGGTTCTCCATGTTATATTCACAATAATGGGAAGTTCAAGTTGAATACCTTCAGCCCAAAGGCGGATGAAGGTGTGTTCCTCGGGTATGGACATCCTTCATATAAGGGATATAGGGTATTCAACAAGACAACCCAGCTTGTGGAAATAACATGTCATGTTGTTTTTGATGAAGCTACCTTAGTGCGCAGGACACTTCCAGAACTGATTCTAGGGAATCATAAGATCAAAGATGTCAATGAGGAACCTAAGAATGATCCTAATCATAATCAAACAATTCATCTAACTAGATCTATGAATGATATCCTTGAGGCTACAGTTGCCTCGGCTGAACCCCAAGCAGCCGAGAGGGTCGATGATGCAAATGCCATCGCTGAGGCCTCAAAGACCACAAACATTGAAGATTCAGGTGAAAAGAAGCTCCCTGAAGCACAAAATGCGGTCTTAGATGCAGAGCAAGCTGACACCAAGGAAGTCAATCTTGAAGATGCTAAAGAAGCAGATCCAGCTAGCAAGCCAACTGACGTTCAGAATCCAGATGCTGATCAGAATACAATGTCAGAACAAGGAGACGAAATTGTTCCATTAAAGAAGGTGAAGGAGTTTCTGAAGAAGAAGAGGAAATAGTTCCAATTTATGGAAATGAACCACCTCAAAGGGAACATTCCACAGTTTCTGGAGATCCAGCTGCTCGTGCTGAAGCCGTCCCTGTAAAGAAGCCAAACTGGCTAAGGGATCATCCTAAAGAAGCCATACTCGATGATGTTGGAAATCCTATTCGAACCAGACAAGACACTGCATTGATGTCTTGCTTCCTATCTCAAGTCGAACCAGTAAAGGTTACTAAAGCTCTTCAACCAACAGACTGGTTAAATGTGATGCAGGATGAACTAAATGAGTTCGCTCACAATAATGTGTGGTATCTAGTGGATCGACCCACACATCAGTCTATGATTGGTACCAAGTGGGTCTTCAAGAATAAAAGAGATGAGACCAGTACCATTGTCCGAAACAAAGCAAGATTAGTTTCAAAGGGATACACACAATGTGAAGGAATAGACTTCGATGAGACATTCGCGCCAGTTGCCAGACTCGAAGCTATTCGGCTATTCCTGGCTTATGCAGCTTATCACAACTTCATAGTTCTTCAGATGGATGTGAAGAGTGCCTTCCTCAACGGAGAATTAAGGGAAGAAGTCTATGTAGAGCAACCCCCAGGTTTAGAGCAAGGAAATCAAGTCTACAAGCTATGGAAATCTTTATATGGATTAAAGCAAGCACCAAGAGCATGGTATGAAACTCTCTCACAGTTTCTGCTCAAAAATAGATTTGAAAAAGGTGCTATAGATCGAACTCTATTCAAGATAAAGGATGGAAAGGACATCCTACTTGTTCAGATCTATTTAGACGACATCATCTTCGGAAGCAAAAATGCCAAGCTATGTGAGAAATTTGCCCAGCTGATGCAGAATAAATTCCAGATGAGTATGATGGGCAAGTTGACATATTTTCTTGGTTTGCAAGTTGATCAGTCTGACGAAGGGATTTTCATAAGTCAGAAGAAGTATACTCAAGACCTGATCAACAAATTTTGTCCGGAGAAGACAAAATCACTAAGGATTCCTATGAGCACCAGTTCTTAGATCACCCTTGATGAGGAAGGAGAACCTATCCACCCGACAACTTATAGAGGAATTATTGGGTCTTTACTGTATCTAACTGCCAGTCGACCTAACATATCCTATGTCGTGGGTGTCTGTGCAAGATTTCAGGCGAATCCTAAGAAGTCGCATATGGAAGAAGCCAAAAGAGTAGTAAGATATCTAAAGAGCACATAGTCTCTAGGTATCTGGTACCCTAAAACTGGCGGGATCATGTTGAATGGATTCTCTGATTCAGATTTTGTAGGCTGCAGAATCGACAGAAAGAGCACAAGTGGAACATGTCAGTTTTTGGGACATAAACTGATCACCTGGTTTAGCAAGAAACAACATTCCGTGGCTACATCGACTATAGAGGCAGAATATGTAGCAACAGTCAGCTGTTGTGCTCAAGTGCTTTGGATAAAGCAGCAGCTCAAGGACTATGAAATTGATACATGATGTGTTCCTATCTATTGTGATAGTAACAACACAATCTCAATTTCGAAGAATCTAGTTCTACACTCGAGGACGAAGCACATTGATATTTGTCATTATTTTATTCGAGACCATGTCGAAAAGGAGGATGTCTAGGTGGAATACAATAGAACTGAAGACCAGCTAGTGGATATTTTCACTAAACCACTACCTGAGGATCGCTTCAAAGAGCTATGCATCAAACTAGATCTTCTAGAGTTTGATGGAATCTCAAGAGAAGGAGATGACAATTGATTGTTACACACAGTCAAACTGTACATATTATGAGACAGTGATTAAGTCAATTACAGTTTGCCATTGTTTGAGTTTGCTGGAGATAAAGAAAATAAGACTTCATTAATTGTGATAAGGAGGACACATTGTTCACATGATATTCATATAGTCTACATCTACGGAAAGTTGGAAAAAACACACTTTGAAGGATAGTAATCGGTGTCGATCAGTCTAGCTCCATCCTCTGTGAGAAAAGGGAGACGCTTCTCAATGAGCCAACCCAGTTGCATGCCTTATGGGAGGGTGACATCAGGAAGATTTTTGAAAGCAGTTTTCAGGCCATCGAAGATGATAACAGCCTAATCTACATCAACTTGATCTTCAAACCCCATCATAGCTTTCCAAATCAACGGTGAAAAATGAGTAGTCTGAGAAGAATAGCAGACTATCATCTGACTGATTATGTCAAAAGTCGACTTATAACGTGACTTGAGGAAATTTCTCGACACAGTTGGATGGAAACCAACCTTCGCTAATTTCCACCGCTGCCATGCTGACCACTCCGGACCTACTACATACTGAGGATAGCTTTTGGCCGGGAAACCACCCTGCTTGAGCCCAAAGTCAGAGGCAAGATAGTCAGCAGTTATATGAAATTCCTCATCATTGAGATTGAAATAAATATCATTTTCTATGACTGAGGAATTGTATGCAAGCATATGCAATAAACCTTTATCAAAGGAACAAGGTTCTTTATCCACAAATGATGCAAGATGGTTGGACTCCAACTTTTCCAGCACTTCCTGAAAAATGACAGGAGTCCGTCATAATCAAAGATCTTGTTCCTATGGATAGAAATCTTCATATGATCGGTCACAATGCTAGGAGATAGATACATCTTTTTCTGGGATCTCGGGGAGCGAAGAAATGTTGGAAATATGAAGTGATAGGCATCTCCTCAAGTTAAGAGTATTTATAAGTGAATTATGTGCGATGATCGATGAATCAGAAGTGATTGCCCTGCACCTCATTACTCCAGATTAGACGTAAGACAAAGCCTACAGGAAGCTAAAGGAGCAGGCTATGCAATCAATCAATCAATCAATGGACGTACAAATGCAATTTCAAGATCACCGATCTACTTCTAAAAGAAGGAAGTTCAGATTCTGAGATTTCAAAAGTCTTAATCATGTATATTCATCTGCAGTGCACAATTAGGGAAACTGTTTGGTCATCACTACTGGAAATTTAAAGAGACTTCATTACATTCACATGAAATACATTACTGAAGTAAAAAATCTACAATATACAAAAGACTAGACACATTGATTCCAGTTATGAAGAGGGACGAGGTCTCGGGGGATGGAAGTCATAATCATCGATGTTAGTCGGGCCTTGCACAAGGGACGGGACTGCTCCAAGAGCCAGCTCAGCTGCATCCCATAAGGAACTCGGACGTCAGGCAGAAGATCCAAAGACTCCTGCACCTGAGTAAAGACAAATGCAACCCAATCAACTTCCTCTACGCCTTCGACGGCCATCATTTCCGTCCAGACAGCAGGAGAAAAGTCTAGATCCAGCAGAGGGTTGCCGACGATCATGTGGTTGATGATGTCAAAAATCACTCTATATCGACACTTCAACCAGTATGCTGAGGCAGCTGGATGGAAGTCAGCATCAGCATCATCCTCTTTCCATCTGTTCCAAGCAGACCACTCAGGTGCTGTCACACCTTGAAAACAGTTCTGAAATTGTGTGCGACCTCGAGGGAGCCCAAAGTCCTTAGCAAAGATTTTGTTCTCTCCTGAGATACGGCTGGAGTAGGCAAACAACCTCAAGACATCTTTTTGAAATTTGTGTGGCCGGAGGCTCACGAACTTTTCCAGACCGTTGGCTCTTAAGTCTCTCATTACGTCATCGTGCACCTGAGGCTCAACCACATACTCTAATTGAAGACCAATCCTGTGGAAGATCGCGTTACGATCAATGGAGATGCACTTTGCAGATAACATGGTTGGAAATATGAGGAGTTAGGTTATTTCTCAAGGAATGGGAAGTGATGCTGATAAAATCTTCGTGAAGAGATATTTATGGAGGTGATCGTGGGATGATCGAAATAATGCCCCTCCATTTAAAAGAAGGAACGTCACCCCAAAAAGCTACATCACTTCGTATTTCGCAATCAGAATCTGAAGAGTCGTTGATTGATTATCTGACAACTGTTGTGTGCGAGTAAAAACTGGAAAAGAGTCTACATTGTTAAACGATGGATGACACAGTTATTAAGGAAACAGAATTGCTTTTCATTACTATTAAATGGTGGAACAAGGCATTTATACAAAAAGGGAGCCATTTACAATAGTTCAGTCAGATTTCTTTTAATCAAGCCATTCCTGTAGTTGGATAGTAGTCGGATACACCTAGATTCGATGGGTCTGTCTTCAAGGAGGGAATGTGCTTCTCAAGGAGCCAGCTTAGCTAAATACCATAGGGGATTATGTCATCAGGCAGTTTCAGCAGCGCAGTACTCAGACGATCAAAGATGAAACCTGCCCAATCCACCTGTGCATGGTCCTCAAATGCTAGCATTGCCTTCCAGATAGACGGCAAGAAATCAGTGTACAACCCAAGAAGCAGAATAATCCAACAATGAAGGATAAAACAAAGACACCACAAACGGATGCGGCAGTCCGATTGATAAGTCAAATTTGAGTTCTATGAATGGTAGAATTCGAGTTGAGCTTTCAGAATATAAGGAGAAAACCTCACAAAATTTAATAAAACTAAAAACTGATTAAATTGTTCCATAATAAGGCCTACATATAGGGAACTCAAATCCTAATCTAACAAGGGAATTAAAATTTTGAAATTAATTGCTAAAATTCGAAAATAACATGTAAATAAGTCCTAACATATTAGCCCAAAACAACTGACTAAAACTAAGCCCAATCATTACATATAATTAAATCAATAACTTTTGGATCTTCTTTTAATTCTTCAACCAATGTAGACTTCTTGGAAATACTTGCAGCCTACATGTCTTTAATCAACATATTCAATCCAACTCTCAATGTCCTTGCTCGAGCTCTAGTCATCGACCCATTCAGAATGTGGACCGTATCATCTCTCAAATATGCTACTTGGACACCATCATTCTCCTCCTCTTCAGTAGGATTTGTCCTCAAATCAAAGTTTTCAACTACATACAAAAGACTCAAGTCAGCAACATTAAACGTAGCACTAACCCCATCCACCGTGCATGTCTCTTATTCAGCTTGTGATGTCCCTTCAAATGCTTCAGCGACTCATGATCGGTGTGAATAATGAACTCCTTAACCCACAAGTAATGCTGACATATTTTCAAAGCTCTCACCAAGGCGTACAACTCCTTATCGTAGGTAGGACAATTCAATGTCGCACCATTAAGCTTCTCACTTAAGTATGACGCGGGCCTCTTATCCTGCATCAACACAGCACCAATACCAACTCCAAAAGCCTTCTGTTTTTCTTCTCCCCGTCTTAACTCCACATTCTTTTTAATTACATCAGTCAATGGGGCTACAATGCTACAGAATTATTGCACAAACCGTCTATAAAAGCTGGCAAGTCCATGAAAACTCCAAACATCGCCAATGCTCTTAGGTTGTGGCCACTCTTTGATAGCTCGTATCTTCTCTTCATCAACCTGCACGCCATCTGGACTAACAACAAAACCAAGAAACACCAATTTATCTGTGCAAAAGATGCATTTTTTCATGTTAGCAAACAATCTTTCCCAGCGAAGTACATCCAAAACAGATCTCAAATGCTCAGTGTGATCATCATGACTCCTACTATAAATCAGAATATCATCAAAATAAACCACAACAAATATGCCAATAAAAGCTCTCAAAACAGGGTTCATCAGACGCATAAATGTGCTACGAGCATTAGTTAAACCAAAAGGTATGACTAACCACTCGTACAAACCAAGTTTAGTTTTAAAAGCAGTTTTCCATTCATTTCCCTTCCTTAATCCTAATTTGATGATATCCACTTCTCAAATCTATCTTAGAAAACACACAAGCACCATGCAAATCATCTAACATATCATCTAAACAATGGATAGGATGGCGATACTTAACAAGAATGTTGTTGATAGCACGACAGTCGCAACACATCCTCATGGTCAAATCCTTCTTGGGCACAAGCAAAACTGGAACTGCACAAGGACCCAAACTCTCCCTCACATACCCCTTGACCAGCAACTCTCCGATCTACCTCCCCAATTCCTTCGTCTCCTCCGGGCTAGTTTGGTAGGCTGGTCTGTTCGGAACGGTTGCTCCAGGCACAAAGTTAATCTAGTGCTCAATCCCATGAATGGGTGGCAGTCCAGCTGGGGTATCATTTGGAAAGACATCCTCAAATTCCTGCAAAAGAGAGGTAATAGAAGAGGGTAGAAAAGCAGGAACGTTAGTTAAAATCAGATTCTCCTTGTAGATCAACAACACCAATGTTTTCTCCTCCTAAACTGCCCACTTCAGATGCCCAACCCTAGCTAGAAAAGACTGTTGCACCACCCCCTTCTCCTTATTATCTCGTGGTTGCACCTCTACTCCCGACTCCTTCTGCAACTGGACTTGATCCTCATAAACTTGTTTAGGTGTAAGAGGAACAAGTGAGATCCTTTTCTGCTGGAACTCGAATGAATACTTGTTCGTGAAGCCATCATGCTTCACATGCCTATCAAACTGCCACGGACGCCCCAACAGTATATGACTCGCCTGCATAGGAATCACATCACACAGCACCTCATCCTCATACTTCTCTGTGCGAAATGGCACCTTGACTTGCTTCACTACTTTGATGATGCCACTATCATTCAACCACTGCAGCTAGTAAGGTCTAGGGTGCTTCATCACTAGTTATCCTAGTTTCTTCACAATCGACTTACTCGCCACATTGGTACAACACCCTCCATCTATAATTATGTTGCAAACCTTATCGTTGATATGACAACGAGTATGGAAAATATTCTCCCTCTGCTCTATATTTTTGGTTGCATGTTGGCATTCAAGGCTCTTCTCATCACAAAATTCAGCATTACAGGTGCCTCAATTTCGTCTTCATCCACATAGGGATCATATAGTTCAGGCATCTCCGGATCAATCTCCTCATTAGTCATGACTTCTTCATCATCTCGAATCATCATCACTCTCCGATTTGGACAATCATTAGCAATATGCCCAAAACCCTGACACTTATAGCACTTACGATCTCTATTCCGAGTATCAGCGGTAATAGGTTTACCTTGAACTGCAGAATCAAACCTGGGCCTCACAAACGACTTCTTCTCCCCTCGAGGTTGCTCCTTCTCCTTATTCCATGGAGCTCGCTTTGGTGTGGAACCACTCCCAATCTGGTATATATTCTCTCTAGCTTGTAGGGTTCTGCCTCGTATTATTGTCATTGCCCCTCCTCTTCAGTTGTCCCTCTATCTTGATCGCTATGTGGGCTATTTCATCCAGCTTAACATATTGCTGCAGCTCTACAGTATTCCAAATCTCCCAATTCAGCCCAGCTAAAAACTTGGCCATCATCTCCTCTCTATCCTCCACTACATTGGCTCGAATCATAGCCACTTCCATCTCCTTAAAGTACTCATCCACACTCCGACCACCCTGCCTCAAACTCTGCAGCTTCTCGTACAGCTCTTGGTAATAATGATTAGGCACAAAATGCCTCCTCATGACAGCTTTCATCTCATCCCACATCTCAATAGGCCTCTCTCTATTCCTCCTCCTACTACTGACTAACTGATCCCACCACACGAGAGCATAATCAGATAACTCCACTGCAGCCAACTTTACCTTCTTCAACTAAGAGTAATTGTGGCATTTGAACATCATCTCCACCTTTTGCTCCCTCTCCAAGTACAATTCGGGATCATTCCTGCCTTGAAAGGATGGAATTATCATCTTGATTGTCCCCAAATTGTTATCAAATGACTCCTCCTTGGCATAGTTACCGACGTCCTCCTCATATTGAGGACTCCGTTGCCTATTTGAACCTCTGCCACCTCGAACTCCACGTCCTCCTCTCGCAGTACTCCTATGACTGTCAGTTGAATCTCATCGAGTCTTCTCTGCCACATAAATCTCGAGATCATCAATTTGTTGATGCATTGCATTTATCTCACTCTTCAGCACCCTAGTCGATTCAGATTTCAGAGCCTCCATCATGTACTTGACCTGCCCACCACCAGCAACCTCATCTCCTTTCAACTCCTCGGGTTGATTACCTTTGGACATACATGCAAGAAATGTTGGATAAAAATAAAAGAAGAACCTCACCACCTCACGTACACTCGTGTATCACTCAGTTATGTGAAATCACTCACACTTGTGTATCACTCTCAGTATATATGGCTTTTTCAGTCCCTCTAATAATCTCACACTCTCTTGCCTTTTACCACTCTTTTCTCCTCTCTAAAAGACTTAAAAACTCCCAGAAAATTCCACAAACTTCAAATCGACTTACCAATTGAACGGGAAGACTCCAAATGATTCAAGGAATGTAAATGACCAAAAATGAACGAAAAAAGTTTTCGAACAAACTTTTGGAGGGCAATAATTGATTAAGACGATGGAATATGGCCAAAAAGCACCTTATTTCATATCAAAGCATTGAGTCTTGTAGAGCTTGTCGAGACATTTCTAAAAAGCACAATTATGCCAAAAATGGATACCGTATGCGAAAGTTATGATGAAAACAGTGTTTATCGAGAAAACAAGAAAAAAAGCACTAGTAGAAATTAAGAAAATAGGGAATTTTGAATTATTTTTAATACTTTTTTTTCGAACTCTTTTTTTTTGTTCAACTTTATTTTTTTTTATTTTTTTTTATCTCTCTTCTTTTTTTATGGTAATTACAAAATTATTTGGTAATTCAAGAAGGAAAATAATATGGCCAAGGAAATTAGGTATGGATAAGGTAAAAAGATATAAGGAAAGATTTGAATTGGTCTAATATGGTGTGAAAGATAATTCAAATCTTGACTCACAAAATACTCAACAACTCGAAACCCTAACACCAAATTTTTTGACCCTACAATTTTCGACCCTAACAAGAAAGGCAGAAAGACACGACCACGACTCAATGACACGAAAAGTATACGAATCAAGACATAGACGAACAAGACTCAATATTTTTTTTCAACACAACACAATAAGACACGAAATTGAAGAAAGGAAGAGGAAGGACATGACCTGGATATTGATACCAAAATGATATGATCCTCACTAGAAGGTTTAGATCGTAGCCCAAGAACTCGATGGAAAGGAATAATGCATTCGGAAGGAATTGAATTTGATAAGATGGAAAGATTCAACACCTTTGGATTCGAAAATCTTCAAGTACCATAGTTCAGGATAAATCTCATACGACCCAAGAAACGGATTAATCCAACAACGAAGGATATAAATGAAGACACCACAAATAGATGCAACAGTCCGATTAATAAGTCAAATTTGAATTCTATGGATGGTAGAATTCGAGTTGAGCTTTCAGAATATAAGGAGAAAACCTCACAAAATTTTATACAACTAAAAACTGATTAAATTATTCCATAACAAGGCCTATATATAGGCAACTCAAATCCTAATCTAACAAGGGAATTAAAAATTTGAAATTAATTGCTAAAATTCGAAAATGACAAGTAAATAAGGCTTAACATATTGGTCCAAAACAACTGACTAAAACTAAGCCCAATCATTACATGATTAAATTAATAATTTTTGGGCCTTCATTTAATTCTTCAACCAATGTAGACTTCTTGGAAATACTTGCAGCCCAAATGTCTTTAATCAACATATTCAATTCAGCTCTCAATGTCCTTGCTCGAGCTCTAGTCATCGGCCCACTTGGAATGTAGAATGGATCGTCTCTCACAGCTGCTACTTGGGCTCCATCAACTAGAGATTTAAAAAACTTAAAATAGAGAACACAACTCTAATAAAAATTATCTAAAATCTTAATGTTGAGTTTGAAGTTTTAAAGAAAGAAAACATTGAGCAAAAATAAATGATCTCCACTCTTAAAAGCTCAAGAGATATCTCGATTGACAAAATTGTATTTTTCTTGAGAGACTGTTAGAAGGATGGCTCCTGAAAAAGTTGTAAAATAACATAAAGGAAGAATAATAACAGTTGTGCAATCTATCAACTCTCGGGCCCAACTGATTATCCAACTAGTTGGCATTCAGTTACACATCTCAATTATTAAAAGGATAATTAAAGACATCCTAGTTGTTCTAGGAACAATTGGAGGCTTCCCAACTGCCAGCAATACAGTTGGAAATGACCCAATTATGAGCAAGATAGTTAGAGGCCTATTTTCAAACACCAATTGAGATTCTCTAAACTCATAAATGAATATGAATATTATCATGGAAAGTCTCAACACATTTGCGAAGGATTTAATCATAGGAAGCCTAGTGCGGCTATTTGCACACAACCGAGGTTAGTGCCTCGAGGTTTTGCAAATGAGTCAGCTCCAAAACAAAACTATCACACGCATGCACCTCTCAATGTCAAAACTTATAATAGAATTTATTATTTGAAGAATAAAAGTAAACCGATGATGAAAGAATTTCAAAGCAATATTATCAAGGTGTGGATTCCAAAAGGATTCCTCACAAGTACTAATAAGGAAGGACTCGCAGTTAGACGACAACCTATCATTTAATTTTTGCTTGCAGAATAAGTTTTCTTATTTGGAAGTTCAATCCACTGAGAGGATTTTAGATACACCTCAAAATATCAATCAATGTTCTCATTTGTATGATATACAATTGAGAGGGCACAATGCACTTCTTCAGTCATCATGGTGTCAAAATATGGTATTAGAAGAAAGATGTCTAATAAGATTGAGCTAAATACCTTAAATCAACATATTAAAAAGGTTCACAACTAGGAGAGATCCAGATGAAAATCAACTAGTTGAGAAGCTTATCAGGAAATCAATATCAACATCGTAGGTTAAAAGACTATGTCGGTTATCCGATTTGTATTTAATTGGATTGAAGTGATTAATACTCATCAAGATGAAGCTAGCCAATAGTTTTCCAAGCTCTATATAGAAGAGAGTTGTGAGGTAAACCAACCCTTCTAAATATTCAAGAGAAAGAGATACCTAAGTTCAAGCTCTTAGTTGTTGGATTTCTAATTTTCGGGACGAAGAAAATTTGACAGAAAGGACTGTCAGTTGCTAGGTAGATCATTATGAGTGAGGTGCCTAAAAATTGATTGGTAGTTAGTTACTTGGTCTACCAAGGTGGAAGCGGATTATAATTGAGTCCAAGCTCTTAGTTATGTCTGAAACTTATAGGGGTTTTCAATTACTAAGTCAAAAGTAACTGAGACAATTCAAATTTGAGCGGAAGACTTAAAATCCTAAAAGACATTGAATGTTAGGTCATATCATCATAGTAAATTAGCATATTCACAATGTTAGATATCATGCCATGTGCACGATGTTTTGATATCGTAGGTTATAGGCTTACTTTATCTCAATCGTTGAACAAAAAGGAAAATTAGTTCTAGCCATTTATTTGAACATGTATTTCAGCTATAAATAGGGGTATTCATCTTCATCATTCATCAAGCTTCACCTTCAAAAGGACTCCCCTCACCACCGAATAGTCTCTCATTTTACCATCAGTCCCACAAATCAGTCCCACAAATCATGATAGACATTTTAACATTCTTCATTATTGAAATGATGCCACTGCATATCTTTGTCCATAAATCGAAAGATGTTGGATCAATGTTCTCCGAACTAAGAAAGTCGGAGGTCACAAGAAATGCCAAGGGAACTGATCAAGAACATCCCTTACTCGGCGATCTTCCGACCGTACCTCTTGTAATTATAGCTTTAGTTAAAGTCATCTGACACATCTTCACCATCGCTGTCATAGACACAGAGGTAGAAAATAAAATTGAGGTTGTCGAAACTATGATCAACTGGAAGCAGAGATTCTAAGTCCTTCCACAATTGCGAGACAAGAGAGGACCATAAAACTGCTCAAAAGAAGAAGCAGGCCAACTGAAGGAGTGATCACTAATTTTTTAGTGATGCCAATAAAATACTGGAAAAGTTAAATTATTGATCCCACGAGGAATAAAACTGTGAATTATTTCTAGTTATTAAAATATTATTTCCGAATTATTGTTTAGGCACTCAAAATGATGGATTGATTAATCTAAATAAAAGCAGTAAAGGAAGATTTAAAGATTTAAACATGGAATTCTAATAATCCTTCACCTCTCGGTACTTCAAATAAATCAACTATTTAGATTATCACATTAACTCTACAACTCAAACACTTCTTGTTAAGCCTTTTCCATTAAATCATATTATGAAAATTTATTTTTCGCTATCCCTATCACTTGTCGGTCCTTGAGAAATAACTTGCATACAGAAAAAGTGATTAACCACATTCAGTATGAGATTTAAACCTCGAAAATCATAAACCAAAACAAGAGGATAATTTAATTAAGTTAACCAAATACATTGATCCTGAATAGTTGTTAAAACACTAGAATCTGCTAAGGAATTTAGCTACTCATAATAGGAAACATGAAAACAAATAATAAAAAATGAAAAAGAAAAAGAGTTCAAATCAAGAGTCGTCAATTCTTGAACTTCGTTCTTCTTCAGCTCAAAAAACTAAACTAGAAATTATAAAACTAAATTGGAAAATAATAAAAAGCACACTAATTTTAATCCATGATACATGTTATACTAGTGGACGAAGTTGATTTAGAATAGGATTAGATCTAAAACTATCTGGAGAAAATCTTACCAGATTTGTACAGCTCCACGAATTGGATCATATTTTTTAATCCAAAACTCTAATTGATTTAACTCAACTTAGATTAGATAGCCAACTCGATTATGTATATGTGATATGCAGTAATAGATCAGATTCCAAATATTAATTAAGATATGACTGATTTACTTTATCTCTTTTTTAGCCCACAAAAACTTATGTGAAGTTTATCTTTTTATGTCTGTTTTTCACTCTATATCAATCTTCTAAAATATTAATTTAATATTTTAACCTTAATTATCCTTGATTTAATCTTTATTATTTAATTATCCTTATTCCTCATCTTGCATTTAATATTCATAAACTTACAAACTTCACCACCAAAAGCATTAAAACATTCCATGACATTATGATGCATATAAATAACATAAAACTAAATTAAAACTAGAAAAATAATTAAAAAATACATTAAAGTGATACAAAACATGAGCTTATCAAGGAGTAGCTCAAAAAGTCCAGTTGAAATGGCTACCAACTAAGGAGGAAGGCACTAACCAGCTAAAGAGGAGAATAGCTGAGGATAAGGACCCGAATGGAGAGTTAATATGTTAGGTATTAGTTACTAAATAGATAAGAGAATATAATACTCAATTGTGCAAATATTTGTAAAATGTAATCAATTTATATTAATAAAAAAAACTGACCACCACTCTCTTTGAATGATAATCACTCTTTGTTTCAAAAAAATTTACTACATGTTTATTCTAATTGAGCTTAAGTATGTACAATTTGTGCAATCAGTTTTTAGTTATCCCTCCCCGTCGTTGTATTTCAAATTGGTGTCACTCCATCTGTGATATTATTTATAAATTGATATTTAGGGGGAAGAACATGTCAAATGAGAATTTCAGTTTGGATGTGACCAACAAAGAAGTGTAATCTCTCTTCTCTTCTTCATACAGTTTTAACATTATCAAAAGGGGAAAATTGTTAAGAATTATTGTGTTTTAATAATTGTTAAAAATACTTTAGTCAATTGATTATTGAATAGAATTGACTAAGATAGATCTAAAATTGTAGCAAATGTATAGATGCAGTAAGTGTAATAGTTTAGGTCTGTCCAGCTGACAATTTAAAGACTTGAATAATTATCTCAAGAAGATCAATATTTTCCATAGTTTAATGATCAGTTGTCAGCTATGAGAATGAGCTCAACCAATAAAAGAAATAATTGATCAGTTCAAAAGGAGTAACAACTGACAGTTCAAGAGTTACTGGTAGCTGAACGGAAAAAAAAGTCCTATCGAGGTCAACTAACCTAGTGATCAGCTAATAATTATGTCAAATCAACAATCACATCCCATGATTATTTGAAGGACAAGATGCAAGATTGTACTTATTTGTATAAATGTTAACCTGCAAAACGAGATTGATTGTTTTAGTTCAAATTGCGATGGACATAATCCAAAAAGTGTATAAATACTCCATCAAAGTTAAAGATAAATAATCAATAAATCAGTAAGAGAATGAAGAATGCAAAAGAAAGATACAAAGATAGAGAGAAAAAGGTTTGCAAGAACAACTGATGAACTACTACAGAAGTCACTAAGTGGTATCAAAAGTTCTCTTATATATGAATTAAGATTAATATATTCTCTTAAGATTATTGTGTTTTCTATTGGTCCCAAAACGTTAGAGTAATGTGCGTAGCGGAAGGATTTTTAAATGTGGAGGTCCAACTGTCTCTTTCTCAAGTTAGTTGGTACACTGAAACCTATTTTAGTTTAAATAAATTACTTAACCAGTTTCGAATAAAAAGTGCTAAAGTCTTGTGTACCGTGACACGGAAAACTGACCGATGAGATTGATTTTTTCTTGAATTCTTGAATGGTGATTCTTAATTGTGTAATAGCAACCAACCAATCTATGTTTTCAGACCGTTCAACCTATGTTTTATATTCATGATAAAAAAATTTAATGGTTGCTTTAAATCTTTTTAAGCGCTCCTCATCTTCTAGCTGTTGTACACGCTTTCCAATGTCTGCAGTTATACAGACCTTTTTAAGTGATGTGTGCTTCTTGTAAGAACGGCTCTTTCATCAATTGACTTTGTTATGTGTTCTTAGATTTGTTTTTCTCTTTGTTAGCTGTGTAGTTCATTCTATTTAAGGGTTTTACAACTGACTCTTTGTAAGCTCTGTTGAAGACATATCTGCTTCTCCGAGGAACTGGTTAAATCAGTTTTCAATAGATATCTTTTGGAAGGAGTAATTCATAATCTATTACAACTCAATCAACCTATTCAAGGTTACAAATATGAAATTACTCTATCCAGGTATGAGTGAACTAACTAATTCAATACTTGGTTCGACACACAAAAACTATTAAAAACTAACATTAATTCCTAACACTTTCTGTAAGAGACCTTCATTTATTGAAGCCATAAAAGTTTCAAATATCTTCTAAGCTTATCTAAGAAGATATATTACTTCGATCAACACTTAAACAAAACTTCAATCCTGTGAGCTGAAGGAACCTACCACGTGGTGAGGTGTGTAGTAAAGCTATGTAAAACCAGAGAGTTATATACGTAGTAGAAATTAGTCTTACTCCTTCAGAGCTCATGACTAACTATTCCTGGTCAGTTTTGGTTGTCAAAACATTTTATTTGCAATCGAGTCTTTACTTAGCCGATTTTGCAGCAAATACGCCAATAATTTAGCAAGTTGTTAGGTTTCAAATCAACAATAGAAATCAAAGCAAAGTAGAATAAATCAAGGCACGAAAAAGACGCAAGGATTTTTAATTGTTCGGAGCTACTTCCACTCTTCAACCGCATAAATTGAAATGCACTAGAACCAGCTACAAGTTGATGTAGCACGATCTATCACAGTTGTGGGCATCTCTTTCGTCCACTAGTTGTATGCGGTCTCGTCTATTTCACCAAGAACTTGCTCTCTTAAGCTTGATGTGTGAACATGTTGCGCAGCCACCAGCTGGAAGGGTTGGATGGTTGAGTTCTTCCTAGAACGTTAAAGGTTGGATATTTGGAATACCACCCGAGTTTCTCATTTGAGAAACTCTTCTCGGATTATTATTTAGACAATAAGAACTCTAAAAATAGCTCTAGCAAAATGCTAATAGCCTCGTGTATAAGAAATACAGAAAGTTACGAGAGCTTTTAAGCTTAAATACTCGTTGAGAGTTGAGTGAGGTTGTATGGAGATGATAAGAGCCTCTTTATCTCTTTGGTTGTTTGTTCTCGCAAGTTTCCTCTTATTAGCTTCAGGAAACTGGTTATTAATCTTCGCTGCTAGTAACTTGCCAGTTCCCAGGAACTTCAGCAATGTTGTTGTTGGCTTCAAGGCCCTAACTTGTGAGATATCTAGCTCCTAGTACAACTTGATAACCGTATACTGGACTTTACAAGTTTTTTAAGCTAAAATCACATCTAAAGACTTGTTAGTTCTATATATTTTAACTGACAACTAGTTCTATATTATTTGTTTTTTGTCTTTTAGTTATGAGTCTCTTGATATAGTCATAATAAAAGTAATCTTGAACAAGTTTAGTATTTTTCATAATTTTGATAAAATATGTAATTAGTATTATTTTAAGCAAAGTACTATATTATCTTTATTGAAACGAGTAAATTTTAAATGTGGTTATTTATATATAATAGTAAAATGATATTATTAACCGTATTTTTTAAAATTAAATTATTTATATATTATTTTAAAAAATATTTATTTGCGCAACGCGGGAAATAAATAGTAATTATGAACTTAACAAACCAAACATCAAAGATTTTTTGTAATTTTATATGAAATATAAAAATAATATTTTTTTATATTAATAAACCAATACACTTAATGAACGAGACATTATAATTGAGAATAATTTTCTAACCCAACTCATACCAAACAAATTTATTGAAATGATTAAACTCATTCCAATTCTCTCTATTTCAAACCGTGCTTAAGGTCGGCCTGTTATTTTTTGGGCCCTGTGCAAATGAAATAAATAGTATGTTTATTTTCATTCAATATCATACATAAGATGATAAAAATATAAATAAATATGATAAAAAAAAATAATAAATATTGATCTACATGCTTATATTAGATTAAATACAAATTTAATTTCTTTATTAATATTTTTAGTTTATATTAGTTTTAAGAATTTGCATTAAATTATATTAATAGTATAAATTTATAATAATATTACCATATGATTTTTTTTTAATGGTGCCCCAATAATTAGGAGATCTCGGTGCAATGCACCTCCCGCACGACCTCAGAGTCCATGATGTCTATATTTATAATTCCATAATAATTCCTAATACTTAAATCAAATGACCGTAAGTATTGATTCATGATACATGAGTATAAAATTAAATAATTATTAAATTGAAGTCATCATTTTCAAATTAAGATTCAAGGTACGAAAACATTTCTAAGATTTAGAAGACTTTGGGGGCGCATGCTCTAAGACTAAGTTTACAAATTTTATAAAAAATTATTTGAAAACCAAAAATTTGAATTCGAAAGAGTAGTTGAGTATGATGTGTCGATATATATACTGCCAAAATAGTTTTAAACTTGCAATCATAGCGTAGTAGTTCCATCGAAAATAGACAATAATACCAACGTTATTATGTAGAATTATTAACGGCTATGTTAATATCTACATCATTAAATTTTAAAAATGGGTTAATATTATATATATATATATATATATATATATATATATATATATATATATATAGGGTAGTGATCAGGTGATAATAAGAGTTACTATGAGAAATAAGAATAGATCTCGCGCGTCCATCTCATCAAATCGACGAACATGATTCATTCTCA
>JAPKLW010001032.1:183974-199243 GCA_026898455.1 Plectranthus barbatus | reverse complement strand
GTTAATATTATATATATATATATATATATATATATATATATATATATATATATATATAGGGTAGTGATCAGGTGATAATAAGAGTTACTATGAGAAATAAGAATAGATCTCGCGCGTCCATCTCATCAAATCGACGAACATGATTCATTCTCAGAAAATTGAAAAACGCGGCATTTTTGCCCCAATATCCTGCAGTTTTAGCCTTTAAAGGCTAAAACTGTAAAAATACTCAAACACAAACAACAACCTGCATTTTAAGCCCGATATACTTCATTTTTATCCCGGTTTACTTCATTTTTAGCCCGATTTACTTTATTTTTACATAAATACGAATTAAAAAAATTAAACATCTTCTTCTTCAAAGCAACAACATGAGCGTAGTCTCTATAAAACTCAATACCAACATCAACAAATCTAAAAACTATGCCCTTAAAATGCTTCATCTCATCAACACACTTTGGAATAAAAGAACTTGTAAGATTAAAAAATGCACAAAGTTAACACTAAAGATGCACAATATAATAGTAAAAATGAACGTCGATCTGAATAAAATAAATTTTTTTAAACTATATTCATGCACAATTAACAAAGTCGAGACCGAACACAAATGCGAAATCCAGAAACAAAGAAAAAAATCTGATCGACAGAAGAAATATAAATCAAATCGAACGAAGAAGGAAGAAGAAATCAAATCACGCGAAGAAAAGGAATAAAAAATCTAATGAGATACTATTTCATATTTTAAAAAAAAAACTAAAATTACAAAAATAACCTTAATTTTGCAAAACTGCAGGATAATCGAGGAAAACTGCACACGGAGTGAAATAGATCATGAGCGTTGAAATCTCATTTCTCATACTAAAAACTATTCTCATATGATCACTACTCTATATAGAAAATTAAGGTTATTTTTGTAATTTTAGCTATTTTTTAAATCTGAAATAGTATCTCATCAGATTTTTTATTCATTTCTTCTCGCGATTTGATTTCTTCTTCATTCGATTTGATTTATATTTCTTCTGTCGATCAGATTTTTTTTCTTTTTTTTTGGATTTCGCATTCGTGTTTGGTCTCTCGACTTTGTTGTGCATGAATATAGTTTTAAAAAATTTATTTTATTTAGATCGACGTTCATTTTTACTATTATATTGTGCATCTTTAGTGTTAACTTTGTGCATTTTTGTATCTTACAGGTTCATTTATTCCAAAGTGTGTTGAAGAGATGAAGCATTTTAAGGGCAGATATTTTAGAACTGTTGATGTTGGTATTGAGATTTATAGAGACTACGCTAGTGTTGCTGCTTTGAAGAAGAAGATGTTTAATTTTTTTTAATTCATATTTATGTAAAAATAAAGTAAATCGTGCTAAAAATGAAATAAATAAACGACTAAAAATGAAATAAATCGGGCTTAAAATGCAGATTGTTGTTTGTATTTGAGTATTTTTACAGTTTTAGCCTTTAAAGGCTAAAACTGCAGGATATTGGGGCAAAAATGTCGCGTTATATATATATATATAGGGTAGTGATCAGGTGAGAATATGAGTTACTATGAGAAATAAGAATAGATCTCGCGCGTCCATCTCATCAAATCGACGAACAGGATTCATTCTCAGCAATTTGAAAAATGCGACATTTTTGCCCCAATATCCTGCAGTTTTAGCCTTTAAAGGCTAAAACTATAAAAATACTCAAATACAAACAACAACCTACATTTTAAGCCCGATTTACTTCATTTTTAGCCCAATTTACTTCATTTTTAGCCCGATTTACTTTATTTTTACATAAATATGAATTAAAAAAAATTAAACATCTTCTTCTTCAAAGCAGCAACACGAGCGTAGTCTCTATAAAACTCAATACCAACATCAACAGTTCTAAAAACTCTGCCCTTAAAATGCTTCATCTCATCAACACACTTTGGAATAAATGAACCTGTAAGATACAAAAATGCACAAAGTTAACACTAAAGATGCACAATATAATAGTTAAAATGAATGTCAATTTGAATACACACTTTGGAATAAATGAACGTGTAAGATACAAAAATGCACAAAGTTAACACTAAAGATGCACAATATAATAGTAAAAAGGAACGTCGATCTGAATAAAACAAAATTTTTTAAACTATATTCATGCACAATAAACAAAGTCGAGACCGAACACGAATGCGAAATCTAGAAACAAAGAAAAAAAATATGATCGACAGAAGAAATATAAATCAAATCGAACGAAGAAGGAAGAAGAAATCAAATCGCGCGAAGAAAGGAATAAAAAATCTAATGAGATACTATTTCAGATTTTTTAAAAAAGCTAAAATTACAAAAATAACCTTAATTTTGCAAAACTGCAGGATAATCGAGGAAAACTGCACACGGAGTGAAATAGATCATGAACGTTGAAATCACAAAATCAAAGGCTGAGATTTATTCTCATTTCTCATACTAAAAACTATTCTCATATGATCACTACTCTATATATATATATATATAGTTGTATTCATTTCTAAACCGAATACTATGAATGAACTATGACTTAATATCCATTCGTACATTTTTTTTATCCGATGGTTTAATTAATTACACATGGCAGTTATTATATTTATTTATTTTATCTAAAGGGTGAATCAGGAATAAGAATCATCCATGTTTAGAAGATTTATTTTATTTGACAGTTTCCTAAATTCATGCGATATTAATTTATTATCATATCTTTAATATATCATTAGTATATTCATTACTTACATATCAAATCTCATCACATGTTCATTCATAAGAAAGAAAAATTTTATTGCTAGAACTTTATTCTACCATGGCATCACAAGTAATATTGAAGACGAAGAATCTCTCTCTCTCTCTCTTTTCTATGTTCATGGATTGTGGCAATGACAACCTACCAAGTAAGTGTTTGTGTGAATTGTTGAGACCACGGATTGTAAGAATCAACGCGGGGTTGAGTTACAATCAATTGTTCTCATTGACGTTCACGGTGGCAGAGTTCTTGGTAGCGAGCACGGTGTCAGTTAGAAAAATGGTGTTGTCATTCAAAACACATTCTTTCTCGATGAATCAGAGGATGGTGGTGTTGAGGGTGAACGATGTTATGTTCTTGGGGTCTGAAACATATTCGATTGCGATAGTGGGTGTTGGGAAATTTGGCTAAGTTTCCTTTCCCCAGTAGCTACTTGCTTAGATTCTAGTTTGGTGTTTTGGTGGATCAAATCCTAAGTCCTACCAGCGTCAGTTTGTCTCTAGAATAGCTCTAGTCTCAAATGTAAAGTCCTGTTTAGGTCTTTTGAGTTGTAAGTCGCAGCTGATCAAGACTCATGCTGACACTGTTCATCAGCATGAGATGTACTTACCAGTTGAGAGAAGTCTCACCAGCAAGCGACTGACAAAGACTCATGCTGACACTGTTCACCAACATGAGGAGAGCTAATGACTGGTTACTGTTCACCAGTTGGGAAGGTTTTCACCAGCAGGCGGCTGACAAACCTTACCAGCAGAATAGGTGTCTCACTGACACTGTTCATCAGCGGTGAAGCCACCAGTCATGGGAGATTCCAAGAAAAGGTTAACATCAGACATATTGGTAGACTTAGATTGTGCCAGCGCAAGTCACGAGCAGAGACTGCCAGCACAAGATCACCAGAATGATCTACCAGTCGGATGTTACCAGCAGAATTCCAGATTCTCTCTCCCAGAGTCTTAGAGACATAAAGAAGATTCGTCTGAGGAATAAACTGACAAAGTATGACTTTAAAGGAGGATACCTTAAAGTCTATCAGTTCAAGACACCAGTTCCGATTCCTCGTACTGACGAATAGTGCCGTTCTGACATAAAGAGATCAATGTCAGATAAAGTGGACAAAAGCATGGCACTTTCCGAAAATTCCTACCTGCCGCCGTCAGAAGGACATGCGAGGACAGAGACCTTTTCCGGATGTGTCTAAACGGCTAGAAGATTTGAATGGGATCCCGCGTCTATAAATACCTGGGATCCATCAACATTCAATACTCTTCTCTCTCGCTCAACTACCGAAAGTCAGAAACTTTATTGCAAGCAAGCAGAACACTTTCGAGGCCTTTCTAAAGGCTATCCGTGTGTTGATTTATCAAACACGAGACTTCAAGCTTCTAGCTTGTAAGTTATTGATCTCTTTGGTGTTCTTTCTCTTCTGAGGAAGTTCACAGCAGCTCTTGTGCCAGCCAGCACTTGAGTTATTACGGGCTTTTGCCGTATTAAGAAGATACGTTCTTGGGAGAACTAAACACCCAGTAAAGCTGTGGAGGTTGAAGTGACGTGCTCGCACTCCACCAGCTGATCAGAGTTGAAGAAGGAATCAAGACCGGGAGCGGTTGATCTAGCGAAGTGGTGGACAAGGGTCGCACCAGCTAGAGATAGATCGTAGGCAACTTGTACCTGATTACTCTATAGTGAATTTCCAGTGCTACGACTGGAGAGTGGACGTAGATCAGTTGATCGAACCACTATAAATCCTTTGTCTTTTATCAGCTTTCTACATTACATTCTTATTTAAAACCCAGCACCCAAGTGCTGGTGTATATCTGAAAACTGATATAACTGTGCAAACAAGGCTAAAAATATTCTAAGTCTTGAGCTACCAGCTGACCAGCCAGTCGCCAGTCAGCTGAGTACGCAGAGTGCAAGTTGACTTACCAGCTGACAAGGTCCCAGTCAGCTGAGTAATCAGCAGAGTGCAAGAAACGATTAACCACATTTTCTGCTGCTAAGTTATACCCTGATAATCCGGGACCAACAAGTGGTATCAGAGCGGACGGTTCTTATAGACCGTTCGTATCTGAGTCGCTTAGGACCGTGATCCGCGTTTCCTTGCGCTCTATTTGTTTGTCTGTTTGATTAGCTCAGGTACATCAAGATGAATAATCCGAAGCTACTCGACTACGAGACTGTGAAGCATGATATATGGCGAAAGAGGTCGCTCATCTCTCTAAAGAGCATCCATCCAGAGATGAAAGATGTGCTAGAGACAGGGCCGATTGAGATCACCAAGATTCAGCACCAGCTAGGAGATCGTCCAGCTGCTGTGATCCCAAAGCCCCAAGACGAATGGAATACTGAGGATAGGAAGCGGAATCAGTTGGATTCCATTGCTCACGAGTTGATCCTGGCTTCTCTTCCAAAGTCGCTGATGGAGGAAGCCCTCCAGTTTGACAATGCCAAGGGAGTATGGGATTATCTTGATAGTCTATGTCAAGAAACTGATCAAATGAAACGCAACAAATTGCAGGTTGCAGTGGATAATTATGAGTCCTTCCAGATGCTGCCTGGAGAAACCATCAAGGAGATGGAGGCGAGATTCAACGCCATTGTCAGCGAGCTAAAGTCACTGGACAGGAAGTACTCAAATGAAGATCTTAATGCCAAGATCCTGTCCAAGATGCCCAAGGAGGACTGGTTCGTGAAGACCACAGCTCTGAAGGAGAAGGACCTGTCCAAGATGACTCCCAATGAGTTATTTGCTCAGTTGCAGGCACACGAGTGGGATATCCAGATGGTGAACAAGAATGAGGCCATCAGGAACATGGGATCCCCCAGCATTAAAGCTCAAGACGAAGCTTACTTCGTCAAGAAGGACTTCAAATGGAAGCACAAGAAGCCCTTCCATGCTGACAGACCTGCTGCCCAGCACAACCAGCAGAAAGAGATCCCAGCCACATCGGGATCTAACTCAAAAGACAGCGAGGGCTCTATCGCTGACCTTGAGCAACAGATGAAACGACTGGCTGTCCTTCTGGAGAAAGCCAAGTCAAAGCAGGGAGTATCTCTGAGCTCAACTGACGGAAAATTCGTCAAGAGAGCTCCCCGTGCTTGCTACCAGTGCCAATCCCCTGATCATTTAAAGTTTGAATGTCCACAGGTGGACAAAAATGAGCGGGAAAGGCTAAAGAAGCTCTTTGAAGAGCGCGCCTCCAAGGCCGTTGCCAAGGCTATGCTGACCAGGACTGAAGTGCCTGACATACCCGACCATGATGATGGGGAGTATGCGTCAGACGAGGAGTCAGAAGAGGAAGCTCTACTGGCACTCATGGCAGCCTTTGGCGAGGAGTCAGCTGAAGGAAGTGCTGACAGTGAAGAGGCACTTGCAGCTGATGATCAGGTACAATCATCAGCTTCCCCAATGCATATCATGCCTTCTATCAGTTTAGACGATTCTGAGTCGCATTGCTCCGACTCAGAAACTGTCACCATAGACATTCTTCAAAAAGAATTTTTAAAATTTTATGAAATAAAGAATGTCTTGGCTGGCGAAAATTCTTCGCTGAAAGATCAAGTTTCTATTTTGACCAAGGAGATTGAAAAATCGAGGTCAGTCAGTGAAGAGCTAGCCACTTTGAAAAAGACTCACTTTGAGTTGCTCCAAAATTTTCAAATTACAAAAACTGAGCGAGATAATTTTCACAATCTCGTTCTGGAGCAAGAAAATAGAATAAATTTTCTAAATAAAGGCTCAAAAGACTTGGAAGCAGCTCTAAGTCATTGGAGAAAGCCTTCTGATAAGTCCGGGTTGGGATTTACAAAGGATTTGAGCATAAATCAGCCCGAACAAATCAGTACTAGTAAGGGTAAAGGGAAACTGGTAAATGCATCAGCACCAGCTGGTAATACCAGTCAGTCCCGTGTGGCTAATCAGCATAGGAACCATAAGTCCAGATACATAGGTGAGTCATCACGACAAAATCCTCAACTGGCAAGATCCTCTGCTGACAGGACGCCAGCACACCCAAGGACGCAGACTAAGCCGAAATATTCTAAGGCAAGGAAGTCAGCGTCAGCTGCCAGTGGAATCCGACAGCCAGCACTAGCTGTCCAGAGATTCCACGCCCAACCTTACAAGTATGCCAGTTGCCAGCATGCTTACAAGGGATCCAAATCTCAGCTGAATACTGAGAGAAGGATATTTCCCGATAGGAGGAACACCTATCGGAGGCCTGAGCCCAATCAAAACCTTTTCTCAAGGGCTGGGAAGGCTAATCATCGTGGTCCACAATTTCAGAGACCACCAAGGCAACACAAGCGGTCGGAAAGAAATTTCCGACACCCTCGGAGGAAGAATACTTCCAGAGGAACCGCACACACAGCCACACCTTCCAAAAACATATCCATGCATTATTTTAAAAGGAAGGGAAAGGCCACAAGTGATGTCAGCAAGGGTAACACCGAGCTGAAGATTACTCAAGTCTGGATTCCAAAAGGAATGATCCAGAGATCTAACCCTGCAGGACCCGCTGATGATCGGGGACCTAAATAATTTCATTTTCTTGCAGGAACAGGATCATGCAACACAACTTCAGAGATCGAGCGAGTGGATCATAGATAGTGGTTGCTCGGCTCATATGACTGGTGAGGAGTTCCTATTTTCAGAGCTCACCAAGGTCAGAGGACCTCCAGTTATTTTTGGTGATAACTCCAAGGGCAGAGTTATTAGCAAGGGCTGCATCGAGAAGGATGATGTCAGAATTGTGAATGTATCCCTTGTCACCAATCTGAAGCACAACCTCCTGAGCATCAGTCAGCTGTGCGACAATGGTTATACCATTGTGTTTGACAAATCAGGGTGCCAGATCAAGAATGAAGAGTCTGGCGAGACCAAGCTGAAAGGTGTCAGAAAAGGAGGTCTCTATGTTGTTGACTGGCAAAGCGGGAAGACTGATACATGCTTTGTAGCCACCAGTTCCATGGAAACTAACTGGCTGTGGCACAAAAGGTTAAGTCATCTAAATTTCAAAACTATTAATTATCTAACCAAGCATGATCTTGTAGATGGTCTTCCCAAGGGCGGGTTCAAGAAGGAAGGAATTTGTAAAGCTTGCCAGCAAGGCAAACAAACTAGGAAGTCCTTCAAGAACCAGTCGCCAGTCTGCCCCAGTACCAGTCAGGTACTCGAGTTGTTACACATGGACCTGTTTGGACCAGTAACACCGCAAACCATTGGAGGAAGACGATATTCGCTGGTGGTAGTCGATGACTACTCGCGCTATACCTGGGTAAAGCTTCTCAGAACCAAGGATGAGGTGAAGATCATTCTTCCAGAATTGATCATCCAAGCTCAGAAACAGAGAGAAGCTGTGGTAAAGCGAATTCGATCAGACAATGGGACTGAATTCTGCAATAGTCTGCTGATGGATTTTTGCGCGGAGGCCGGGATCAAACATGAGAGATCTACTCCAAGGCAACCGCAGCAGAATGGACTGGCAGAACGTAGGAACAGGACGCTGAAAGAAGCGGTCCGGTCCATGCTGGCTGAGTCCGGCTTGGGACAGAGTTTCTGGGGAGAAGCGTTGGTGACTGCCTGCTACACTCAGAACAGAAGCGGGATCAACGACAGACTCCAGAAAACTCCCTACGAAGTGTATTTTGGTCGTAAGCCTTCTATAGCTCATCTTCGTGCATTCGGTTCACCATGTTATATCCATAATAACGGGAAGTCGAAGTTAAATGCTTTCTCGCCTAAGGCTGATGAGGGTGTGTTTGTCGGATATGGACATCCCTCTCACAAGGGCTATAGAGTATTTAACAAGACTACCCAGCTTGTGGAAATAACATGCAATGTTGTTTTTGATGAAGCTACTTTAGTGCGCAGGACCTTACGCCAACTGGCTGAAGATGTTCCTGAGGTCGAGGATGTCAGCGACCAGTTGGGCAGGAATTCTTCCGATGCTCAACCAACTGGTTCGACTAGACCTATGAATGGATCATCTTCTCAACCAGTTACCTCAGGTGCCCATCAGCAACTTGAGAGGGTCGGTGATGCAAATGACCTTGCTGAGACCTTACACTCAATCTCCCTGAGTGGAACTAGCAAAAATCAAGGGGGAATTCCGACTGGAATCTTTGAGCCAGAAGACAACGATGAACCAGCTGGAGTGGATGCACCAGCTGATACTGACAACGTTGGTGAAGGTTCGGGAAGCCAGTCAGACAGTGGAGCTGATGAAGAAGTTCCAACTGGTGAAGATCAACGACCAGTTGTAGTTCCAGTTTCGACTGGTGATGTTCAACCGCCAGTTATTCTTCCAGCTCCGACTGGTGGAAATGTGGAAGCACCAGTCGTCAGGACAGATGAACCTATTTCACAGCCGGCACCAGCAGTCGCTGGTCCTCCCAGATGGCTGAGGGATCACCCAACCGATGCTATTCTCGGTGATCCGGAAGGTTCAGTTAAGACTCGACACGGCAGTGCGCTCCTGAGTTGTTTTATCTCTCAAATGGAACCTACTTCCATAGGAGTGGCGCTCGAATCTGCCGATTGGATCAGTGCCATGCAAGAGGAGCTTGCGGAATTCACTCGCAACAATGTTTGGGACTTGGTGGAGAGACCATCACATCAGTCAGTGATTGGCACCAAGTGGGTTTTCAAGAACAAGCGAGATGAGCATGGCACCGTGGTCAGAAACAAAGCTCGTTTAGTCGCCAAAGGTTACAGGCAGTGTGAAGGGATCGATTTCGATGAGACCTTCGCACCAGTTGCAAGAATGGAGGCGATACGGCTGTTCCTTGCGTATGCAGCGTATCACGGCTTCACGGTGTTCCAGATGGACGTGAAGAGCGCCTTCCTGAATGGCGAGCTAAAGGAGGAGGTGTATGTCGAGCAACCTCCAGGATTTGAGATAGGCACCAAGGTGTACAAGCTGAGAAAGGCCCTGTATGGATTGAAACAGGCGCCCAGGGCTTGGTACGAAACGCTGTCACAATTCCTCACCAGCAATGGATTTCGGAAAGGGAAGATTGATAGGACTCTCTTTCTTCTCAAGGATGGTGGTGACATGCTAATGGTGCAGATCTATGTAGATGACATCATATTCGGATCAAGGAATATAACTCTCTGCGAGAAGTTTTCTCAACTGATGCAGACATCATTTCAGATGAGTATGATGGGCAAATTGACATACTTTCTCGGACTCCAGGTCCAGCAGTCAGCTGATGGAATCTTTATCAGCCAGCGGAAGTATACGAAGGACTTAATTCAGAAGTATTGCCCAGAGAAAACTAAGTCCCTCAGAATACCTATGAGCACCAGCTGTCAGATATTTCTTGATGAGCAAGGTGAATTAGTTGATCCTACCATCTACCGAGGAATTATTGGATCACTTCTCTATCTCACCGCCAGCAGACCCGACATCTCGTACTCAGTCGGAGTGTGTGCCAGATTTCAAGCCAATCCGAAAAGGTCACACATGGAAGCTGCAAAGAGGATAGTAAAATATCTGAAGGGGACTGAATCTCTTGGAATATGGTATCCCAGGAATGATGAGCTTACACTCATTGGATATTCAGATTCAGACTTCGCTGGATGCCGTATTGACCGAAAGAGTACCAGTGGTACGTGTCAGTTTCTAGGACACAAGCTAATCAGCTGGTTTAGCAAGAAGCAGCACTCAGTTGCTACTTCTACCACTGAGGCTGAGTATGTTGCCGCTGCCAGTTGTTGTGCTCAAATTATTTGGATCAAGCAACAACTGGAGGATTATGAAGTGGACACTGGCTGTGTTCCAATCTATTGCGACAACAACAGCGCTATGTGCATCACGAAGAATCCGGTTCATCATTCTAGAACCAAGCACATAGATATTCGACATCACTTCATACGTGATCATGTCGAGAAGAAGGATGTCAGCGTGGACTACATCAGAACTGAAGATCAATTAGCTGACATCTTCACCAAGCCACTTCCAGAAGCAAGATTCAAGGAGTTATGCATCAAACTCGGTCTTATGGAGATTGATGTGAGCCCCAATGATGAGGAAGAATGAGTCCCAGCTCTTATTCTGTTCTTGATCTTCTGAAGGACGCTGATTACGACTAAGTCCAAGCTCTTAGTTGTTTTTATTTAAGTGGCATCTCAAGCTCACTGATGATTCCTACTGGCGGAACTTATCCCTTAATTGTCCAAGGAAATGAGTCCCAGTTCTCATTCCGAAGTTGCCAGCACAAACCATCAGTTGAAGCGAAATTGGGTCCCAGCTCCCAATTTCAAGCGATGATGAGGAGTGGATTTCTTGAAGAGAAGATTATGCGGAATAAAATTGAGTTCAAGCTCTCAATTTTTCTCTCTTTCAAGTTGTCAGCAGACAACTGGTGATTTGTCCACGACTGGTGAAGATTGAGTCCCAGCTCTCAATTTATCCAAGTACTCGGGTGCCAGTCGTAAGTACCAGTTGTCAACTGGTAAGGAGGCCATGCTGACAGGGGGAAGTGTTCAACTGGCATATAACTATTTACCAGTTATCCTGCTGATGACCAGTTGAGTCCCAGCTCTCAACTGACGATCTCTTGCAGTCCAAGAGTCGTTCCAGCTGTCTCAGAAATGGCGGGATTGTTCAAATCCTTTCGCGTGTGCGTACCTCAGAATTTAATGCGGCATTTAATGCCACATTTAATGCGCACAGTGACTGCGCGGTCAAAAGCACTTTTGCGACCAATCAGAGAATGCCATGTCAGCTACACGGCGTAGCCCACGTCAGCACGACCGCGCACGTCGCACAGGGAACCGGGCCTGCTGATGACCGTCGATCCTCGCTTGCTGAGCGTTCATTCTGGACGTCTGATCCTGCATGGCCCGAGTATAAATACCCGATCACTTCCTTCGGGTTAACCTTTATGTTTCCCTACTTTCAGAACCCTATTAACCTTCAAAATTCTCTCATCTTCCTTTGAAATTTTCTGAACCTTGAATATTTCTGAAGTCATGGCATCATCTTCTCAACCTCCAGCTGATAACCCTCCATCTACATCTACATCATCCTCGTCTGGTTCTCCAGACCTACCAGTCGCTGAAGCTCATATGCCTACGTATACTGGCATAGTGAAGATCGAAGATATCGATTACACCTATCCGTTCGCCCGTCTGGTTCAGTTGAACAGGCCGGCGACCAGGCGACAGCTCTCAAACGCTCAGATAAGGACTGCTCAGGTCCAGAAAGAGAAAATATTGAATGCGAAATTGGCCCTGAAAAATTTCGGGGAGGAGCTGATGGAGATGATTGACCGAGATGAGCTCCGACAGTACCTGACGGTGACACCCCAAACTTTTCATCCACACATGGTAGCCGAGTTCTACGCTCGGGCCGTGATAGCTGACGACAGGAAGTCTTTCACAACTTCCGTTTTTGGTCACTTGATCACCGTCACCGCCGAATACCTCGCCAATCTCTTCGGACTGAGGAATGAAGGAGAGGAAGTGGCCACGTATCATCAGGATGATACGGTGGAATTTCGGAGGAGGTGGGCGCAATGGAAGAAGCCAGCAGTCACCGTCTTCCGGACTGGCATGAAGAAGTCTGAGATGGAGGAGTACTGGCAGATGGTGTGCGACATTGTAGTTCGCATGCTACAATGTGAAGTCGGCTCGTACGCCGAGTTGAGCCTGTGGAAGTTCTCCGTCATGTGTGCCCTGGTGGATGGAGTTCAGGGCAATTGGGCCGAATTTTTCTTTGGCCGGTTGCTGGAGAATGTGGCGCGGAACTCCATCGTGCCAACGGAAGGGAGGTTTGCCCACGCCGTATCCTTCGGGCTGAGGATCAGCCACATCCTGGAGATGGAATTGGGTGATGGCGTGGATCAGGGGGAACAGCTGGTTGGTTCCGATTTCATACCAGCCACGAAGGTGAAGCTGCCTCGCCCAGATTACAAGAAGCCACGTAGGCTGAAAGGGAAGTCAGCAGTGGACCCTGCTGAGGTCGTTTCTGAGAAGGACTCAGAAGACCTGGGGGAGCAAGTGCCAGCTGTGGCTCTCCCACTGACTGATGAGGCAAGAGCTCAGTTGAAAAGGAAGCTGGAGACGGAGTCTCTCTTCGAAACCATGGAAGGCGCGGTGGCTGAGGCGACTGGTATCCACCCACGGGACGTACAACTTGTACCAGTCACCAAGAAGCCAACCCACAAGAAGCCTAAGACTTCCCAGCACCAGCAGCCACCGTCAGCTGTTGCATATGACCCTGAGTCTGGGAAGATCTCCATCCCAGTCAAGAAGTCCGTTCTGGGACTGACTGAGGAAGAGACGCTGGAGAGGATGACCCGGAAGAGGAAGAGGGTCCAAACAAGAGCTCAGAAGCTGGTAGAGCAGGCCAAGAAGGAGCAACAAGCTTCTATTGTAAGGAAAAAGCAGGCCCAGGCACGGCTCAAGGCTTTGGCCGACCAGCGTAAAAGAGAGGCTGAGCTGGCAGCCCGCGATGAAGCCTTTGCAAGGGTGCAGGCTGAGCATGAGGCCAGGCGTCAGGAGGAAATGGCCAAACAATTGCACCAGGTGGGCAAGGGCAAGTGGAATGTGCCCGAAACTTCCACAAGTGCAAGGCCACCAGCACCAGCACTAGGCGAGATCTTACCAGAAGACTCATTTACACGCCTGCTGGTGATGGGCGCTGACAAAGATGTGTTGACTCTGGTGGATGAGTACAATCCAGAGGAAACTGCTGATGTCCCCCCACCCGCGCAAGGGGGGTGGTGGAGGTGATGAAGAAGTCCCACTGGCGACGCAAGGGGAAGCCAGTGGAGGAGAAGAAGTGCGGGCGACCACCCCGGTAAAACTGGCGAGCTTCTCGGATGTCAGTTCTGAATCTGAGGATGCAGAGGAGCCAAGGGCTGAGGAGCCGAAGCAGGAGGCAGCTGAGGAGGTTACACATTTCTCCATGGTGCAGAGGATGGAGCCAAGGGATCTGTTCCCAGACATTGATGATAAAGCTCGTTGTCCTGCCAGTCGCCCCCGATCTACAGATGCCTCGACATCATCTTCCGGGCGACCAGCAGCATCCTCTACATCACCAGCTAGGCGTGCCCGTACTGAAAGGCGACCTTATATGCTCTGCATCCAAGAACATCAACTGGTTGATGAGGATACCTTCCAGGCTCAAGTGACAGGGGTGCACCGGTGGGAGCAGCGCGGGGAGATGGCATTTTATAATTCAAGAGTGCCAGAGCCATCTGCATTCAACATCATCCCCTTCAGCGGACTCCCCCACCAGTCGGTATATGCCTCCAGAATTTCTGACTGGTGCCTGCCCCTGCAGCCAGTGGAATACTACAATTCCACCCTCTATGAGTATGCAGAGAACATCACGGCGGAGGTGGAGAATGCCGTCAATGACGAAATGATATCCAGCTACCGACGACTCTAGAGGGTGGATCCGGACCTATGTCTGGAGTTCCGGAGGTGGCGGATTTTTGATCGATGCCAGCGCCTGCTGACTGTGGAGAAGCGGGCGGTTCTCTATGCCAGGCTGGGTCTTGGCTACTGGAGAGCAGAGGAGGAGTGGGCTAATGCTTTCATGGGCACTGATCCTGAATGCCCCGAGCAGTTGTCTACAAGGAGGATCAAGCGCCGCTTGCTGAAAATTGCTGAGTACAGGCAGCTGACTGGAAGCTCCGGCCTCCCGCCACGGAAAAAGGTCAAGTTACCCTTCCTCCAGTTCCGAGTCACCAGTCGGGGGTACCAGCTGACGTACGCGCTCCGACGCCTCAAAGTGCTGGTTACCCTCCCGAGGATCCCTCCCTACCATGCTATACTGTTCGACATGGCTGCCAGCGCTCTGCTGGTAGATCACTTAGTAGAGGAGGTTCCCTCTCGTGGTTTGTGGCTGACCCTTGCCGTCCCTCCTGTTCCTATTGTCTCGGGCGATCTCGTCCCTGATTTTATGGACTGGCAAGTGGTGGAATTCACAGCCCCACCCGTTGTTGAACAAGTCCAGCCAGCTCCAGCAGCAGTGCCAGTAGTGGAGCCAGCTGAAGAAGTACAAGTAGAGGAGTCAGCAGCAGCTGATGTACCAGCAGAGCAACCAGCTGCAGCTGCAGTGCCAGCGGAGGAGCCAGCCCCGATGGAGATATCAGCTGCATCTGAACCAGCAGCGGCTCCTTCCGCAACTGATGTACCCTCCTCTTCCATTGAAGAATCAGCGCAGCCAATCTCCGAGATCCATCCCCCTGCGCAGCTTCTTGCAATCATTGATGCCAGGATGGACCAGCGCTTCGCCAGCTTCCGAACCGAGATGACTCAACAGATGGAGTCAGTCACCGCTGGAGTGTCCTCCTTTTTGGCGCGGATCCAAGAGGGGGAAAGTGCGCGAGCACGAGCTGAGGCTGAGAGAGCTCGTCTTGCTGAAGAGGAGAGGAGGATTGCTGCTGAGGAAAGGGAGAAGAGCAGACAAGATATGGCAGCGCTCACTGAGATCCTGAGGTCGCTCACAAGCAGAACTCAATCACCAGGATCATCTTCTCAGCCATAGTCTAGCTTCT